>BTPG01000007.1:68134719-68166087 GCA_036245525.1 Semisulcospira habei
CCGAAGTCTTTGGAAAGTACTTTCTATTATCTCTCATGTACCTGAGAGAAAGGTTAACCCAGTTGTGCATACAGCCACCAGTACTGTTCAGGGTACAGGTGCCTGTATGAATAATGGGGTTAATTACTGCCAATTATAATGTAAACATTTCTAATTGGGACTGACACACAATGTAGTACTAGTAGCGTTTAACAGGTTTATGACACACTTGACCTTGATCTTCTTGGGTCATCCTCACCATTTATTAATTACAATAGTTGTGCTATATCCCTTTCATGTTATAAACCAAATGGTTCACTTGTTTTAATGATTTTCCCAAATGGTGGTCTTGGGAGAGGGATTGACCATGATAGTTTAAGGGTAGTGCTGATTAGCTTTACACTTGTGCAGATGCCAAGGCAATCAACCACTACCCATGAACTGTTTGTAGTCAGTCCATCTCCTACATATAGCCATGGGAGTGGAATACCTGATAGGCACACAGGAGCATACCCACCGTCATTTCTCTTGCTTATAATGGTACTGGTAAACACAGGAGAAATATATTCTGTTTCACTTTGGCTTGCAAAGTCATTGCCAGCTGCCTTTGAGGTTGAACTGAAAGTTCTTGGCTTTTTGTTCATTCACTTTGAATAGGCACAATGTCTTGGGTGAGTTATCCCACTTTAACTCTTTGGCTGTCAGTAGCACTTTTGGTCCTGTCAGTAGCATTTTTGGTCGCAATGTTTCCGGCAGGAATTGCCATGTCCAAAAGCACAACGAACAGCCAAAGGGTTCAACCAGTGTGACACACAAGAGGAGATGGATCAACCACGATAGTTCAAGGGTGGTGCCAGAATAGCTTGCCGCATCTACTGGCTGCAAGGCAGTTCTGATAACAATCTTGATCTATCACATTCTGTCTGTCTGTCTCTGGAAGGCATTTCCCAAAAATGTCAAAACTGGAACATTTCTACCATTGGGCACCATGTTGTTAACTCATTGTACCCCAAAACCGAAATCCCCAAATTTTGCGGTTATTCTCTGAAGACTGCAGCGCAGTGCAGGACACAGATCGACCATGATAGTTCAAGGATCATGCCAGAATAGCTTGGCATCCATGGCGCCAAGCTGTTCTGGCATCACCCTTGAACTGTCATGGTCAATCCATATCTTGCTGTGGTGTGTCTGGGATAGAATGAGTTAACTCATTCAGCCTGACGCACGTATTTCCCAAATTTTGGAGGCGTCATCTAACGACTATGCACATGTTGCAAGAGATGGATCGACCATGATAATTCAAGGGCAGTGCCAGATTAGCTTGAATTATCATGGTTGACCCATCTCCTGCTGTAGTGCGTGAGGGCTGAATGGGTTAAAATGATTTTTATCTTTGATTTGGTAGAAAAAAACTGATTGTGTTTACCTTAGCCTTAGCGTTATGAAATCTAAACTGCATGTTCCATTCATATGTGCTCCAGCCATAGAAGTTGATACCAGAATAATCATACTTTGCCTGTCTTGATACCCGTATCATTTCTGTTCATATACATGTATAGTCTCCCATGACTTGTGACAGCTTATATTTACAATTGTAAAACAGACATGACTGAATATTCCAGTGCTTCAACCTTTGAGTGCTGTGTAAGTGGAAAACCTCACGTATGCACATTTTGTGTGTCAGATATGAAATTGTCCAATAACATTGACAATATGTTACAAAGCTTCATGGTTTTTCCAGCAACATGTTCAATATCAAAGTAAGATGTTAACAATTTCAGTCATGATGCATGACAACAAAATATGAATGTGCCATAATAGTATTAATTGTTCAAGGGCGGTTCCAGAATAACTTAGCACCTTGAGGCGCCAAGCTGTTTTGGCACCTCCCTTTAACTATCATGGTTGACTTGTGGTCCTTGAAACTGAAATGTGGTCCTTGGACAACTCCTTACAGATCTGACAAATTTTATGTGTAACGGGATGTGTTCAATTTTTTTCAGAAAAGACTTGCGGACATTGACACACGCTTTTCTCTCCCAGCTAGCCCCATTGGCATGGCCCCCACAACTACGGTCCTGCACCAACGTGTCAACACTTTCTACATGGACAAGTGGCCAGAGCTGCATGTAAAACGAGGTATCATTCATATTTTGTGTCACTTACTGCACCTAGTTTTGGGGTCCCTACAGCAGAACCTGTGTTTAGCGGCCACCCTTGTGAGAGATCACCTGTCATTAATGACACCTAAATGATGGCCTTTAATGACAGAGGACATTTTTCCCTTGAAGACTTCTATTGAACGAATTTTTGTCTTTTAAGACGACTCTTTCCTCACAAAAAAAAAAGTGGTTGTGCAAAACAGGTTCTGCTGTATGTTACGTACTGTATGTTCAAAGTGTAGGTTCTCAAACAGTGGTTGCAGCCTTTTTTGTACAAAGGTCAAAATTTACAAATTTGGGAGTGAGCATGGCCCTCTAAGGATTACATCACAGTTCAGGAGGCAAATTGACTAAAATATATAGTTTTGTGCCTCTAGGCTCAAAGTTATTCTGGCACCACCCTTGAACTACAGTTGTCAATACGAAGAGCATTTGGGCTGAATGGGTTAAACCTCACAGTCCACTGACTTTTCTCTCTACAGGTCAAACCATCATTGCGCCATCGAGAAATCTTGGGTCTGCCAGAGCTTGCACAATAGGAGGCACACCCATCATACTGGATACCGCAATTGTAAGTATGGAGTATTTGACCAGTAAAGTCTTGCAATAAAATTAATGTGAACTATCCATGATCTGTAGGAAGCATCAATCCTCATTGACCCATGTAGATCATTTGGCATGCAACCAAATAGCAATTACATCATAGAATGGCAGGTTTAACCCATTTAACCCCATGGCCTCTTTTTTCTTAACTCATTCTGCCTGCTGCACGTATTTCCCAACTTTTGGAGGCCTCATCTAAAGTCTATGCACCTGTTGCAGGAGATGGATCGACCATGATAATTCAAGGGTAGTGCCAGATTAGCTTGGCGCCTGTCAGCACCAAGCTAATCTGGCACTACTCTTGAATTATCATGGTCTACCCATCTCCTGCTGTAGTGCATCAGGGCTGAATGAGTTAAATGTTGTAGGTGTTGCCTAACGACGATGTTCCAGTTACAGGAGATGGATTGACCATGATAATTCAAGGGTAGTGCCAGATGAGCTTGGCACCTGATGCAGGCACAATCTCCTGCTTCAGGGTGTTGGGGCTTAATGGGGTAATTAAACACTTGCATTGCAGTATCGGCACCTATTATTATAATTCAAGTCATAATAATGAACCAGACTAAGTTTGTTTCAAAAGAACTTATTAGGGACTTATGAGGGAAAGGGTGGAGTGTGTATGGTCTTTTCTAAGAGCAGATCTACTGTCTTGAATTAACCTGAACTGAACTGCAATATCTACACGCAATAAACGCATTTCTGCTCTAGGATTTGCGGAAAATTGTGTATGGCACTACGCTACATTCCTTCAGTCGAGAGTGGAAAAAGGCCAACCTAGCATTCCAGGACATTGATGGACCATACCCCTTTGGGATCCAAACACAACGGGTAATGTATTTAACACATTGAGTGAACACCCTTTTGAGAGATCACCTGTCATTAAAGACCATCTTTTATGGGGAAGTAGCTAATGTTAGTTTAATTGAACTGTCTTTTACATATTTGTTCACATTATTGTATTTAACGGGATCTAGATGGGGACCACAATACAATACCGGGTTCCAGAGTGACAGGATGCATACCTGGGTGGGACCGTCTTGCTTTTTTACCACAAAGGGACCAGAGTGACAGGACGCATACCTGGGTGGGACCAGTCTTTCTTTACTCCAAGGGACCAGAGTGACAGGATGCATACCTGGGTGGGACCGTCTTGCTTTTTTACCAATTTACCCCTTTGGGATCCAAACACAATGGGTAATGTATTTAACACATTGAGTGAACACCCTTTTGAGAAATCACCTGTCATTAAAGACCATCTTTTATGGGGAAGTAGCTAATGTTAGTTTAACTGAACTGTCTTTTACATATTTGTTCACATTATTGTATTTAATTGGATCTAGATGGGGACCACAATACTTTTTCTGTTGTCCTCAAATTATTATTTTTTTTTTTTTTTGTTTGCCACAAATTATTGTATCACTTTGTTTTTCAGCCTCAGGTCATTTGATATTTTTTGTTTGTATTTCAGTGTGGAGTTTGATTGTATTTCAGTGTGGATTTTGTTTGTATTTCAGTGCGGAGCAAGGGGGCTGGCGTTATGTGTACAAGGCTACATGTTGAAACGGCTCATCTTTGACAGAGAGTATCAGTCAAGTTTATTCACAGTCAAGTAAGAAAACTTATGTTGTTGTGCTTGTTGTTCTTTGATTTCCTGAGCGAAACATTCACATGATCACCCAGCAGAGCAAAAGCATGTGTTACTGGAATAGTAGTTGTTTACTATGGGGGCTTATGATTATCTAAGCCACTGTCTGGTTGCATTAACTCTTTCGAGACATGCCGCATCTGGATTCGCAGCGTAAAGCCGCGAATCTGGATGTGGCACGTCTTGAAAGAGTTAATAATGGTCATCGGTCTTTAATTTTGAGGTGGTTTCAGAAATACACATATTCTCTGACAATGAAGGGATGAAAAATGACAAAACAATTGCAGGAGACGGATTGACCATCATGGTCACTTTAGGTGTAGTTCCTGAGTGGCATATCTTCCCAGGCAGCAGCTATGCAGGCACTACTCTTGAACTTTCTTGTTCATGCTGTCACTGTCCTTGTCATCTTAAGGCAAAAGGCTGTAAGTCCATTTTTCAGGGAAAACAAATTCATTGTAATACAATGAAAATTTTGCTAATCACAAAAATGGACTTAAGTTGGCCAGTTGGTTCCTGCAGGAGTCATTGCTACAAAAAGTGATACGGACAGCCAAAGGGTAAATTATTTAGTATTGGGAGTTTAAATGCTGTCAATCAACAAAGTCTAATCGCGCAGGGAAACTTGATCTTTGAGTGCATATACATATATATATGATTCTGTACAAACTCAATCGTGATGTTATGTTTCGCAGTTCACTGCGGCCAAACAGTTTTCAGCGTCGCAAGGCCCTGATCGATGGGATTTGTGAAATGCTGTGGCAGGCAGGAGAGAGAAGACGGTGCAGCGTTGCTTTGATGGAAGAGGAACCGTGTTTCGGTCCCGACTACCGATACCGCTTTGACAGCATCACAGAGAAGGTTTGTGAATTACATGTACTCTGTTCAACCTTATACATGCAGCCACTGGTAGAGCATGCAGAATATCTTAGGCAGTATTACAATGTGAGACTTTCTACTTACCCCCTTTGAGGCGAGTGGCCACAGATTGTGATTTTGAAATATCAGTGTCAATATAAATTCCATGTCAATATAAATTTGATGTCAAAGATCCCAGGTTATTAACCCATTCAGCCCTGGCACACTACAGCAGGAGATGGGTCGACCTGTCGGCACCAAGCTAATCTGGCACTACCCTTGAATTATCATGGTCGATCCATCTCCTGCAACAGGTGCATAGTCGTTAGATGACGCCTCCAAAATTGGGGAAATATGTGCCTCAGACTGAATGAGTTAACCCTTATCATTCAGAATATACCAGTGTGTGAGATAAGTGTAACTAAAATAGTTCAAGGGTAGTGCCAGAATAGCTTGGCGCATCTAGGCGCCAAGCTATTCTGGCACCACCCTTGAACTAAAGCCATTGGTCTATATCCTTATCTGTAAGTACTATAATGTAGCTTGCATATATGTCAGTGTACAAATTTGAAGCTTTTAGCCTCAGTATGATATGGGTTAAAGGAAGGTGGACACAAAGTGCAGGTTTCAGCAATCGAGGTACAGAGTCTCACTTACACCTGCAACTGTGGGGACTCTTGAAGATCTGTACCGTTTGCAGTTGGGTGGTGTTCCGTTTTTCTCTGCAGTGAAGAGATTACGGATAGGGAATATTAAGGCAAACTATTTATGTTGTTGTCCGATGGTGACCTGCCATTTTATTGAAGAGATTACGGATAGGGAATATTAAGGCAAACTATTTATGTTGTTGTCCGCTGGTGACCTGCCATTTTATTGAAGAGATTACGGATAGGGAATATTAAGGCAAACTATTTATGTTGTTGTCCGATGGTGACCTGCCATTTTATTGAAGAGATTAGGGATAGGGAATATTAAGGCAAACTATTTATGTTGTTGTTCGATGGTGACCTGCCATTTTATTGGCAGTCCTCTGCAAAACAGTTAGCTGTCAGCAAATGAAGAGAGAGCTTTCGTAGATGCGGACCTTACATGTGTTGTTCTGGTGTGTGATTTTAGACCTTAGGGTTTCAAAATCATGGACCGATGCCCATACAGAATTTCACAAAACGTTCATCTGTTAAGTGCAAAGGTTTGGTCTGTAGATGTAGACAAGTAATTGCAATGCTGAAGTCATCTTTTACTTTCATTTCAGTGGGCTTTTTGGAGGTAATGTTAAACATAAATTTACAGCCACATTTAGCACAATCAAGTTGTACTTTTGCTGCACTTTTTGTGTATTTGCAAACTGAGAAATTTACTTTCGTTTTCTATGCACTTTCTTCACATGAGGCTTTCATAAACGTTGTTTTTTTGTAAAAACAAATTTCAGTCACTTTTCATTTTATTAGTAACTGACAAAAATCACAACATGAACTGAAGATGCTTTTTCTTATCGTTTGCTTTAAGCCTGTAGACCTTTACATTTCAGCATTTGTCACCTGTAAGCTCTGTGTTTGTGGTAAACAGTATGCTTCAAATAATTGTATGTATCTAAGTGTTTTTTTTTTTTTAAAGTAATTAAACTACATTGTGTATAATCCTTTAGTACATGATAATCAGTTAATTTTTAGTGCATACCAGGTACTCATTCAGCTTTAATTTTTTGTTGCAGCTTGAACATGACAATACATGTAATGCTATAGGTAATGCAATTTTCAGTGAAGATTAACTCTTTTGAGATGTGCCGCATCTGGATTCACAGCTTTATGCTGCGAATCCGGATGCGGCACGTCTCAAAAGAGTTAACTTTGTTGACCACTTCACTGCCGTTGGTGGGAGATTTGTGTTCTAAAATCTTTATTAGTTCAATGCCAAAGAACTCCAGCCATCCAAACAAAAACAAACATGGATACATGGTGGTGTTAGCAAGAGGCATAGTTCCTCATGAGCCCCTGCTACTGCGGGGGCTCATGAGGATCTATACCTCTTGCAGTTGGATGGCGTTTACTTTTCCTCAGCAGTGAAGGGGTTATAAGACATGTTTCGTTGCAAGGCCATCGCTCTCTATTTCACTGTGTCGCGTCCGTTTATTTGTTCTCTCAAAAAGATTTCTGTATGCTGACTCTCCTACATGTAATTTGGGACTTTCCCTTTGTGGCATAATGATTGTCAGCATATAAAGTTCACACACGTGCTTGTTGTGAGCAGTGTGCACAGCGTCATTAGGCTGGCATCGGCTGCGGTTTGCCAATGCACTGCTGTGTGGACCAATGACTGCCAGCTGGGCCAGATGGCTTTTTCTCACTGGGTGGGTGCTGACAGTTAAAGTATTGTCATTTTGTTTTCCACCCACTGAGGTATATGTATTTTTGTTATTCTTGCAGCTTCACCTTTTTGAGTTCAAGAAATTTGAGGATGTACAGTTCTTCATCAAGAGAAATTTGGATAGGGTAAGGGGCCCTTGTTTTTGCATTTACCATTTCTTCATCTAGGCTAGAACATGTCATCAGCGCTGTTCTAATGGTTAAATTGTATCATTAATGCCTTCACTGCCAGTGATCACAAATTGCATGTCTGAAACCACTATATACTGACATTCGCATGAGAAACACAGATGTAAATGGGGGAAATATGCACACAGGACTAAGAGACATAAATCCTTGTGAGCCCCCGCAGCTGTGGGGCCTCATGAGGGTTTATGTCTCTTGAAGCATTGTGGCATTTAGGCATTTATGTGGTTAACCCCCGTCTGCATGCAGCCAACAATACTATAAACAATATGCGTGGCTGCACACACAATATAGGGTTAAATGTTGTTGTATTTAATTGTAAACTAGGGGAGGGAGGGTTGCTGATTGTTTTCTCAAAATACATTCCCGATGACATTACTACTAGGAAGATATGCCTAGCTTACCTAATTTCAGCCTAAGAACCTGTTGTGGGGCGGTCCGTGGCGCAGTGGTTAAGGCGCCTGCCACCAATGCCAAAGGTGCGCGGTTCGATACCGGGTTCCGGCGTTGGACTTTTCTCCTCTGGTAAGTGTCACCGTTAATTCGGGCGGACCGTCGGGGGTTCTTTCTCCGGGTACTCCGGTTCTTCCACCCCACCCCCCCCCACTTTGGTACCGGTCTCAGGCCACTTTACAAATTTCAAATACAAGCGATCAAAAATTCTCTGTAACTTCAGTAGCTGACTGGCCCTTCATTTGTCTTGTACTGTGTTTGTCTTAAATGGCGTAAATCCGTGTCTGTTTCGTGAGTGTGTGTGTTGGGTTTCAGGCGCGGCGCTTTGAGTCGATTTCCCCAAAAATTGACAAAAAGCGCCTATATAATAACGGTATTATTATTATTATTACAACCAGGGAGGCAACTCAAGGGGGCCGTAACCAGGGACCCTGAGTAGCCTCCCATCCCTGCCCATCTGGTCACGTGCCAAGTGGTGTCACGCCAGTCTATTTGCTTAGCTTACCATGAACGGTTGTGGTCTAGCTGGCAGAGCGCCCGCCTTGTCGAGGCCGGCCTGCATTGACCTTCGGCACCTCGTCTTATGAATGCTGGCAGTCCTGAAGTATCACTCACAAACAGGCCCGCTCACTCCTATGGGGAGTCTAGCCGGCAGATCACCCGCCTCACTGAGGCCGGCCTGCAGAGACCTTCGTCGCCTCGTCCTATGACCGCTGGCAGTCCTGACATATAGTACTCAGACAGGCCCGCTCACAGGGAGTCTAGCCAGCAGAGCGCCCGCCTCACCGAGGCTGGCCTGCAGAGACCTTCGTCGCCTCCTATGACCGCTGGCAGTCCTGATGTATGGCACACAGACAGGCCCGCTCACTCCTATGGGGAGTCTAGCTGGCAGAGCGCCCGCCTCACCGTGACTGGCCTGCAGAGACATTCTTCGCTTCGTCCTATGACCACTGGCAGTCCTGATGTATAGCACACAGACAGGCCCGCTCACTCCTACGGGGAGTCTAGCCGGCAGAGCGCCCGCCTCACCGAGGCCGGCCTGCAGCGACCTTCGTCGCCTCACCCTCTGGCAGTCCTGACATATCGCACACAGACAGGCAGGAACTCCTACAGGGAGTCTATCCGGCAGAGCGCCCGCCTCTTCGAGGCCGACCTGCAGCGACCTTCGTCGCCTCGTCCCATGACCACTGGCAGTCCTGATGTATCGCGCCCAGACAGGCCCGCTCACGCCTATGGGGAGCCTAGCCGGCAGAGTGCCTGCGTCATCGAGGCCGACCTGCAGCGACCCTCGTCGCCTCGTCCTATGTCCGCCAGCAGACCTCGCAAGCCGCGCGACGCCAGGAGCTCCCCGTGTGGCCGCTCCTCGGACATTACTGGTAGGATGGAACGGGGGCAACCTTACGTCGCTCCATACCTCATGTTCGGGCACACCCGCATACCGGCCGACAACGCCCTTGCTCGACCCGCTTGGCGATAACTGTCACGTCTGGCCCCGACACACCCTTCGGGAATGCACCCGCCTCGTTGAGACCGGCCCTAGTGACTTGCATTGTCCCATACCATGACTGATGGCACACCCTCGGAGCTGGACGACGATGGGAGTGACTGGCGTCCCTGCTCCCTGGAGCAGATCGGCCAGCTGCAACCTCACGCTGCGGTGACTGACCCCCCAGCCCCGGACACGCCATACGGGAAGGGCTCGCCTGCTCTTCTACGGAGACCAACCGGCAGTGCGCCCGCCTCCTGAGACCGGCTGCGGCGACCTACGTCGCCCCCATACTTCGACCTAGGGTGCGCCCGCTTCGCCAGATGACGCTAAGAGCACCTGGCGCACCCGCTCCGGGCAGACGGCCGGCCGGCTGGCAGACTCCTCACTCGACCCGGTCTGCGGCGACTGACCCTCCGGCTCCCGAAACGTCCTACGGTTACAGCCTGCCAAACAGCGACCGACGCCGCCCCGTGCCACGTCTTGGTTAGCTCGCTATACCGGACAAGGCGTCGGAGCTCCCGGCGCCTCTCTCCTCGGCCAACAACCTTGACACGGGGGATGCCTGGCCCTCAGTGGTGCGCCAATGTTCAGCAACGTCGGGTTCGGTGAGCTCTTGGATGGCTGCCTGCCTGGGATCGCCAAGTGCTGTTGGAGTTAAAGGCTGGCTCACTCCGTCTGTGCTCGCCCCGCACTGCAGTGTTCGATCGATCCTCGTATCCCTGCCTGCCCCTGGTGCCCGGCCCGACAGGACCGCTCCTTGTTCGGTGATGCTGAAGCGCGTGGCTACCCCCCTACCAGACCCGACAGGCCCGCCCCCTCCTCCGCTACCCGGTCCACTGGCCTCCCCTCTGATGGTGATGAGGCCCCCAGCTGCTATCGGACGGCTCCTTCGCGGCGCTCCTCGGTGTTAGCTCTGGATCTACTTGTTCCGGCGTGCGCCCTCCGGACAGCCCTGCGACGACAGCGGCCCTCCTGGCTCTTAGGTCAGTTTCCCATGGTCCCTGGTCCGCTTGGAGCAATCTGCTTGTGGCCTGTCTTCCCCCCTGAGTCCTGTACACCGTCCCCCTGCCCTAGACGGAGGCGTCAGCCCGCTGGTCTCTGCCTCACAGGCAAAATGTTCTAGTTCCCCCCCCCCCCAAGTCTCCAGGCTTCCTTCCACGCATGTTCTGCAGGACTGCAGCGGCGGCCCCCCCCCTCCCCTTTTTGCCCCAGCTATGGGTGGCCTGCTGGACTATACTTCTCCTTCTGCTGGGACTGGTATGCGGACCCTTCCCAGGCCGTTCCTGCCACTACCAGTGGTGGATCCAGTGGCGCAAGTAGAGGCGGGCTTCACCCGAGCTTCACAGCATAATCTTCTTCGCAGCTGGACAGGAAAGAGACCTTCGTCTGTGGCTCCCGGGCCTACGTGGGATTTCGGCGTCGCTTACACAGTGGTTCTCCGACGCGTTGAGGACGCCGGGCTCCCGTCCTTCTCGCCCTTCCTGAGAACTTCCTCACCCCGTCACCTTCCCAAGCCTGACGACTAGTGGCGGTCCGTCTTTGTCCTCAGGCCTCGAGACAAGTGCTTTGCCGGGCCTACGTGCTGCATGCCGACAGCCAGGACTTCGGGGCGGCGGTGCTTCCCTTGGATGGCCCCGTCGGTCTGGACCAATCGGCCCCTATCGGATCGTCCCCTGGCTCCCCCCGCATGATCTTACGGCACTTCGCATCTGGCTCGTCGTCTCCAGTCAGGGAGCTGCCCTTGGCCTTGACCTCAGCCAGTGGAGGGGTGCTTTGCATCTTGGACTCTGTCATCGCCGGATCCAGTCGGACCCCCTCTGGCTCGCCGGCGGACCTCTCGGATGACGTCTCATGCGGAACTGGTCGGAGTCTGCCTTGGACATGGACAGAGAGGCGCTGCTACCTCTGTGATCTTGGCGCCTGCGCGTGGAGTTCTGACCGACTTCGACCAGGGGCACCTCTGGAGCGGCGGTCCAAGTAGTTGGCTTCCCTACCCGACAGGTGTCTCAAGAGTACGCGTTTCTCGCCTGTCTCAGGCCACACCCCCCGGTGGGCGGTGCTCCCGCAGGCCTCCCCCCTGGCGTCCATTCCCCGCAACTGCACTTCCATGGTACCGGTTCCCGCTGCGCCGCAGGACAGACCCCATGTGGCTCGTGTCAGGAGTACCCCTCGCCTCTCCGCCCTCACCGCATGGGAACCTCGTCGCCTACACCGGGACCTTCTAGTCCTTGCTGGTGGTGCGAAGATCGCGGCATTGCTCTCGGAGCGTGACACGGCCCTGGCCTCCTGTTCATCCCGGCCATCTCCGTCGCTCGGCGCGACCAGCTCCTCCACAAGAGCGGACTCTTTTCACATGCACTCAGTGGGAGACCCCCAGGATTGACTGCTTCACCGTGAGGTGGAATCGACAGCTTCCCCTCCTTGTCTCCCCCATCTCGGACCCCCTCGCCTGGGCAGTCAGCACGCTCTCCAGCTCTGGAGTCGGCCTCAACGCTTCCACTAGTCCCCATGGTCCTGCCCTGTGCAGGGAATGCAGCGCGCTCGTGTTACGGGTGGCCCCGTTCTCCTGGACCAAGTCTCGGACCCCTGATCTGCCGAGTCTCACCACGCCCCCCCCCCCCCCCCCCCCACTTCTGCTGCCCACCCCATGCACGAGGCTCCAGCGACCCCGCCACCGGCGGTTCCACCCATGCCCAAAGCGGCTTCTGCATGCCTGGAGGGGTGTGGTATGCCCTCGCCAACAGAGGTTTCCCGAGTGCAGCGGGGGAGACTGTCGCTACAGCCCGCAGACCCTCGTCCAGGCGCATCTACAAGGGAGAGTCGCGAGTCCTATGGTCCAGGTGCGCCGTCCAGTGCCTCTTCCCCGCTGATCTTGCTACCCTGCAGCTTGCCAAGTTTTTCGTTTGGCTCTTCAACGAGCAGGCCCTAACACCCTTCACCATCGGAGGTTGCCGGGCCATGTAGCTGACACTTTTCGCCACCTCGGCCTCCCGGACCCCGGCGCCTGCAAGGACCTCGCCAACCTTATGGCCCCTTCGGCCTCCAGCAGCCAGTCCCCCGCTCGCTGATCCCACCCTGGGACCTACTCTGGGTGCTTACGTGGCTGATTTCGGACCGATTCGAACCGGCCCGGTCCGCGGACGTGACTCGGAGGATCTGCTTCCTGTTGGCCCTCGCCACGGCTGTCGAGTTAGCGAGCTGCACGCGCTCTCCACGCACCCTGCCTGCGTGCAACTCCTCACCAATCCTTCCATCCTCGCCAAGACTAGGTCTCCCTTGACCGCACCCCAGGTGATCACCATTCGGCCGCTGAAAGGGTTGAACTTCCCCGGGAGATCAGGCAGCAAGATCCAGTGCGCACCATGCGCGTCTACCTTCGCCGATCCAAGCCTGTCCAAAGGGGACGGTCCTGCCTCTTTCTGCCATTGTCCCCAGGCAGAACTGATATGTTGGCCAGACGATGTCTTCCTGGTCATCTGGTCAGAGACACTATGGCAGCTGTGGGCTGGTGGGCAGAATCAACCTTCGCCCGTTTCTGCCTCGGGGATCTGGCAGGCCAGCAAGACAACCTGGCCATGGTGTGGGGGACATCGCTACGGCGCAACACTCCCTCCTGGTGCTGAAATTGTCGGGAGTTTGCTCCGGGGAGGGCGGGTCTGGCTAAGCGCTTACACAGGGGGTAATTTTATGGGCGGCATCCTCCTTCTCTTCACTATTCTTCCTAGTAGTAATGTCATCGGGAATGTATTTTGAAAAAACAAATGAATTTTTATCTAAAATGTATTTTTTCGAAAAATACTTACCAATGACATTACTCGGAGGACCCTCCCACCTGCCCCGCTTGCCGCCAGTAAGCTAAGCATTTCGACTGGCGTGACACCATGTGGCACATGACCGGATAGGCAGGGACGGGAGGCTACTCAGGGTCCCTGGTTACGGCCCCCTTGAGTTGCCTCCCTGGTTGTGTAGGAACACAACAGGTTCTTATTGTGTATGAAAGTGTGCAAGCATCCGTGCAATGATGGGAGGACATTACATATCGACCATGATAGCTTTGTGCCTCTTTAGCGACCTGTTGGTTGTGACTTTAGTCTTGGGCCAGCATGGACCGACCGTTTCATCCGCCATTTTGCCTGTGTACCAGTACAGTCGTGAGTTTTTGACCGCTTTGCAACACACGGGTGTAAACCATGATTTGAACTTGAGCATGATCGATCTTTCTGAATGTGGGGGCAAGAAGAAGAAGCAGAAAAAGAGAGGGTCGAGAGGCGGAGTGAGGGAGAGACTGAAGAGACGGGGTAGTAGACACCCCCTCCCTACCATAACATTATCAAATGTCCGCTCCTTGCAGAATAAAATGGATGAACTAACAGCTCTAATGCAGTTTGACGGTGACTTTAGGCGGACTAATTTATTCTGTTTTACCGAAACATGGCTGACGGAGGACTCTGGGGAAGTGACATTGCCTGGTTTTACAACTGTACGGGCTGACAGGGACAGGGTTAAGATTCAGAAGAATGTGGGCGGTGGTGTGTGTATGCTCGTCAGCGAAAAGTGGGCTACACAGCTGACTGTCCGTGAGCGGGTGTGTACACGCAACTTTGAACTGCTAACCATGTCGCTGCGACCACACTACTTGCCACGTGAATTCAGCCAGCTGACTATAATTACCGTTTATGTTCCGGGTCCCGACTTCAAAGCTGCAGCTGAGACGATCGCTGACTGTTATTCTAGAGTGGTATCAAACTATCCTGACCAGCCAGTATTTATTCTTGGCGACTTCAGTCAGTGCGATCTAACACCACACCTCTCTCTACAACAGTACATTACATGTCCTACAAGACTTAATCGCACCATTGATCTCTGCTTTGGCAACATTGACGATGCGTTTAAGCCGTTGTGTAGGCCCCCACTGGGGCGCTCGGACCACAACGTCATACACTTGTTGCCAAAGTATAGACAAAAAATGAAGATGTCCAAGACTGTAACGAAAACCACACAGCTGTGGACACTGGACAGCATGGAGGAGCTCCGTGGGTGCTTTGAGGCGACAGATTGGGATATGTTTACTCATAACTGTGATGACCCTAATGAACTTGTTGAGACAGTCACTTCTTACGTAAGATTTTATGAGAACACTTTAATTAAAACCAAGACAGTGAAGGTGTTTGCTAACAATAAGCCATGGGTCAGCAAGGAGCTAAAGGTGTATTTGAACCAGAAGAAACTTGCTTTCTTACAGGGTAACACTGATGAATTTCGGGAAAAGGAGAGGGATTTTAGAAGGGCTGCTAGGACTGCCAGACTGAACTATAAAAGCAAGATCGAAACAAAATTTTCTTCTGGCAACGCTAGAGATGCATGGAATGGTCTGAACGGCATGATGGGTAGGCAGCAAAAGAAACAAGCCAGGCTCTGCACTGGGAATCCAGCTGAGATGGCCAATGATCTAAATCGTTTTTACTCACGGTTCGATGGCAGAAACCTTAGTGGTAACTGTGATGAATTGTGCCAGTCCATTGTGCCGGAACCTTTGTCAATTACTGAAGAGGAGGTAGTAAACATCTTTTCTAAGCTGAATGCACACAAAGCACCTGGACCAGATGGGTTAGGTGGAAGAGTATTGAAAACCTGTGCAGGTCAATTGGGGAAGATCTTCACTACTATCTTTCAGTTCCTGCTTGATCATCATACTGTCCCTACGGCTTGGAAATCATCAATCATTGTCCCGATTCCTAAAAAAACCAACGCTCATGAATTCAACGATTTCCGTCCAGTTGCATTGACTTCTATTCTGTCAAAATGTATGGAAAAAGTGGTGAGGAGGCATCTGTTAAATGATGTTGCCGAACTATTGGATCCATTCCAATTTGCTTACAAAAACCATAGGGGTGTGGAGGATGCATGCCTTACTCTGTACAATCTTGTATTTCAACATCTTGAGAAATCAAAAGCACATGTGAGAATTCTTTTTATTGACTTTTCTAATGCTTTTAATACTGTTGAACCACAGATGCTTTTGCAGCGTATGATGTGAACACAAACATTATTCTGTGGGTGCGAGACTTTTTGAAGGACAGGCCACAACGTGTAAATGTACACGGCAGTCTGTCTGACCAAGTGGTGCTAAATTCAGGCTGCCCTCAAGGTTGTGTCCTCTCTCCGACATTTTCTATATACACAGATCATATGCGTTGTCACACTGCCACTTCTCGTCTCTTAAAGTTCTCAGACGACATGGCCCTTGTACGCCTACTCCAAAAAGAAGACAGTCTGGCAGAGTACTTTGCACAGATAGCAGTATTAGAGTCATGGTGCAAAGATAGTTTTCTGGAAATGAATGTACAGAAAACCAAGGAACTCGTCATTGATGACAGGAAAGTTGATGATATTTTTGTACCTGTCTCAATTAATAATCAACCTGTAGAGGTGGTCACTGAATTTAAGTACCTTGGCACAGTCGTGGATAGTGGGATGTCCTTCACTGGAAACACTGATCTGATTGTGAAAAAAGCAAACCAGTGTCTGTACCTTCTTAGGAAACTGAGAAGTTTTGATGTCAGTTCCAGGGTTTTAGAATCCGTTTATAGAAGCCTGATCGAAAGCATACTGACGTTTAACATCACTGCTTGGTATGGCAATCTCAGTATGAAAAACAGGGGCAGACTGTCACGTATCGTCAGAACAGCTGAGAAGATCATTGGCCTAGGACAGTACCCAGTAGATGATCTGTACCATAGATCCGAAGGATAGCTGCTAGCATTGTCAGTGATCATAGTCACCCACTCTCTGATCAGTTTCAAATGCTACCATCAGGCAGACGTTTCAACATGCCACTTGCCAAAAGGAATGTTTTTAAGAAGTCTTTTATTCCAACTGCTGTCTCGATTTTGAACTCTCGTTTATAACGCCGCGATAAGTGTGATCTACTGACTTAACATTACCTCCCATCTTGTGACAGATTGCTTGTGATAGATTGCTGCAATGATAATTTGTTTCCTCAAAAACATTACCGATGACATGACTTTGTGGAAATGTCTACTACTAGCTCAATTTTAGCCTACTTACCCGTTGTGTGCCTACACAACCCGCTAGGCACTCGGGGAACCCCAGAGGGGCCGAGAGTTATCTCCCGCTCCTTCCTTACCGGTTCCTGTCACAAGACCAACCAGTCTTGCTACTTCGCTCATGCCGAGAAGACGTGTCGGGCTTTGCTCCGCTGTGCCTCGACCGGTCTTCGTCTTGCCTACACTCGTTCCGACTTCTCTTCCGTGCCTGCCGCCTTCTAGCGCTGCCTGCTTCTTCCTTTGCACCGTTCCGGGTTTCCTCAGCTCTCCTCTGTGCTGTGACTTCTGTATGGCTACCCTTCCCCCCGTTCCCGCTTCGGCTTGGAGGTAAGGTAACGGTAGCTACCCACAGCCGGCCCTCGGGTCGAGAGCCGGCTGCCGTGGGACTCGTCTTTCGTTGTGGTTACGACATAAGGGCACCAACTACTGAGCTTAATTTCCGTGCCTTGCACAGCCTTCTTGCGACTCTCCTAGCGGGACGTCGCCTTCTCTCTCCTGGTTATGCCTCGTTAGCTTACGAGTAGACTTTGCCTTTTAGACGCTGGTTTTCGTAGGGCCTGGCGGCACCCACGTTCCATTCGTCCAGCTTAAAGGCCCTTTAGCCCTTGGAGAGTGTAACCACTGTTTCACGCGCCGGCGGTCACGGCGCCTGGAGTACCTTGGTGGACAGGGGGATGTAGCTTAGTGGATAAGACACTGCGCTGGCAGTCGTAAGATCCTGGGTTCGAATCCTCTGGTGGGCAGGAATGGGATATGGACTTTTCCTCAATCCCATCTAGTCAAATTTACTACAGACTTGGCTTACGTTTGCCTGTCTCGCCTTCATGTGCACAGCACGCATAATCATAAAGTGCACATGATAGAAATCCCATTCCCACTAATTGAAAAGAGAATGCCCGGTAGGGCTGGTGAGATGGAAACAGAATTATATCACAAAAATGAGGGCTCGGCGCCCTCTTGCCTGTGTTTGCGACCTTGCTATGCCCTTTGTCTGTTACAGAACCCAAATGCTTATAAAGTGCTCCCAATGGGGCAACTTCCAGTGCCGACGGATAACCATGCGGTCTGCCTCCCTTGTGCGGGCTACTACCCGGACCACCTTTGTGATGTCTGTGCGACCTGGCCGGAGATGTTTGGTCGGACCTCTGGAGCCTGTACCGACGAGAGCGGCCCCTGCCTGCTTCCTCACTTCCGGCTCCGGTTGATTCTTCTGCAGCCCTTACGGTGCTGACCACCCATTCCCGCCCTGGCCTCACAGAAAGGATTCCCGTTGGGACTCGGTGTTGCTGGCTGACCAGAGGACCGCCACTGCTGCCACGCCCGCTGACCCTTCCGGAGGGTCTGTTTGCCGGCAGAGCGCCCGCCTCACTGAGCCCGGCCTGCAGCAGTCTGCCCTGAGCCGTCCCACGTTGACTGGCCTTCCTCACCCGTCTCTCCCCACAAGCCCGCTGATCCTTCCGGAGGATCTGAACGCCGGCATAGCGCCCTGCTCTCGGAGTCTGGCCAAGAGAGGCGTCAGCTTTAGCTTGCGCGACACAGTCGCGCCCCGACTCCCACCTTTCCACTTTCAGTTCACTTGCTGGCTGATCAGAGGACTGCCACTGCTGCCACGCCCGCTGACCCTTCCGGAGGGTCTGTTTGCCGGCAGAGCGCCCACCTCACTGAGCCCGGCCTGCAGCAGTCCACTATGTGCCATCCCACGTGACTGGCCTTCCTCACCCGTCTCTCCCCGTTAAGCCCGCTGATCCTTCCGGAGGATCTGAACGCCGGCGTAGCGCCCTACTCACTGAGTCTGGCCAGGAGAGACGTCAGCCCTAGCTTGCGCGACTCAGTCGCGCCCCCGACTCCTGCCATTCCACTTTCAGTTCAGGACACTAGCGCTAGCCGCTCAAGTGCCTTCGGAAGGATTGTTCCTCCCTCCGGGATCGCCTCCGTGCCACCTACCCCTCCGCTTCGCGCTCGCCCCCGCTCCGTTCGACGCGTCCGCCGCGCCGCCGCCGTCTTCGGCCCCCCTCCCTCGGCGGCGCTCCTCTTCGGTTGTTCGCAGTCCATGGTCCAGACGTCGTTCTCCACTTCGGATAGGACTCTTCCTCGCTCTTCCTGGCGTTCGCTTCGTCGTTCGCGGCCGCCTCGTCGCTCCCTGCTCATCTCCGGGCGTTCCGCGTTACTCAGGACGGTTCCCTGCCCACGCGTCGGCCTATGACTTTCGGTGTCCCGCCCGCCCCTTCGCCGCCCCTGGACGTAGAGGCTCCTAGCTTGCTGCCCGAGGACTCCGTCTCGGCCCTTCTGGATGAGGTTGGTCGCTCCCTTCGCCCGCGGACTTCGGGAATGCTGCCCTTTGGCTCTTCGTCGTGTCACGTGCGGAGTCCCTCTTGCCTTGGATGGAACTGCCAGGATCATCGTGGTGACTTGGCCAGCTGACACCTGCCCTCCCTCCCCCCCCCCCCCCACCCCCCGAGAGGAAGGTCTCCGCCTTCATGGTTAGCGAGCGTCAGGTCTAGAGGGTCAAGTTGCTTCCCCAGCCCTCCGGACTTAGGAACTGCGAGATGCTGTCTCGGCGCACCGGCTACTTGCCACGCCACGCGAGCCGGTGTTCTTCTCCGATCGTCGCTGGCCGGCTGGCCTGGACGTCGCCTCCCGTCGGGACTGGTTGTCGGCCTTCCCAGGCTTCTCCATCCCTCTTCCTGCGCGGGACCCCCCTGCCTGGTCACAAGCTGGCGGCCCACGCTTCTTAGACGTTGCCTTTCCCCGTGGTCTGGTAGGACAGCGTCCCTGATCCGGAACACCTTAGCCTGCGCCGGTTTCCTGGAGCTCTCCTCTCTAGCCATGGTTCGTCAGGTGGAGGACTCCTGGCACCCTTCCATCACGCCTCCGGGTTGATCTGCTCTTCTTAGCGGAGTCGCCTACCGCGCCGCCTACCTCGCGTCTGTCTACGCTTGGCTGCCTCCGCCAATTGTGCCCTGACCCCGCCTTGGCCGTCTTTTCCCTCGAGGTCTCATGTTCCCCATGTTTCGCTGAGGCCTCCGCGCGGCGGGAGGTGTCTCCTCCCTCAGGTAAGTTGCCACGGAGGTTTTCTGATTCTCAGACTCGCCAGCCTTCTACAGCCGCCGGCTTTTCGTTCCGAAGCCTGGAGGGAGTGGCGTCAGGTTTCTTTCTCTCGGCCTGTACAGATTACGGCCCTCCTTCCGGACGGAGACTACCAGAGCCCTGAAAGCAGCGGTCCAGCCTTAGACTTCGCAGTCAGCTTGGACCTTTCCAATGTGTACCTGCTGTCTCGATGCTCCAGGCCCCCAGGAAGTTCGCTGGTTGCGATCGACGGCGTCTTCTCCAGTTTCCCGCGCTCCCGTTCGGTCTCAACCTCTGCCCTGGTGGTTCACCGGGCCGATGGACTCCTTAGTCGCCAAGGCCCGACAGTCCTCCTCCAGTCCGACGTCGATCTACCCAGACGACCTCTTCCTTCGCCGCCAGTCCGATTGCTCTCTCACGACAGACAAGGACGCGCTACTGCACCTCCTGACGCACTTGGGGCTTCCTAGTAAACGAGGGCAAGTCTGATCTCACTCCTTCCCTAGGTCGTCTCTACGCCCAGCCGTTTCAGCTGCATCTCCTACTCCTTGGGCGCCCGGCTTCCGGCGACGTATCGACGATGGCGCCGGTGCCCCAGATGCTGTCGCCTCGCCTTCGTCGGTGGACCGACGCCGCTTGGTTAGCTTCGGCAGTTCCCCGGGCATCTTCTCCGCCCCAGTACTCTCTGGGTTCGACGCGAGCCTCTCTGGGTGGGATGCTCATCTCCTGCCTCGGTTCCTCTCGACTTCCGGCCCTCGGCCCTCGGATTAACGCACTATCTCATCGTCTGGCCAGTGATGCAGGCCGTTGACAAGCCCTTCATTGCTGGGATGACCTCCTCAGACACCAGGAGCTGCTCGCCCTCTCTGACAACACACCTTTGGTGGATTACTTCCAGTTACAAGGTGGCACACGCTCTCCCGAGCTTGGTATGCTTCTCTACCAGAGCTGGCGTTGGTGCGAGGACCGGACCTTTCTTGGCGAGCCCGACACATTCCCGGACAGCTGTACGTCTGGACCGACTCGCTGTCCCGCCGCGGCCAGCTCTTACACGCGGATTGGACCCTTCGGCAGGACATCTATTGGTTGACCCGCGCCCGTTAGGAGTCTCCCCAGGTCGACTTGTTCGCCACAAGGTGGAACCTTCGGCTTCCCCTCTTCGTCCCCCCGATTCCCGATCCCTGTGCTTGGGCTGTCGATGCGCGCTCCATTCCCTGGGACGTCCTGGCGGCCTCCGCCTTTCCTCGACGGTCCTCGTACCCAAAGTCCTCCTCAACCTTCGGCGCTGCTCGGTGGCCCTCCTGTTAGTCGCTCCGTTCGCCTGGATCCGCCACTGGAACACCGGCCTTCTCAGCCTCGCCACGGCCCCCCCCCCCCCCCCATGCGCCTTCCCACTTCTCGCACCATGTTCAAGCCACCGCGCCAGCCGCTGTTCCTCCCTTCTCGGAGCGGCTCATCCTTCACGACTGGAGGTTGTGCGGCAAGCCCTCGGTGCTAGAGGCTACTCGGGTACAGCGGTGGAGGTGATTGCTGCGGCCCGCAGACCTTCGGCCATTCGAGTCTACGTGGGACATGGCGAGTCCTGTGTTCCTGATGCCCCGATCACAGCCTGAACCTCACGGATTTGTCGTATCCGCAGCTGGCGGACCTCTATCTGGCTCGGCTGAGACCTAGACCTAGCCCCTTCATGGTGAGGGGTCACCTGTCCAGGTTCGCTTACACGTTGACACCGCGGACACCCAGACCCGGGCGCCTGCACAGACCTCGCCGACCTTATGGGACACTTCGGCAGCCGGCGCCTGGCCTACCGCTCGCTCCTCCCCCACTGGGACCTACCCTGGGTGCTAACGTGGTTGAATTCTGCCTGATTCGAACCCTTACAGTGGCCCCTTTCGCAGATGTGACACGCTACACGTGCTTCCTGCTGGCCCGGGATACCACCTCACGGGGGAGCGAGCTACACGCGCTTAGGCGCGTCCTATCTGCTTACAGTTCTGAGCGGACGGGTCCGTGCTACTTCTCACTGCCCCGGCCTTCCTTGCCAAACAGGTCTCCTCTGACCGCGCCGCAGGTTTCACCTTATGGCCGCTACGAAACAAACCCCTGTCACAGGAGACCAGGTAACAGGATCCCGTGCGCATCTTTTGACTGCTCTGCGACAATCTAAAGCCTTCCGCAGAGGGCGTGCATGCCTCTCCCTACCTCTGAGACCAGCGGAATGACATAACAACCCAGACGTTCTCTTCCTGGCTCCCTGAGTCATATGCTCCGCCTATCAAGATATCTCCCTGCAGGGAGCGAAGAGGCTGCACATATGCGCACACGAGGTACGAGCCATGGCCACGAGCGCCACGTTTGGTAGAAACTGCGCTGTCACGGACATCGTGGCTACCGTGGACGGGAAGACTGAATCTGTATTCGCCCGCTTCTGCCTCAGGGACCTAGCGGGCCAGCGAGAGAATCTCGCAATGGTGGGGGACATCGCCGCGGCGCAACACTCCCTCCCAGCGCCACCGGCGCCGTTGGTATGCACTTCGCTAAAATTGTCGGGAGTTTGCGACTGGGAGGACGGCTCTGTTCCCTCCTAGGGAGTTGTCATGCGGCACCCTCCGCCTCATCGCAATTCTTCCACAAAGTCATGTCATCGGTAATGTTTTTGAGGAAACAAATTCATTTCTCTCTAAGCCCTGGGGGACTTGGGTGGGGTTAGGTATTTTTTAGTTCCCAGGGTCACCCTGGTCAGCCCCACAGGGTGGGTTTTTCTCTCTACTCTGGGGCATGTGTTTCTGTCTACCCTTTGTCCATTCACCTGTATTTGCCTTTTTAAAACTCTCCCTACTGTCTGCACTGCCTGTAGCTCTTGATATTGGATGTGTGTTGCTAAATGGTCTTAGCTTTATTTAGGCCCCATGTGTTAGGTTTATTTAACGTATTTGACCGGCTGGCGACATACATTCAATGTTCTGTTTATTTTTTTTTTTTTTCACAAGCAGTGCAGACACGTCCTGAGAAAGCCTTGTTGCTGTCGGGACGTTAAGCAATGTACAATTGTATCATTTCTCTCTAAAAGGTATTTTTTCGAAAAATACTTACCGATGACATGACTCGGATGGCCCTCCCACCTGCCCCGCTTGCCGCTTTCGAGCGAAGTATCTGACTGGTTGGTCTCGTGACAGGAACCGGTAAGGAAGGAGCGGGAGATAACTCTGGGCCCTTCTGGGGTTCCCCCGAGTGCCTAGCGGGTTGTGTAGGCACACAACGGGTAAGTAGGCTAAAATTGAGCTAGTAGTAGACATTTCCACAAAGTCATGTCATCGGTAAATATTTTTCGAAAAATTTCCTTTTAGAGAAAAATGAATTTTTCATGATATGCTTTTGCAGCGTTTGTTAATGTCTTATATTGTTGTTTCATGACGAGCCGAAAGGCAAATTTCTGTCGTGCCTGGACTCGAACAGACAATAAAGTTGTATTGTATTGTATTGTATTGTATTGTATTGTATTAGGCTGAAATTAGGTAAGTTAGGCATATCTTCCTAGTAGTAATGTCATCGGTAAGTATTTTTCAACAAAAATACATTTTAGAGAAAAATTCATTTTTGTGGGTTGTTCTTTTATTTATTTATTTATTTATTTTGTTATTATTATTATTTATTTATTTTATTTTTTTTATTTATTTATTTATTTTTTTTTTTTTTTTGGGGGGGGGCGGGTGGGGGGTAGAGATTAGGTATCAACTCCCTGCAGAATGTACATTTCTGGTTTGCAGCAGTCACATAGTTTGTATTTAGTTTCAGGCAGAAAACGGCAGCGGATTGATTCTGTTCCTCTACAGTCTTGTGCTGTCCAGAACCATTCCAAAGTAGGCAAATGTTTTCATTTTGCTTAAAGTAATGTTGTTGTTTCTTGATTATTGCAGAAAAAGGTAATAATTTGGGCATGAAAATCCAAAAATAAAAAGAAGAATGCTCAGAGAAGACAAATACAACACAGTTTATTAAATTCTTGGGTTCTAAACCTTTTTCAAGATGGACATACAAACAGAGGTACAATGCATTGCTTATCTTTCTTAGGTGACAATTAAGTGTACTTACTTGGCCATGTTTATGCAAGGGGCCTTTTGAGTAGCTTTCAGTGCGTTTGACTGTGAAGCTCTGATTGATCACCTCGATTGTATACTGTAAAGCCTTTTTATCTTACAAACCAGATTATGAATGAAACATGAGCAGCCTTTAATATGAGATATGAGATGCTTTATATTACAAGTTAATGTTGTTGTTTTTTTGTGTGCGTTTGTTAAATTGTGTGTTGATCTGTGATTTTCGACTTACAGCTCTTCCAAAATACCAGTATACAAGTGCACAATGAAATTAACTTATTCAAGGCACCCCACATCAATAGCTGCAGAAGTGTCGCATACCATTGTCGCCGGCAATGCTATACAACACTTTCGCAGCTATTGATGTGCGGTGCCTTGAATGTTCTGGAGACAGATCGACCATGATATTTCAAGGTTGGTGTCAAAATAGCTTGGCGCCCAGAGGCGCCAAGCTATTCTGACACCAGCCTTGAAATATCATGGTCGATATACAACACTTTCGCAGCTATTGATGTGGGGTGCCTTGAATGATTTTTAAAATATCAAGTGTCACATAGAACTTAGGGTCATAAGATCTATTTGGAGACTACCACACATTATGATCACATGTTGTATGTACGTTTCCCACAAGGGTGCGTGAAGACATGGGTTTGAGTGAGGAAGGCAAGGGGAAACTGCTGACAGACATGGAAGATGTGACCATGTCCCTTCTCAATCTGGCGTTGACTGGGCACGCTGTGGCCTTTCTGCACAACGGGGACATGCTGTATGGCTGCAAGGGAAACCTTCTGGTGAGTTGACATGAATGCTTGTAGGCTGACAAGATGATGACTCTTTCTTCTTATCCCCCCCTCCCCACTTTAACCCGTTTACTGCTGAAACACAACAAGCAATTCCCAAATGCAAAAAGCATACCGTATTTACCCTAAATATTCGACCACTCCAAATATTCGACCACAAAACATTTTTCCAAAAATTTTCACCCAAAAAAACTCCTAAATATTCAACCACCACCAGAAAATTTTATGTCCACAAATATTCGACCACCACCTGAAAATGCCATGTCCTCAAATATTTGACCACCACCCAAATTGCGCCAAAAATATTTGTTCAAAGCCCTTCAAAACGGTTTTTAAATCTCCGCTCATGAAGTCTGCTTTTAGACTGATTACCGGTACAAGCCCATCAACAAATCCTTGCATTCACGCCGCATGAGCCCAGCGACACACAGTCCTCAGATATAGCCCCAAACCCGCACTATGGTATTGCTTATTCATAGATGTAAATAAGCCAAGGCCCGGCATACAATGTCATGATGCATTGCCATTGCAGCAATCTTGAGATTCTATGCCTATTGCAAGAGAGACTACCGGTATGATGATAGCAGTCACCAGTGCAATCACGCCTCATCCTGCCTTTCGCAAAAGATGTAGATTCACATTAACCTCTGCAATCACTTAAAAATGTGTTGTCCTCAGTCCCTTTTTATATCATTACATTGAAAACCGTATCTGGGTTTACGTCTACAATAAGGTGACGTCGCTGGCTGGCTGCACACAGTGTAGATTTGGCAGCTGTTGATTGGCTAATCAGCTAGTTAGAGGGCGGGGCTATGACTGCCAATCACAAACACAACAGCTGTCCATTAATCATTGCGTTAAGTAAGTCCGAGTGGTTCTGTGGTGTGTACCTGACACGTGTGTGCTTGTGCTCAAAATTAAATTGACGCCGTCTTCTACACGTGATAACTGAAGAATAAACTTTGATCGATACCAGGTCCATTGAGTGTCAGTAACACATATTTGGTCAAGGTAATTCCCGCAGGACTCACATTGATAAAAGGCCTGCCGACACTGAGCAAAAGGATTGATGGTGGTAACACACACACACCCATTCACACACATATGCTGCACACGTGCACACACAACTTTGAAAACAACTGCAACACTGAACAGGTTGCCTCAGACTGATCAGCTGGGTGTAGTTAATCACAGCTGCATGGTAACATTAGATTCTTTTGTTAAATTTTCATTTTGCCTTTTGGCTGTGGTGTAACAGAGATTAAACTACCTTTATCTGGACACCAACTTCAACACCACCTTCTTTTCAGCTCATAATGTGTACTGTTACTCATTTCTGGCCATCGGTCGACTTTAGTAGCCGCTAGACTTATTGATCAATGAGGCGATAACCGGCAGGCTAACGATGTCCCGGTGCTTTGTGGTTTTAGTCTCGACCATGACTGAACCAAATTGCCCGATACTGGTCGACATAATACGGTCGGCCTTTATTAAATTAAATCTTGCGAATCCTCCCCAGACATCTGTCATCGCACTTACCAATAACATAACCACTGTGAACTCTTCAGACTTCTTTAGGTGGTCATAGGGGTTTCCATGGAAACTGCCGCTAACCTGAGCCATTGAGGATACACATTTGCAAGTGAAATAACCGAAGTCTCGGTACTCTCTTTGAGTTAGTTCCCTTATCAGAATGTCCACGTCTTTGATCATGTGTTTTGCTGTTTTGATTTACCAAGAGGGGAAAATAACAGTGATTAAACTGCAGTGGTGCTGGTGCTATGAAATAGGTGACTAAGGCATCTAGGTAAGCTTGTGTAACAGAGTGAACCCGATGTTCCTCTGTGTACCTAGGCCGATAGCACTTATGACCATTGCTTCTCGGATTTCACTCGTGTCGACTGTTAGCGATAACGCGCACTGCTCGTGGTGCCTTGCCAAATGCAGCGTTAAGTGTTGTGTGCCTGATAGCTCAGTGTACCTGTTGTATGGTATATCGGTTTTGACCGTGTATTGTAGCCAAATTACAGCTCCATTGCTTAGTTTTTAGTATGGTTAGATTTGGATAGATTTGGCCCGGGTAATAGTTTTCGTAATGCATATGTCTTTCGGTTAATTATAACCTATCAGAGTGATAACTGCGATTTAGTAGCCTTTTTGATTTTCTGTGGCACTTCTGAGACCGCTTAAAGAATAAATATAAACTTTCCACTAATAGCCCGTAATTTCAAATTAAATCCAGAGTACAGCTGGTAAAATTTCTTAATATTTATATTCAAAGATTATATTTTTACACTATGTAGTTCAGAAGATATTCTAGCTCCTAGGGCTGGCAGTACTATAATACAGATTTGCCATTTATATCAGTGCCAGACCCCTGTGAACTTTGCACCGACGCTGAACTTTGCACTGATGCTGGACTTTGCACCGACGCGGAGATGGTGGGCGCCGCCCCCTGCGTCTATAAGTACAGCTGCTCGCGTGGCAGACTTTTTTTTTTTATCAAACGCGCAAGACTCACAGTACCAGTACTTGTGACCGACTTAATTTCTGGCACCGGTGCCTTGGAGGAACTGAAAAACATTTTTTTTTTCAACCTAAACTGCGCGGGTTTTGGAGACCCTGTACTGCTTTCTGCGCTCGAATAAAAGTTTAGTAAACATGAACGAGTCTCAGTCTCACTAAGTCCAACCAAAGCAATATTACCATCTTCTTCATTAGATCTACCTCACCCCATCACACTTGCTTTCTTATATACAGCGTAATCGACAACTAATTCATTTACCGGTAGGTCTGGTCAGCCATGCTGGCTCGGTGGAGTAATGCAAGACTGGTCCCACCCAGGTATGCATCCTGTCACTCTGGTCCCGACGCCTCTAAATATCCAAGCAGAAGAATGTGAAGCACTTGGGCACGTTTCAATCGGTATTCGTAGTTAGTAACTACAGGCTCCGATTTACTCATCAGGGAACCGGGCCTACAATTCTCAGTCCATTCCTTGGTGTATTCCTCTGTGTCGCATTTTATTCCTTACATTAGGACATGGTAATTGTTGTCCGTGTAGTCCATGCATGTAAATGTAGTCCTGATGCGGCATTATTGATAATAATAATAATACATAGTTTTTATATAGCGCCCTTCCCCACGAACAGCAAGCTCGGAGCGCTTTACAGCACATAAAAAAATAAAAATTAGAAAGGAGAAAAAATTAGAACGCACTCACTCTTTAAATAAACATCTGCTCGCACCATGTAGGTGCATTCCTAACACGAAACACACACACACACACACACACACACACACACACACACACACACACACATACACACACACACACATACACACACACACGCACATACACACACACACACACACATACACACACACACACACAGCCTATCTACATGGGGAAACAACCAACATTCAACATTTCCAGGCAGCACATCCAGACTAAGCTAATCTTGATATGCTACCTGGAAAAGATGGGTCTTCAAATTTGTTTTGAAGGTCAACAGGGTAGGGGAAAGACGGACATGCAGTGGAAGTGAGTTCCAGACGTGAGGGGCCTGATAACTGAAAGAACGGGCACCAGCAGTTTTTAGGCTGACTCTGGGCTGAACGAGCAGTTTTTGTGAGCTTGAGCGTAGACTTCTACTAGGATTGTGTGATGCAAGGGAAGAAGACAGATATGCAGGAAGCGTATTGTCATAGTGTTTGTATGCCAAAGTGGCCATCTTGTACTCTATTCTCTGTTTGACAGGTAGCCAGTGGAGATGCTTTAGCAGTGGTGTGACATGATCAGTGCGTTTTTTGCGAAGGACTAACCGGGCTGCATTATTCTGGATACGCTGAATTCGAGTGAGTTGATCAGATGAGATACCAGCAAGGAGGGAATTACAGTAATCTAGACGGGACAGAATGCGAGAGCATACGAGCTGGGCGGTAGCCTTTTCTGTCAAAAAGCGTCTGATCGTGCCTATTCTGCGGAGCTCCAGGTAGGCAGTGCAGCAAAGATGGCTAACCTGTTTTCCATCGATAAACTTGAATCCAGGAATACACCCAGATTTTTTACATCGGATTTGAAAGAAATGTCTTGGCCACCTATGGAAATATGATCACTGCTGGAGGCGGATGTTCTAGCTCAAGTACCATCAAGCATGCTCTCTGTTTTGTCATCATTTAACTTGAGTCTGTTGCAAGTCATCCAGTCTTTGACTTCAACTATACACTTCTCCACATTGGAGACAATGGTCTGCAGTTTACAAGGATGGTCAGACTTAGAGACCTGAGTGTCATCAGCATACTTATGATACTCACAGCTATTCTGGCTGATGATTTGGGAAACTGGATTAGTGTACAGAGAGAACAGCAGAGGACCCAAAACTGACCCCTGTGGGACACCATACTTCAAAAGCACAGGCTGAGACATGATCCCATTCACACATACAGACTGATATCTTTCAAAAAGGTAAGACCTGAGCCATGATAGCGCTGGACCGGAAATACCAAAAGACACGCGTAGGCGTTCTAAAAGAATCCCATGATCCAGCGTGTCAAACGCCGCAGACAGGTCTAATAATGATAGCAAAGAGACATGTCCGACGTCAGCATGTGTAAGCAGGCTATTGGTAATGTGAAGCAATGCTGTCTCAGTACTGTGATTTCTTCGATATGCAGACTGATACAGTTCAAGTAAATCATTACTACTGAGATATGACATGAGCTGACTCAGCACAACTTTCTCCAGAATCTTGGAAAGAAAGGGAAGATTAGACACTGGTCTATAATTTTTCAGCAAGTTTGCATCCATCCCTGCCTTCTTCAACAATGGAATTACCACAGCCTGCTTAAAATGCCGAGGCACAGACCCTGATTCCAGAGACAAGTTAATAATTCTGGTTATCACACTGACAAGCTCATCAGGGCATAGCTTGAGTATAGAGGTGGGAATGGGGTCAAGGGAACAAGATTTGGTGGGTGAGGAGATAATTAGTTTCTTTACAGTCTCCTCTGTGACAGCGGTGAACGCATGTAACACAGGCCCGTCATATGGTATATAGGACACAGCATCAGAACAGTTGTCCAGTTCCTGACGGATCGTGCTTATCTTAGAATCAAAATACTGACAAAACTTATCAGGTAAATCATTCATAGGATGTCAAGTACGAACGCTTTCAAATCCTTGCAGTATTCCTGACGCGGCATTATTGACGTCAAGTATGATCGCTTTCAAATCCTTGCAGGGTCCAGTTAGTGCAATAATGCTCTTATGTCAGGATACGATTGTATCGCCGCGTCTTCTGTTCCCTTGGCGCTTGTGCCTGTCAGGTCCAAGGTCATTTCCTGCTCAGCGGGGCTTAGCCGCGAAAAGACACCAGGAAGCGTTGGGAGCCGTCTGCGTGTATGGACGTGGGCCCATCATATTCTTTGTTTATTAATTCGTTCGTTTTGACGGATCAATCCCAGACTTAGCATCGTTGTTGTTTCTCAGTGTGTTCGTGTTTGTAGATGATGCCGGCTGTTTGTGTGGCTGTGTTGCCGCGTCAGGACTACATTTACATGCATGGGCTACACAGACAACAATTACCATGTCCTAATGTAAGGAATAAAATGTGACACAGAGGAATACACCAAGGAATGGACTGAGAATTGTAGGCCGGTTCCCTGATGAGTAAATCGGAGCCTGTAGTTACTAACTACGAATACCGAACGAAGCGCCCCCGAGTGCTTCACATTGTTCTGCTCGGATATTTAGAGGCGTCAGGACCAGAGTGACAGGATGCATACCTGGGTGGGACCGGTCTTGCATTACTCCACCAAGTTTCAAACAGGCGACCCTAAAGGTTTGATCAGGCTACCGTTTCGAGCAATCGATATTTTCAAAAGCCCTAAATATTCGACCAGAGCTGAAAAATCAGAACAGCTATATCTTCTCTATCTTACGCAGACATGGTCATCCAACTGTGATTCTGTGATATTGTCAGAGACATTGTTTCTAGAACATTGCAGTGATGGGGTAAATCCCCTTGCTAAAAAAACTTTACCTTTTTATTTATTTTGGTAAACTTCTGTCATTTGTGTGTGCATTAACCCATTCAGCCCTGACAATGCAGCAAGCAGTGGATTGACCATGATAGTTTTACTCAATCGTGGTGAGCTGCATCTGGATACATGGTTTTATGCTGTTTATCTGGATGCGGCAATCTGCAAATGAGTCAACCCTTTGGGTGTCGGTAGAGGTTTTAGTCAGCAGGAGCAGACAACATACCTGCAGAGCTAGTCCAAGAAGGGGGGGAAGACATGATAAGCGCCTTACTAACAATCTGCAATAAGATCTGGCAGTTAGGGGATTGGCCCACACCATGGACCCAGTCACTTATAATAACTCTCCCCACAAAAGGCAACTTACCTCAATGCCAGAATTATTGCACGATCAGTCTTATATGCCACCCAAGCAAAGTCATGTTAAAGATCCTACTGAACAGGCTGAAGCCACAGGCAGAGGAAATCATAGCTGAGGAACAGGCAAGCTTCAGACCAGGGCGCAGCACAACTGAGCAGATCTTCAACCTGAGAGTTCTATGAGAGATATAAATA
>BTPG01000007.1:68166587-68461587 GCA_036245525.1 Semisulcospira habei
TGCATGATCTCAAGTAGAGTGATCTGACAAGTGTTTTTATAAAAATGAACTGTACATACCATTTTTCTATGCTACCTCCTAAATCAGCAGTCCAGACACTAATTAGTGTATGCGGCGTGTCCCGCGTAGCATAGTTTTGGTTGTTTTGTGTAGTCTTTTTCCTGTGGGATAGCTCAGTAGACTTAATGTTTAAATTGCAGAGCTGTTTCATGACCCCTTTTGCCTAGGGAAAGATTGCCAGCAGCACATAGGGCATGGCAGCTGGTTACAGGCCTCTTCCAGCTTGTTGTCACCAGACAACAGGGTCAATGAGGATGCCTGGGTGTTGTCTTTTGGGCTGCCCTAAGATACACAAGGAAATGGCCTTGGGTCTGAAAGCTCATTTTTCATCAGTGTCAGTGTCATGGTAACTGTTTTAAAGTTGTCCAGACCCACCAGAAGTCAGTTTGACTGTATTGCATGCGTGTGTAAACTTGGAAAAACAGAAAAAGTAGGGGGGTAGGCAATGGAAAAATATGAAAAAAAAACCACTTTCATGTGCCTGTGTCTCAAATGCAACATTTCTGAAGATCAGATATATTACTTGATGTACATGCCAATTTTGGAGGCATTCTGACCATATCTAGGCTGTTTTTCATGGCATCAGATATGCATGATCCAACACGTCAGCAGCGTTGTGAACGCCACATCAAGGCACTTCACATAATGGGCCATAACTTAAAGATGCAGCAGCAACGTTCAAGGGTGTCACTTTGGATTTGACTTAGCTATTGTCTAAGGGTTGCACTGATAGCAGATTGAATGGTGTTCAGGTGGGACAAGTGTCTCTGACAGGTCACGGTATACATTTAAATTGGGAAGTTCAGGCAGTAAGAGGTCCCGTGTTTTTAAAAATAATTTTTGCCTTGTTTGAAAATTTGCAGTTGGGCTGAATGTGGGAATTTGCTGGAAATTTGTGGTTAGCTGAGAGGAGACATGTTTGGTGCTTTGATTCATACCATCCTGAGCTTATCCAGTGGACATTTGTGGGCCTATGTTGAGTTGCCTTTGGCGTAGTGATTTGAGGGGCACGCTGATTTCAGCTGTGCTTGGGTGTGGGGTTGGTAAGGAACCAGTTTCATAGCCAAGAAATGAGACGGGTCATGTGCTGTTTTTTTTTGGTATTTTATGCATGGCAAATGTGCAGCTGGTGGGCGGTAGTGCTTTTTAGGGAATTGAACAATTAGGGGATGACTGGGATTGACTAAGGCTAAGAGACTGGACAGTACGGAAACACCACTGTGGTCCGTGGCCTGTCAGGTGCACCACATGCCATATGTGACATAGACCCGGAAACTGGTTTAGTGTAACCAGATCAATGAGTTTGGATGGTTGCAGTTGGAAAAGTAAAAAAAATCATGAAAAATTTGAAATTTTGCCAAAAAAATCGCTGTGCATGCAGTTTTAATAGGCGTTTTTGGCATGTTTTGCATGGCAACACCCTGTTTACCTGCACTGTGAGCTAGGTTTAGTGTGTTTTGCTCATTTATTTTTTGTCTTACAGGTAGTCATGAGTCTTTCCTTCGACCATGAGCTGTGACCTTTGACCTTGACCTTGAAAGGGGTGGGGTTTGGGGTGTTCAGTTTGATAAATGCGTAAAAAAAAAATTCACTCTTTCAGTTTTTGAAGTTGTGTGGGGTGGGTGTAGGGTGGGGTGGGCAGGGGTTTGGGTTGGAGGCCGGGAGGGGGGGGGGGGGAGGGGAGGGGAGGGGGGGGGGGGGGGGGTTGGGGGCTTAAGGTCAAAGGTTAAGATAAAAACTACAATGAAACAGTGTTAGCATGTGCATTTCATCAGACAGCTGACCTCAGAGTGAAATAAGCGGCCAAAATTAATGTGACCTGCAGAAGTGTTATTTTGCATGGTACTGCTACACTGGTTGCATCTGAGGTGTCATTCTGCTGTAATTGTCATGAGGGGATGTCTCTGGTGTCTATTCTAAGCCAAACACAAGCACTTGTACACTGAGTAAAGCTCATTTGAGTGCATTGTTATGGACCCAGCAGTTGCAGGCACCAGTACAGGGTTTTACAGGAGTGTTGACAAGTTTTGGCACACACATGCCTACTACATCTGCAAGATGAGCTGAGGTGTTTTGAGACTCTGACAAGTGTGTTTTATATAAAAAATGAACTGTACATAACCATTTTTCTATGCTACCTCCTAAATCAGCAGTCCAGGACACTAATTAGTGTATGCGGCGTGTCCCGCCGTAGCATAGTTTTGGTTGTTTTGTGTAGTCTTTTTCCTGTGGGATAGCTCAGTAGACTTAATCTTTATATAGGCTCCCAGCCTCTGGGTCCGGAAACTACGTCACAGCTTCGCGCGTGTAGGTCACGGTATACATTTAAATTGGGAAGTTCAGGCAGTAAGAGGTCCCGTGTTTTTAAATATAATTTTTGCCTTGTTTGAAAATTTGCAGTTGGGCTGAATGTGGGAATTTGCTGGAAATTTGTGGTTAGCTGAGAGGAGACATGTTTGGTGCTTTGATTCATACCATCCTGAGCTTATCCAGTGGACATTTGTGGGCCTATGTTGAGTTGCCTTTGGCGTAGTGATTTGAGGGGCACGCTGATTTCAGCTGTGCTTGGGTGTGGGGTTGGTAAGGAACCAGTTTCATAGCCAAGAAATGAGACGGGTCATGTGCTGTTTTTTTTGGTATTTTATGCATGGCAAATGTGCAGCTGGTGGGCGGTAGTGCTTTTTAGGGAATTGAACAATTAGGGGATGACTGGGATTGACTAAGGCTAAGAGACTGGACAGTACGGAAACACCACTGTGGTCCGTGGCCTGTCAGGTGCACCACATGCCATATGTGACATAGACCGGAAACTGGTTTAGTGTAACCAGATCAATGAGTTTGGATGGTTGCAGTTGGAAAAGTAAAAAAATCATGAAAAATTTGAAATTTTGCCAAAAAATCGCTGTGCATGCAGTTTTATAGGCGTTTTGGCATGTTTTGCATGGCAACACCCTGTTTACCTGCACTGTGAGCTAGGTTTAGTGTGTTTGCTCATTTATTTTTTGTCTTACAGGTAGTCATGAGTCTTTCCTTCGACCATGAGCTGTGACCTTTGACCTTGACCTTGAAAGGGGTGGGGTTTGGGGTGTTCAGTTTGATAAATGCGTAAAAAAAAAAATTCACTCTTTCAGTTTTTGAAGTTGTGTGGGGTGGGTGTAGGGTGGGGTGGGCAGGGGTTTGGGTTGGAGGCCAGGAGGGGGGGGGGGAGGGGAGGGGGGGGGGTTGGGGGCTTAAGGTCAAAGGTTAAGATAAAAACTACAATGAAACAGTGTTAGCATGTGCATTTCATCAGACAGCTGACCTCAGATTTTGCATGGTACTGCTACACTGGTTGCATCTGAGGTGTCATTCTGCTGTAATTGTCATGAGGGATGTCTCTGGTGTCTATTCTAAGCCAAACACAAGCACTTGTGCACTGAGTAAAGCTCATTTGAGTGCATTGTTATGGGACCAGCAGTTGCAGGCACCAGTACAGGGTTTTACAGGAGTGTTGACAAGTTTGGCACACACATGCCTACTACATCTGCAAGATGAGCTGAGGTGTTTTGAGACTCTGACAAGTGTGTTTGATATAAAAATGAACTGTACATAACCATTTTTCTATGCTACCTCGTAAATCAGCAGTCCAGACACTAATTAGTGTATGCGGCGTGTCCCGCGTAGCATAGTTTTGGTTGTTTTGTGTAGTCTTTTTCCTGTGGGATAGCTCAGTAGACTTAATGTTTAAATTGCAGAGCTGTTTCATGACCCCTTTTGCCTAGGGAAAGATTGCCAGCAGCACATAGGGCATGGCAGCTGGTTACAGGCCTCTTCCAGCTTGTTGTCACCAGACAACAGGGTCAATGAGGATGCCTGGGTGTTGTCTTTTGGGCTGCCCTAAGATACACAAGGAAATGGCCTTGGGTCTGAAAGCTCATTTTTCATCAGTGTCAGTGTCATGGTAACTGTTTTAAGTTGTCCAGCCCACCAGAAGTCAGTTTGACTGTATTGCATGCGTGTGTAAACTTGGAAAAACAGAAAAAGTAGGGGGGTAGGCAATGGAAAAATATGAAAAAAACCACTTTCATGTGCCTGTGTCTCAAATGCAACATTTCTGAAGATCAGATATATTACTTGATGTACATGCCAATTTTGGAGGCATTCTGACCATATCTAGGCTGTTTTTCATGGCATCAGATATGCATGATCCAACACGTCAGCAGCGTTGTGAACGCCACATCAAGGCACTTCACATAATGGGCCATAACTTAAAGATGCAGCAAAGTTCAAGGGTGTCACTTTGGATTTGACTTAGCTATTGTCTAAGGGTTGCACTGATAGCAGATTGAATGGTGTTCAGGTGGGACAAGTGTCTCTGACAGGTCACGGTATACATTTAAATTGGGAAGTTCAGGCAGTAAGAGGTCCCGTGTTTTTAAATATAATTTTTGCCTTGTTTGAAAATTTGCAGTTGGGCTGAATGTGGGAATTTGCTGGAAATTTGTGGTTAGCTGAGAGGAGACATGTTTGGTGCTTTGATTCATACCATCCTGAGCTTATCCAGTGGACATTTGTGGGCCTATGTTGAGTTGCCTTTGGCGTAGTGATTTGAGGGGCACGCTGATTTCAGCTGTGCTTGGGTGTGGGGTTGGTAAGGAACCAGTTTCATAGCCAAGAAATGAGACGGGTCATGTGCTGTTTTTTTTGGTATTTTATGCATGGCAAATGTGCAGCTGGTGGGCGGTAGTGCTTTTTAGGGAATTGAACAATTAGGGGATGACTGGGATTGACTAAGGCTAAGAGACTGGACAGTACGGAAACACCACTGTGGTCCGTGGCCTGTCAGTCCGCTACACACCAACTAGCTAAGTCAGCAAAATTCTCGCTCACAGTGCGCCAAGCGTTCACTAAACCACTGAACTCTGACTCGCTGGTAGTAACTAGTGATAGTGTTAGCAGAGGGCTCCTCTGCTACACTAGTAAGCCACGTATATACATTGTCACGCATTGTCAGTTGTAGGGACACAGTTTATCGTAGGTATGTGGCCCGTATAGGATGTACATTGTGAGAGACACAGCGTAACAGTGGTGTATGTTGTGTGAGTAACTTTGTGTCGCCAGTGTTGAGATTTGAAGAAGAGACGTTGTTGTATCAGTGTTGGTGCATTTGGGAATGCATTGTGTGCAGATCGCATCGCTGAATTAAAATATTGTTGGAACTGTTACTCCAGTATTGTCTACATCCTTAAACCACGTGTGACGGGTTGCAGCTGAATGAAGTTTATTTAAAAGAAACTTACATGCGTGCGTCTGGTGTGTTTATCATACTATGACTACAACTCCACCACATAACAATCGGCTCTTGTCACGTTGAGCCCTATCCCATTGTTGACATGCAGGCTGATATACGGAGCGCCATGCTATAGCCTGTGCTGCTGATTAGGTGCTCTACGCCAGTATTCCCCTGCATTCAACTGTGTGATAGAAGGCGGTGGCTCAGATGGTTCAATTGGGCATAACCCCCTGAGTATATCTTTCGGGCAGTCTCCATCGTGCGTCGGCTGGAGACCCACCGACGAATGCACTTTCCCTTGTTGGGCTCGGTGGCGGGCGGGGACCCCCGGGGGATGAATATCTATCATACTATAATATGGAAAATACAAAAAAAAAAAAAAAAAAAAACTGGCACCAAAGCGGCACATAGCCACTGACATTGACCTTGAGAATGATAGCGACTCCGATTGTGAGGAAGCGACGCCTCAAGCATTGGCCGTCTGGCCTCGCTTTCTCATTATCCACAGCAAAGTTAAAGAGAAGCCTGTTTCCAAGTTGCACCCTTTCCTGGTAGGGGAGACCCTCAGGAGCCGTGTTGGCAGGCCTGAGGCCCAGCGCCAAGTCTGGTGACTTGCTGGTAGAGTGCCGTACCTGGGCACACTCCAATGGGCTACTGAGGCTCTCCTCTATCGAAGACACTCCAGTGGAGGTCACTCCCCACAAAACGATGAATTCTTCTAGAGGAGTGATTAAAGATCAAGTATTGACCCAAATGTCTGAAGATGAACTTGTACGGAACCTTAAGCTAAAGGGGGTGACCTACGTCAGGCGTTTTGTTTCCAAACGAGGTGGTAGGGAGATCCATCTCCCTACCATCATCCTGACGTTTGGCACCCCCACCGCTCCTACTACCATCTGGGGAGGTTACTACTCCCTAAAAGTGGAAAAGTATGTTCCTCTCCCCCTCCAGTGCTTTAAGTGCCAAAAGTATGGCCATGGGCAGAAGACATGCCGCCAGGCAGAGGCTCTATGCGCCTGTTGCACTAAGCCCAGACACTCTGCTGAGTCCTGTACAGCCATCCCCCTGTGTGTGAATTGCCTGGGGGCGCATATGGTTTCGGACAAGAAGTGCCCTCGGATATCCGAGTGCAAGATTCAGAAGGTGCGTGTGGAGAAGGGGCTGTCCTTTGCAGACGCCAAAAATCTGGTTGACGGCCCTGGTGCAGCTGAGGCTGCGCCAAACTCAAATAACACCTCTGTGTATACTTTCAGTGCTGCGGTGGCAGGCAAGCGCCCCACCAAAGACTTCTCTTGTCAAACCCCAACTTCTTGGTTGGGGGCGGAGCCTTTGATCCTCTCACCCCTGGAGACCCTCTCCGCCTCCACATCCCTCGCACCAAACTTAACACTTTCGGTCCCCGCTCCTTCTCCGTCTACGGTCCATCCATCTGGAACACTCTCCCACTCTCTCTCCGTCAGAAACACTCTCTCTCCTCCTTCCAGTCCGCCCTCAAAACTCACCTCTTTCAACAGTTTTAGCACTATTTCACCGCACTCCCCACCCCAAGCTGACCGTCGTAATGTATTTCACTGTTTGTGGTACGTGAGTCATTGTCTAAAGCGTGCGCATGCGTGCGCGAGTTGTGAGTGTGCGCTTAGAGTTATAATTATTATAAGATAAGCGCATTATAAATACCGTAATTATTATTATAGAGTAACCCTCCTCCGGTGGTGACGAGGAGCCAGGGAACGCAGAAGGCGGACGATACCGGTCCGGTGGCACTGCCTTCTGCTGCCCCTAAGCCTCAGGCCCCACCCAAGCCTGTCAATCTTACTACAAAGGCTTCTGGCTCTGGTCATCCTTCTAAGGCTGCCAACTCTGGCGGCAGGAACGCTGCCCCGGCCCAGAAGTCTAAGAAAGTTACGGGACCGCTGTGCGTACGGGCCCAGAAGGGGGACACTGATGTCCCCCTTCAAAATAAATATGCTGCATTGGAGGAGCAGATGGAGGGAGTGGAAGTTGTCGTAGCTGGTGCTGCGGCAGCTCCTCCCCCCTCATCTCCGAGGAACCAGAGGAGGCCCGGGAGTCGACCCCCCCTCTGTTTCTTCGACTCCTTCCAAAGCACAGGAAAAGGGGGGAAGGAACTCTTCTCCTCCACATAAAAAAACCTAATCATGTACTCTGCTTCAGTTTAATTGTCATGGTTTTCACACCAACTTTGAAGAATTATGCCTTCTAGTCAAGTCCTATAGCCCCTCAGTAATATCTCTTCAAGAGACTTACCTGAAGACTTCTGACCTTGTCTCCTTTAATGGTTTTAATGCTTTGCTTCGGAGAGACGCTCGGGTGGAGTGTCTCTTCTCATTAGCAACCAGTTTTTATGTAGCCCTGTTAGTGTTGACACCTGTCTTCAGGCTGTCGCAGCTTGGGTTACCTTAAAGAAGACCATAACCATATGCAGTATTTACCTGCCACCATCCCTGCGGGTCTGTATGATATTTTTAACTTAGTAGATCAGCTGCCCCCTCACTTTATTTTCATGGGAGATTTTAATGGTCACGCTCACCTGTGGGTAGTGACCAGAGGTCAGATGTTAGAAGATGTTTTTTCTCAACTTAACCTATGTGTTTTTAATGATGGCTCACCTACCTACTCTATCCCAGGTTCAAGATCTAGTTCTGTTCTAGACCTCACTGTGTGTGATCCTTCTCTCATGCTGGACTTTGACTGGAAGGTTCACGACGACCTGTGTGGTAGTGACCACTTCCCAGTAGTCCTGTCATCGGTCAGCTGTGGGGAGGATCCACCGGTGGGGCGCAGGAATCTCAAGAAAGCTAACTGGCCTTTGTTCGCCTCCCTCTGTCAGTCTCGTTTTACAGAGCAGGTGGTCATGTCAGCTGAAGAACCTGTTTCTTCTTTTACTACTATTTTGTTGGACGTAGCGGGTGAAACCATCCCTAAAACTTCCGCATCAGTCCCTCGGAAGCCGAGAGTACCATGGTTCAATGAAGAGAGCCCCAAGGCCCCAAAAGCGCGCAAATCTGCTCAGCGATGTGCTTTACATAATCCGTCGCAAGTGAATATTTTAACCTTTAAAAGACAGAGGGCGAAAGCCAGTTACATTTTTAATGTGAACGCCGTGCTTCCTGGAGACGCTTCGTCTTATCTTTAACTTCTTGAACTCTGTCCCAGAAAGTCTGGAAGGCTGCTCGAAGAATTAGGGGCAGGGGTGGCTCGGCTTCTGTCGGCCATCTTAGAGATGGTGCCAGCTTGGTCACAGATAAAAAAGCTGTGGCCAACTTGCTTGCCTCCACCATTGCCCATAATTCTTCAACAGAGCATTATTTACCCTTCTTCCAGAGAGAGAAGGAGAAGCGAGAGTCTCGTATTTGTGATTTTAAGTCCAATAACTCAGAAGACTATAATGCCCCTTTTACATTATCAGAATTGTAGCAAGCCTTGCAGAAATGTAATGACTCTGCTGCTGGCCTAGATACCATCCACTATCAATTCCTCACACATCTGCCTGAGAGGTCAGTCTTTGTACTTCTCAAGGCCTTTAACCATATCTGGAGAATTGGTCATTTTCCGCCGACTTGGCAACAGGCTGTGGTTGTACCGATCCCCAAGCCGGGTAAGGATCCTTCCAACCTGGGGAACTACCGGCCTATCGCTTTGACATCATGTTTATGTAAAACTATGGAGCGCCTGGTCAACGCCCGCCTCTTGGCATCTTGAGTCACAGGGTCTCCTCACAGACCTCCAGTGTGGTTTCCAGCGCTTACATAGTACAACTGACCATTTATTCCGCTTTCAATCGTTTATTCGAGATGCTTTTGTCAACAAGCAGCATGTCTATGCAATTTTCTTTGATCTTGAGAAGGCATATGATACTACCTGGAAGTATGGAATAATGTCTGACTTGTTGGACATGGGTTTTAAAGGGCACCTGCCCATGTTTATTCACAATTTTTTGACTAACCGGTCGTTCCATGTCCGTGTGGGCTCCACCCTCTCCGACTCCTTTGAACAGGAGATGGGTGTCCCGCAGGGCAGCATTCTATCTCCTGTTTTATTTAGTATTAAAATTAATAACATTGTAAAGGCCGTCAAGGATGATTCTGAATGCTCTTTGTTTGTTGATGACTTTGCTTTGTGCGCACGTGGTCGAGGACTTGCGTCCTGTGAGAGGCGCTTGCAGCTGTGCATTGATTGCATCCAGCGGTGGGTGTCTCTCAGTGGATTTAAGTTCTCGCCCTCCAAGACAGTCTGTGTGCATTTTTCTAACCAGACGAAATTTTTTTCCAGAACCTAGCCTGAGCATTGATGGAGTGCCAATTAAAGTGGCCGAGGAGGCAGAGTTTCTGGGGGTCATCTTTGACAAAAGACTTACCGTCCGCAACCATATTAATTACCTCAGAACCTCTTGTCAGAAGGCTCTCGACGTTCTTCGTGTCGTTGGGGGTACTGACTGGGGTGCGGACCGTACTGTCTTACTTCAACTGTACCGGGCCCTTGTTCGGTCCAAACTGGATTACGGTTCTGTGGTGTACGGCTCAGCTTCCAAGTCTGTGTTACAGGGTCTGAACACAATTCACCATCAAGGTCTGCGGATATGTCTTGGGGCCTTCAGGACGTCTCCAGTTCCTAGTCTGTATGCCGAGGCAGGGGAGCCTTCTCTCAAGCTCCGCCGCATCCGCCTCATGCTCAGCTACGTTCTGAAGCTGAAGGCCCATCCAGACAATCCTGCCTATGATTGTTTTTTTAAACATCGTTTGCAGAGATTTATGATACCCATCCAGGAGCTGTCCGTCCACTTTCTTTCCGTGTCCGACCTCATCTGCAGGCGGCCGGATTGGACCTGGACAGAGTTTCAGAATCCCTGCAACACATCACTCCACCCTGGCTCTTACCAGTTCCTGACATCTTGCTGGACTTGACTGCCCACAAGAAAGACTCTACTCCACCAGCCATATACCAACAGAGCCTCAATGAACTGCTTTCAATTTTTCCTGGCTATTGTCGTATCTATACGGATGGGTCAAAGTCTGAGGATGGGAGAGTGGCTGCGGCCGCAGTGTCCTCTCGCCATCCTAGACGCCCATTTAAGCACTGCCTCCCAGACCACTCATCTGTATTTAGTGCAGAACTGCAGGCGGTTCTGCTGGCACTCAAGCATGCTTATCGATCTAGAGAAAGGAACTTCCTGATTCTGTCTGACTCTCTTTCTGCCCTGCAGGCCCTTTTGGGCATGGGAAATGACCACCCACTGCTGGTGCAGATCAGAGGGCTCTATGCGGACTTGAAGGAATATTATGACATCATTTTTATTTGGGTCCCTGGGCATGTGGGCATCGAAGGCAACAGGATCACAGATTCTGCTGCCAATGATGCCCGCAACGACCCTGTCCCTGACACACAGACTGTTTATAGTGATTTTAGACATGTGGTTAGTGCGTACATAGCCAGTGAGTGGCAGTCCGAGTGGGACAAAGAGAAAGCTAACAAGGTGCATGAAGCCCTTCCTAAGTTGTCCGATGGTCTACCTTATCGCTGCGGCAGCCACTGTGAGGAGACTGTCCTTGCTCGTCTCCACATCGGGCACACGTATGTGACGCACTCTTATTTACTAAAATAGGAGGAGCGTCCATGGTGTTATGCCTGCGACGAGCAGTACTCTGTTCAACACTTTTTGCTGCCTTGTGCTGATCTAATCGACACAAGGTATAAACATTTCACAGCAGACTCCTTGAAGGCTTTGTTCTGGGATGTGCCCCCGGACAATATCTTCAGTTTTCTGAGAGGGTGCCATATTTTTAATAAGATTTGAGCATTTATAGACTATGATGTTTTTATTATTTTGACCTTTTTGAGTCTGTCGACGTTTTCTTTAAAGACCTGTGCGACATTTTAGCCTGACATATATTTAAGGTATATTTACATCATGTCTTAAGACCTTTCTTTTAGTCTGGCTGACCAGATTTTTACCCATCCCGGCGTGAGATGGCCTTAGTTGCATGCTCGGCATTAAACCCAAATAACTAACTAACCAACCCCCCCCCCCCCTCCAGTAGTTGGGTGTGTATGCACTTCAACTCAACACAAAAGAAAGTTTCACCCCTTGTTATTGTGGATCATTTCATGCCCTGTTTACCATCTTTCAGGAGCAGGAAGGGATAAAGAAGGACCTGGAGGCTTTGAAGAAGGAGCTGACGGAGGTGAAACGTGAAAGTCACAAGCGGAAGAAACTTCTCATTGCTCAGCAACAGCTCATGCACGCTGGGGCTGGAAGTTACAACAAGGTAAACTTGGGTTTCTTGATGACATAAGTGTTTTGTTCTTTTTATCTGTCTAACTACGTTCACAAACCAGAACTTCCTGCAAAGGGTGCAGGCTACTGCCTTTCCTTTTTGTAAAGTTGCTCATCCCACTCTCTTTGACCTGACTGAGTAATAACTCATAATGTAAATCTTGTCTGCTGGCAGTGAGTGGGGTTGGCAAGTTTTAACCCTTTGGCTGTCGGTAGCAGTTTTTGTCAATGTGATTCCTGCAGGACAAAAACCATCACCGACAGCTGAAGGGTTAACTTCCTTATGCATGCAGCCAGTGATACTGTACCCTTCACTACCAAGAAAAATGTGATCAGCGCCGAAGTGCAAGAGGCATAGAACCTCATGAGCCCCCGCATTGTGGGGGCTCATGAAGTTCTATGCCTCTTGCTGACACCACTTTTGTTGGCTATGGTTGCATTAACACAGATTTTATAAACAGAAATTGCGTCCAGTGGAGGGAATGGGTTAAAGACGGTAATTGTAGCTGCATGCACACGGGGGTAAAGTGCAGGGAAAACCTGTTGATGAAGCAAATCATGATCAGTTAATACTTATTTTGTCTTCTGCTTTCTGCAGTGTCCATTCTGCCCCAAGGCTTTCCTCAACAGTTCCTTCCTGCAGTCCCACATTTCTCGCCGCCATGGCTCAGGTGCTGCATCTGTTGTCAGCTCTGGGATGGGATCTGGCTCCGGTGAGCCAATCAAGGTGGCCAGCCCGGATCAAGGGATTGGCGACAGCCTGGCTAACAACCCCCATCTTGCAGCTGAGTTCAGCGGCATCAAGGAGAGGTTACGTGCGACTGAAGCACAGCTAGAGGAGGAGAGACGTGCCTTGGCTTCGCTTCGGCGTAAAGTAAGGATTGCTTGAAAACTTGGATGCTGTCTATCAGCTATGTACAAAAGAACTATCCATGGCAAAACTGATAGACACTTTAACCCTCAGAATTGTTTGCAGAAGTGCTGTTTCTAATTTTTAGAGTTTATCTTGTCAATAATAGCTTTTGTACACCTAGGTTTCATATGATTATTGCGGCTTCTTTGTTACTAATACTATGTCTTATCTTAACTACGCTTATCTTTTTTGAGCATGTCAATAACATATTTGTGGTGCAGAAGAAGAATAAGAATAAGAGTACTTTATTATCTCGAAAAGAAAAATTCGTCTCGCCCCCTCAGGTGCAACTCGCAATTACACACACTCACACAACAGTTTACAAACAACAAATGGACAATGGCTCGGGACGGGTGAAGCCCGTCGCCAAGGCATCTCATGACCGGCACCAACGGCCCCAACCCGACCTGAACCTCCCTAACACAAGCAAACTAAAGATGGCCCTATCAGATCATCTCTATAACACATAATATAATGTTTTTAAATGTTCTGCTTGGCTGAGACTAGTTACACAAATAAAAAAATACACATTAAAGAAAAAAAAGAAAAGAAAAGATGAATACTTTCACAGTTGCTACCTGGGGGGCCCATCGCCATAAGAACAGCGCCAGCTGTTAGACAGTCACTACCTTAATTATAACTTTACTAGGATATATCTTCATAGTCATTTTTTAAAGCAATAGTAGTAGAACTACAGCATTAATGTGAAAGCAGTCCAAAATGGTTTCTAAAGAGTACACACATGCACACGCTGTTGGAAGAAGGAAGAAATAGAGTCACTGTGTCTGGGAAGCGTCTGTCATCACATCATTTGGCTAAAATGTGGGGGCCTTAAGCTTGCTGGTACTCGCTTTGTTGTATGCACTCGCGCTATTCTGTAGGCAGTGTGGTTGAGCGTGGTGTGGGAAGAGCCACTCCTGGGATGATTGAAAGGGGAGAAAAGCACGTTGGTTGTATTGCCACAGCATAATGCGCGCTGTTTGTTTCCTCAAAAACATTACCGATGACATTACTTTATGGAAGTGTCTACTAGCTTAAGTAATTTTAGCCTAAGGACCTGTTGTGCTCCCACACAACCCGGGAGGCACTCATGGATCCCTAACCAGGATGTGAGTAGTCTCCTGTGCCCATCCGGTCACGTGCCACGTGGTGTGACAACCAGTCGTTCTAAGGGACTTTGACTGTGTACGTTGCGACCGGTTCTTTGGCCCGGTCGCCTTGGACTACTGTGTTCCTTGGACTTGTGCTTGTTTGTGCTCAGTGCCGGAGACTGTGTTCCTTGGTGGTTCCTTTCCTGCGGGGACTTGTGACTGACCTGGGCGGCGTTTGGGGTGCCTAGGGTCTTCGTCTATCGGCCGGCTCCCGCGGTGGGTTGGTGGAGTGTACTTCCCCCTGCCCTGCTGACATGGAAAGGTAAGGCCTTGGTCTTTGCCTGCGTCTCGCCCGGGTGCTGGGCGCCGGCTTCGGCCATGGAATTTCTTTTTTTCCCTCGTTTCGCGCCACAGTTCGCGTTTCGATCGTATTCGTGTGCGGGGCCGCTGGGTCCCTGCATCCGGTCGCCTCTCACCTTTGATGTGTGTTGCAGCTGCCAGGTTCGCACCTGCTTACAATGCGGTGACTTTCAGTGGCCAAGCGATCACCACCAAGTGTGCCTCCCTTGTTCCGGCTGTGCATCCGACCGCGCTTGCGATGTCTGCGCCACTTGGCTGGAGGAGTTATGGTCACAGCTTTGGAGCTTTTACCGGCGCGAGCGACCGACACCAACACGTGACCGCCCGTCTGCCATGGCGCCCCCCTCACTACGAGTAGTTACCGACCGCGCCCGCTCTGACTGGCGGGAACGTGAGGCACACAACCACCGACGTGCCAAGACTGCTTCTGCTACAGTGACCGCACCGGATGTGCCCCCTGACTCCTGCGGAGAGTCACCAAACCGGCAGCATGCCCCCCTCCTTGAGGCTCGGCCGCGGCGGCATACAAGTATGTCTGCTGACTCCTACGATGAGTCCCCAAGCCGGCAGCGTGCAGGCCCGGCCGCTACGACCTTTGTCGATCCCTACTTCTTCCACTGGCAGTCCTGATGTTCCACCCGCTATTACGCCCGCCTACGGCGTGGCTCCAAGCCGGCACAGTGCCCCCATCCCTGACGCTTGGCCGCAGCGACCTACTAATAAGTCCGCTGATTCCTACGGCGAGTCTCCACGCTGGCAGCGTGCCCCCCTCTATGAGGCCCGGCCGCAGCGACCTTCGTTGCCTATTCAGAGCATTAGTGGCAGATCCACCTTACTGTGCGAGGCCAGGAGCTACTTACACCCTCGCTCACCGGATGGCATCCCCTCAACAGCTCGTTCTCTGCACCGCGATGACAGACGCAGCCCTCGGCCCTCCTCACTCTCTTCGCGCTCCGCTTCATCTCGCGCCTCCGGGCCGCGTCCCCCCATCCGCACTTCTCAGCATACGTCCTCTCGGCGGGACCGTCGCTTGTCACCTTCTTCCGCCCGCACTCCGGATCGGACCCGCTCTCCGCGCTCTAGTCGTCGCAGTTGCTCCCCCCGGGAGAGGCGCCCGCCACGCTCCAGCGCCCCCTCGCCCCAGTTTTGCCCCACCTGCGCGCTATGAGCCCCTGCGTGTCCCGGCCCCCTGCCTCCCACAGGCCCTTGCATCGTGCCTCTGCTTCCGAGGCTCCCTCCTCTGTAGCCGCCTCTCGCCCAGCTCGCCGGACTTGACGCTGCCCCGTTGACGACGAGACCCTGAGCCTGCTCCCGGAGGACTCTGCCTCAGTGCTCCTCGGCCTGGACAGTCGGTCGCTCTCTCCAACGAATGACCCTGTGCCTCCCGCAGCCACTTCGGCCCCCTGTGTGGAAACTCTTCGCTCGTTGGACGAAGCGGCGCGTCTCATCGCGGCCTGTCTGCCCCTGGAAGCCTGCCCACCTTCCCCGCCGCTCAAGAGGAAAGCCTCCGCGTTCGTCGACGCTGGCCGCCAAGTTAAGAGGTTTAAGTCGCTCTCCCAGCCTCCGAGTTTTCAGGAGCTTCTGGATGCCTTCTCTGCCCACCTTCAGCGGGACACGCCGAGCTCTGACGTTTTCTTCTCCGACCATAGGTGGCCTGCCGGCCTTGACATCGCCTTCCGGCAGGACTGGTATGCCAGGCATTCCCAGTCCTTTTCCTGTCCCCTTCCCCAGGTCGATCCACCGGCTGTGCTTCAAGCTGGCAGCTCTACTCTCCTGACGCGGGGCCTTCCCCGCGGTGTGGACAGGACCGCGTCCCTGGTACATAACTCCCTGGCCTGCTCGGGTTTCCTGGAGCTCCTGACCCACGCCCTCATCCGCCGCGTCGAGGAGGCCTGGCACCATTCCATCACGCCCCTGTTGGTGGATCTCCTGGCTCTGGCAGTGGCAGCTAACCGGCCGGCTTACCATTCCTCCATCAACTCCATGGCTGCTGCCGCCAATTGTGACTTGATGCGGCGCAACTTCCTACTCCAAGCCTGCCGCGGCCTGCCACCTGATGTCAAGACTCAACTCTGTTGCGCTCCCCTCGGCGGTCCTCCCCTCTTCGGCCCCACCTGGCAGTCCATCCGAGATGCTAATAGGGGCCGTTGGCCTAGCGCCACCGCCCCCCCCCCCCCCTCGCTTTCCGGCAGCCCACAAGGCCGTGGGTCGCGCCCTGCAGTTCTCCAGATCCCCTGCTCCCACCCCTGCTGCTCGCCCCCGAGAGCCCCGCCGTGCGCCCGCCTTCGGCCGCCCCCACCCTGGCCAAGCCCCGGCCCCCACTTGACCCAGGCCTGCCCGCCGCCCTGGGCGCAGGAGAATCCCCTGACTTTCCCCCGCTTCAGCCCCCGCCGACCGTCCCGGGGTCTCCTGTTGGCGGGAGGCTCACCCTCCACAGCGAAGTGTGGCGTTCGCTGTTTCCAGACGACCCCTGGGTCCTCTACACCATCTCCGAGGGCCTTCAGATCTCCTTTCTGTCTCCACTGAAACTAAGACACTCTCCCGTGTGGACCAGTGATGCCGACCGATCAGCTCAGGGCCGACGCCCTTCGCGGTGAGGTCGCCGCGCTCTTGCGGAAGGACGCCACAGAGGTAGTCTTGTGGCACGACTCCCCAACCTTCTACAGCCGCCTCTTCATGGTGCCCAAGCCGGGCAGCAAGTGCCGACCGGTCATCGATCTCTCGGCGCTGAACAGGTACATCGCGGCCCTGTCTTTTCGGGAGACAGCCAGGGCCCTTTGGGCCTCCGTGCAGCCCTTAGACTTCACCGTCAGTCTGGACCTGGCCAATGCGTATCTCCACGTTCCCATGCACCCAGTCGGGACAGTCTACCAGTTTCGGGCCCTCCCTTTCGGCCTCAACCTCAGCCCCTGGGTCTTCACCCGCATCATGGACGCTGTCGTTGCCAAGGCCAGACAGTCGTCTTCCAGTCCGACCTCGAACTACCTAGACGACCTCCTTCTGAGGAACCAGTTGGAGACCAACCTTTTGACAGACAGAGATGCGCTGCTCCGATTATTGTTGCCTCTGGGATTCCTGGTCAATGTGGGCAAGTCGGACCTCACTCCTTTGCGCTAATTTATTCACCTTGGCATGGAATTCGCGACTGACCTCAACAGGGTGAGTCTACCAGAGCCTCGGATCCAGAAGCTAGCTGCCCTAGCCGGCCAGGTAACGCAGGAGGAGGCAGTCCCTGCCAGAGTCTGGCTTCAGCTTCTTGGCTTGATGAATGCAGTGGCGGATCTACTTCCCCTCGGTCGTCTTTACTCCCGGCCGCTACAGCTGCACTTCCTTCTCCATTGGCTTCCGTCCTCCGGCGACATTACAGCCCCAGTGCCGGTGATTGTTCGTCCCAATCTGCGGCGCTGGACAGACATTTCGTGGCTCGCTTCGGGAGTTCCCCTCGCCTCACTGCCACCTCAGCTCTCACTCTGCCAAGATGCCAGTCTCTCTGGGTGGGGTACTCACCTCCTACCGAGTTTCCTCACGACGTCCGGCCGCTGGCCACCGGACCTGGTGGACAGGCACATCAACTGGTTAGAACTGAACGCGGTTTGGCAGGCCCTCATCGCGTGGGAGGCGCAACTCCGTCACCAGGAGCTACTCGTCCTTTCCGACAACGCCAAGGTGGTTTCCTACATTCAGAAACAGGGCAGAATGCGCTCCCCTGACCTATGCATTCTCCTCTACCGCCTTATGCGCTGGTGCGAAGACCGCGGCATTTCTCTCGGAGCTCGACACATTCCAGGACACCTGAAGTTTTTAGCCGACTCCCTCTCGCGGCATGGCCAATTACTGCACACGGAATGGATGCTACGACCGGACATCTTTCAGATGATCTGCGCTCACTGGGAGACGCGCATGATCGACCTCTTCGCCATGAGGTGGAATCACCAGCTTCCCTTCTTCGTGTCCCCGATCCCAGACCCCTAGCCTGGGTAGTCGATGCGCTCTCCATTCCGTGGGACGGACTAATCGCTTACGTATATCCCCCAACAGTCCTTGTCCCCAAAGTCCTGCTCAAGCTCAGAGGATGCACGGTGGTACTGCTACTGGTAGCCCTGTTCTCCTGGAACAGATCTTGGACCACCGACCTGCTCAGTCTCACCACGGGCCCCCCTTCCGCTGCCCACCCCGAGCATGATGCTCAAGCAACCGTTCCACCCCTGCCCAGAGCGGCTTCTCCTTCACGCCTGGAGATTGTGTGGCAAGCCCTCGCCGCAAGAGGCTTCTTGAGTGCAGCAGTGGAAGCAATCGCTACAGCCCGCAGACCCTCGACCAGACGCGTCTACGAGGGAAAGTGGCGAGTACTACGGTCCTGGTGCTCTGACTGGCACCTCTCCCCCACCAAATTGACTACTCCCTACTGACTACTGACTACTCCCCAGCTCGCTGACTTCTTCCTCTGACTCTTTGGCGACCAAGGATTGGCGCCCATCACAATCAGAGGATACCTGTCCATGATTGCGGACACTTACCGACACCTCGGCCGCCCGAACCCCGGCGATTGCAAAGACCTCGCCGACTTTATGACGCACTTTGGCCTGCGGCGTCCAGTTCCCCGCTCACTGATTTCAAGCTGGGACCTACCCTGGGTACTGAGGTGGCTTAATTCTGACAGATTCGAACCGCTGTCCTTGGCCCGGTTCGCGGATGTGACCCGGAAGTGAGCTACACGCGCTTTCAGCGCGCCCTGTCTGCCTGCAGTTCAGGACGGATGGTTCCGTGCAGCTACTCACTGACCCCTCCTTCCTCACCAAGACTAGGTCCCACTTGGCTGCGCCCCAGGTAATCACCATACAGTCACTGAAAGGAATAAACTTTCCTCGGGAGACCAGGCAGCAAGATCCAGTGCTCGCCCTGCGAATCTATCTTCGCTGGTCCAAGCCCATTGGCAGAGAACTGTCTCGCCTCTTTCTGCCACAGACTCCAGGCAGAACTGACATTACAGCCCAGACGATATCTTCCTGGCTACGATGGGTTATACGGTCCCCCTACCAGGACCTCTCCCCGCAGGGAGCTAAGAGGCTAAGAATCCGCGCACACGAGGTTCGAGCCATGGCCACGAGCGTCGCTTTTGACCGCAACTGTGCCGTCAAAGACATCGTGGCAGCAGTAGGCTGGCGGGCAGAGTCAACCTTCGCCCACTTCTACCTCCGGGATCTGCAGAGTTGCCAACCACTACGGAATTTCCGTAGTTTACTACGCGAGTCGATGTGTTACTACGGAAGTACGGAAGTATTAAAAATACAACGGAAAAGCAAAAATCAACAATAGTAAAAACAACAAAAGTTTTAAGGTTCGTTGAGCGCCTGTGGCTGCCGTGTAGACTGCCGGGCGAGTCAAGGTCACGGTCACCCAACTACGTGTTACTGATCACAGCTTCCGGCGCATGTTAGGCTTTGAACCAATCATTGTGAAGCCAGTTGGAATGTATGCGAACAAATGAGCTAATGCAAGACCTCGCTGTGTCTGGAAGGAACATCAACAATGTCATGTGGTCAGAGATTTCAACGACATTATCAGCAAGGCTTGTGTTTGTGTATATTACATTAGTAATGCATCGCAGCAACGCGCATTGACTACTGAAATTGTCATGAAACTACTGAAATTCTAAATTTTGAATACTGAAAAAAGAATTGGGGGTTGGCAACAATGGATTTGGCAGGCCAACGAGACAACCTCGCACTGGTGGGGGACATCGCTGCGGCGCAACACTCCCTCCCGGCGCTGGAGGCGCCATAGGTAATACTTAACTAAAATTGTCGGGGGTTTGCGATCAGGACCGCAGGTATGGCTAAGTCCCTTCAGGGCTGTTCTTGCACTGTTATGGCGGCACCCTCCTCCTTTTCGCAATTCTTCCATAAAGTAATGTCATCGGTAATGTTTTTGAGGAAACAAATGTATTTTTCTGTAAAATGTATTTTTTCGAAAAATACTTACCGATGACATTACTCGGAGGACCCTCCCACCTGCCCCGCTTGCCTTTGGTAAGCTAAGTATCCCGACTGGTTGTTACACCACGTGGCACGTGACCGGATGGGCACAGGAGACTACTCACAACCCTGGTTAGGGATTCCTGAGTGCCTCCCGGGTTGTGTGGGAGCACAACAGGTCCTTAGGCTAAAATTACATAAGCTAGTAGACACTTCCATAAAGTAATGTCATCGGTAAGTATTTTTTGAAAAAATACTTTTTAGAGAAAAATACGTTTTTGGGAGATCCACATGGTACAACAACAAGAAGAGAGAGAAAAGGTGGAGTGTGCTGCAGTACTGCTGAGTACAGTAGGATAAGAAGATCAGATACATCATCACACAAACACATTGACACCAGAAAGGGGCGGTCCGTGGCACAGCGGTAAAAGCGCCTGCCACCAATGCAAGAGGTGGGAGGTTTGATACCCGGTTCTGGCGTCAGACTTTTTGTTTCCTCAAAATACATTACTGATGACATTACTATTAGGAAATGCCTCTTAGCTAGCACAATTTCAACCAAAATTTGGTTGTGTACCTATAGCGCAGGGGAGGCAACCTAAGGGCGTCTTATCATAATCCAGTACCCCGAGTGGCCTCCCGTCCCTACCCATCCAGTCACGCGCCTAGCGCGCCAGTCTGTTTTCTTAGCTAGCTGTGAATGGTTGTGTACCTACTCTTCTGCGCCTCGGCTGTGTACTGTGTGACGGGTCATCTTGTGACCTTGGACTTGTTACCGTGTGCTCTGTGCTAGCCTGGGATTATGGTGTTTACTGTGCTAGCTTGGATTTTACCTTTGTTACTGTACTGAGGGCTTCGGCAGGACTTTTGGTGCTGGGGACTTTGGACTTGCTTATCGTGTTCCGTGCTACCCTTGGATTACGGTGTTCACGGGGCTAGCTTGGCGTTACCTTCGTTGGTGGGGCCCCTACCGGTTGGTACTGTGGGGCTTTTTCTCTGTGACACGGTTGGTCCCCTACGGCCTTTGGTCTAGCTCCGGCCTCTCATACTTGGCAAGGTAAAACCTTGGTTGTTGCCCGCGACCGGCGCTCAGGGAAAGAAGAGGGGAGTGCTGGACGACGGCAATGGCCATGGCATTGGCCCTGTATACGTTTTCGCCTTCGCTCGCGTACGTTTGTTTACGTGGCCTCTCACTGTTGACTTGTTTTGCAGTTACAAGTCCGCACCTGCACGCGCTGTGGGGACTTCCAATGGACGAGTGGTGAGTAGGCTGTGGGCCTACCCTGTTCCGGCGGTGCCTCCACTCATCCGTGCGCTGTCCACACCCTCTGGCAGGAAGAGCAGTGGTCGCAGTTTTGGGGCTTCTATCACCGCGAACGGCCGACACCAGCCCGAGATCAGGCACCTGCTACCGCCCCCCCTTCCTCCTCCGCGGATGTGAGGAGGCGTGGTCCCCCGGAGGTGGACTCTCGGACGGCGCGAGCTATGACGGGCGTTACCGATCCTAGGACTTCGGTCGGATGGCGTGCCAGCTTGCTAAGTGATGTGAGTAGCCGTTTTGAGCCTGGCCCACAGCATGCATGTACGACCCGCCTCCCCACCCCGAGCCAGCCTGGGGATTGGTGCGGCTTCTGGAGTACAGCCCTCCAAACCTTCGGGACACGACCAGCACGCACGTACGGCTCCCAGCCCCAGGATCAGTACAAATTACCCTGGGCCTGGTGAGATGGTTGGACCAATGGGATTCTGCTTGTCAGGTAAAAAATTGACGAGTCTAGCCCCCAGCAAGATCGATCGCCCCACACCTACCCTCCAATTCGGGCAGGGTACTCAGGGATAGAAGTTCAGGACAGACACCCGTGCCTCGACTGCGTGCGCGCTCATGGGACAGGCCTCCACAGCCCTTGGAACCAGTCCAGCACAGAGGTACGGCATCCCGCCCCAGGTCAGTGACGTTCCCTTGGCCGGACGAGGCTGCTGGACCAGTGTGCTCACCAAATAAAGAAAGAACGAGCCAGGCCCACAGGACGATTACCTATCCTAGGACATTGGCTGGATTGGGCGCCCGCTCGGTAAGTAATGAGAGTTTCCATTCTGAGCCTAGCCTACAGCAAGTTGCTCGCACCACCTCCCCCCCCAGCTGTTCGGGTCTTGACGGGGCTACAGGAGTACGGCCCGCCGATCCCTCGGATCAAGTCCAGCACAGAGATGTGGCGTCCCGCCCGAAGGTCAGTGACAGATACCTTCGGCCGGACGAGTCTGCTGGACCAGGGTGCGCCCGCTAGCCAGTAAAGAGCTTTGAGTCTGGCCCAGCGAACTTGCTCGACCCACCCCAACCCTCGTCTGTTCGGCCTCGCACTTCGATGTGGCTGCTGGACGCATGATGAGGGGAGTTCTGAGCGGACACCTGTGCCCGACCAGTGGGAGACTCTCTGGCCCTTGGAGCCATGTCGCGTCTCATCGCTGCGCGTCTTCACCCGGAGGACTCCACACCTTTCCCCCCACCCAAGAGGAAGCGTCGGCCTTCATGGGTGCCCTCAGCGGACCAAGCAATTCAAGTCGCTTCCCCAGCCTTCTGGTTCTGGGACCTGCGCAACGCGTTCTCCGCTCATCTGCTGCAGGGCTCCTTCGGCGTCTCGGGTTCTTCTCCGACTCCAGGTGGCCTGCGGACACGGACATCGCCTTCCGGCCCTGGACCTAGGCATGCAGCTATTCTTTGCCGCGTCGAGGATGCTTGGCGCCCATCACTCTCGCCGCTGTGGACGGATCTCCTGGCTTTGGCGGTCTCCGCGCGGCGTTCCACGCCTCCGTCAACATCATGACCACGGCTGCTACCTGGGATCTGATGCATCGGGATGCCTTCTGCGCCCCTGCGACCTCCCGACCAAGTGGTGGAAGCAGCCCCAGCAGTTACCGCTCGGCGGATCGCTCCTCTTCGGCTCACCACCATCTCTGAGGGACATCCGATCTCCTTCGGTCTCCTTCCCCCCTGCACCCCCCTGTGGACCTCGGTTCCGACGGACCAGCTCAGAGCCGACGCCCTTCGCGGCGCTGTCGCCGCTTTGCTGCGGAAGGCCGCCACCGAGGTGGTAACGCGTCACAACGTGCAGGACGCCACCTCTTACTCGTCCCAAAGCTCGGCGGACAAGTGGCGCCCCGTCATCGTCCTCTCTGCGCTGAACAACCCGTCCTTCCGTGTGGTGACTGCCTGAGCACTGCGAGCTGCAGTTCGACCGTGGCCTTTGCCGTCAGCCTAGACTTGTCGGATGCGTATCTGCACGTCCCCATGCTTTTCGCCTCATGACCACGGCTGCTACCTGGGATCTGATTCCGTGATGGGACCTATCCTGGGTGCTGACGTGGCTCAACTCGGACTGCTTCGAACCGCTCCCCTTGGCGCGGTTGGCCGACGTGACCCGGAAGACTTGTTTCTCGTGGCCCTCTCCATGGCCTCAGGGATCAGCGAACTGCACGCGCTCGCCACATGCCCGGCCTGCTTGCAGTTCTGAACAGATGGCTCCGTGCACCTGCTGACCGATCCTGCCTTCCTGGCCAAGACCCAGTCGCCGTTGGCCACCATTCGGCCATTGAGGGAACCAAGCGGGGCACGAGAGACCAGACAGCAGGACCCGGTGAGAGCCTTATGAGTATACCTGCACCGGAACAAGCCGCTATGCAGGGGATGCTCCCGCCTCTTCTCCCTCTGTCTCCAGGTAGAACTGACATCTTGGCCCAGACGATTTCCTGCTGGCTCTGATGGGTTATACGCTCCGCCTGCCAGAACCTCTCCCCCGACACTGCTAAGTGTATGATCATCAGGGTGCACAAGGTTCGAGCCATGACCACAAGCCTCACCTTCGACCGCACCTGCTGTGGGCTGGCGAGCAGTGTCGACTTTCGCCCGGTTCTATCTGAAAGGACCTCTCCAGCCAGCATGAGAACCTATCGCTGGTGGGAGACATTGCCGCGGCGCAACTTAGCTGAAATTGTCGGGAGGTTAGAGGTGTTTTATGCGGCATTCAAGGGTTAGAGGTGTTTTACGCGGCACCCACCTCCTATTGGCTATTCTTCCTAATAGTAATGTCATCGGTAATGTATTTTTAGGAAACAAATGAATTTTTCTCTAAAATGTATTTTTGGGAAAAAATACTTACCGATAACATTACTCGAAGGACCCTCCCACCTGCCACGCTTGCCGCTCGTCAGCTAAGCAAACAGACTGGTGCGCTAGGAGCATGACCGGATGGGTAGGGATGGGAGGCCACTCTGGGTACTGGGTTATGATAGACGCCCCTAGGTTGCCTCCCCTGTCCAATAGATACACAACCAAATTTTGGCTGAAATTGTGCTAGCTAAGAGGCATTAACTAATAGTAATGTCATCGGTAAGTATTTTTCCAAAAGATACATTTTAGAGAAAAATTCATTTCTCCTCTAGTAAGTGTCACCATTAATTCGGGCGGACCGTCGGGGGGTTCTTTCTCTGGGTACTCCTGCTCTTCCTTCCCCACGACTCTGGTATCAATTTTAGCCCACTTAATCACATTTCAAATACAAACGATTTGAATTTCCAAAATTTCAGTAGCTCGCTTGAGCTTGCCCCTAGCACCATGTGAATGTTCTGTGTTTATCTACAGTGTGTGAATGAATGCGCGTGATTCACGTGAGCGTGATTGTTGGTTCAGTTCGCGGCGGCACTTTGAGCTGATTTTTAATTGGGATAAAGCGCCTATTTAGTACGCTTATTATTATTATTATTATTATTATTATTATTATTATTATTATTATTATTATTATTATTATTATTATTATATCTCTCTCCCTTTCCACTAAGGGCTGAGAGCTAACACCACAGGCATCAGAATATCATTGTGTAGTTGGTCACTTTTTAACATGGGTAGTAATAAACAGCACTAAGGTAGGTTAGATGTGAGAATCCAGGATGCAGTCAAGTTGTGTTATTTAGATTCTCCTACACAAAGCTATACAAAGCGACTGACTGCAGCCGATTAAAATTGTGGGTAATAACTGAAGCTAATTCCTGCTACTGCCCTCATGTGCGATGTACCCATTGTGCGCACGATGCGGTGACATCGAAAGTGGGTCTGATAAAGTCTACATTGACCGTTTGACTTGACTTTTGGTGGAAATTTTTTTTTTAACAACTGCTAAAAAAATGACAGAAGGGAATCTGTGAAGTATGAGAATCAGATCTAACCTACTTTGGTGCTATTTAGTAACCCATGTTAAAAAGTGACCACTACACAATGATAATCCAATGCCTGTGGTCTTAGCTGTGAGCCCTGACCGGAGAGGGAGAGAATGGTCTTTTTTGGTGTCGCTGCCATTGGATGCATGTTGTGTTTTGGAATTTATTGTGAATGCAAGGTCAAAGGTCCCCAGACGTCAGAGCATGGATGCAAAGTGGTTTCTGCAAGAGGCATACATCTTCTTGAACCCCATAGCTGTGGGGGCTCATAAAGATCTGTACCTCTTGCAGCTGGGTGATGTGCATGAAGTTTATCTCGGCCGTAAACAGGGTGGGTACCTTACAAGGATAACCTCTTTTGTGATCATGATGGGAATTTCCTTTCAGGAGGACCAAATTATGCCGATGGTGGCGAACAGAGTGGAGGCAGCCACTGAACATCAGTCCGAATTACACAAGGTGAAAATCCTATTTATTTTCTCTACCGATGGCATTACTACTAGGAAGGTTCGCTTAGCACACCAATTTTAGCCAAAAAAACCTCGTGTACACCACAACCGGGGAGGCGAGTCTAGGGAGTCGTTACCAAGAGACCCTGAGTAGCCTACCCTGCCTCCCTATCCGGTGGCGTGCTCACTGTTTCCCGCCAGTCTCTTTGCTTAGCTACACCTAACCGGTCGTGTGCACCGTGGGTGCTCCAACTGTGTATGGTGGGATTACCATTTGTGAACTCGACTTAGGTTGGATTTACATTAGATATTCCTTGGACGTGTGTTACTACCTGTGTGGTGTTGGGTGCTTGGATTACCTTTGGTTTCTGAGGATTTACTTGGTGGTTTGGTCTCTGGGGATTACTGGGTCTCAGGACATGACAAGGTAAAGCTTCAGTCGGTGGCATTGACCGAACACTATGTACGCGACCGACCGGGAGCTCAGACCCTCGCAAGGAGGCTCCGTGCACTCGCGCCGGCCTTTGTCTTATGTTACCTTACTCAGGTCAGGACCTGCACCAGGTGTGGCGTTCCGGTGGCCTAGCGATGCGCACGATGTCGGCCTACCCTGCTTGGGCTGCGCCTCCAGTCAGACATGCAACTATGCACGACGTGGGAGGAGGAACGATGGTCGCATCTTTGGGCGTTTTACCGGACGGAGAGACCGGCACGCAACCCCGCAGCGACCGCAACCTTGGAAGTATCGCAGAGGAGGGCCACCTCAAACATCATGAGCTTGTCGGCTCAAAAAAAGGGACCTGCTGCCCCCACCAGTGCCTGACAGAGCTGCTCCGCCTTGAGCAGAATAGAGAGCCTTTAAGCAGCTGACAGGACTTGCCCTCCCATCAAGCACCAAGAGCTCCACCCCGCCTTTCGGCCTGGGATATGCCGCGACGGGGTTCGTCCCCTAAGGATGTGCAGGCATTAGGAGCTCGGTCCCCCCCGCAAGGAGAAGTTGGGCCTCTCGCACGCCACCAGGAAAACGGAGAGCCCAGGCAGCTGAAGCGGGGGGCCACCCCTCTGAGACATTAGTGCCCGCCAGCCTTCAGCCAGACCAGCGCCTAGATCAGGCTGCAGCCAGGACATGCCTCTCAGAGCAGGACAGGAAATTAAGCCACCGACTGGACAGGCCATGAACACAGACTTTGGGGGCCCAAGACAGAGAGTGGAGCCACAGATGAGATGAGGTTCTCAGTCAGGGTAGATCCACAGAGACCGAAGCCTGCCACGGAGAGGAAGCAAGCTCGGTCAGTAGTACAGCTGATGAGATGTGGTTCCTCGTCGAGTGCGGGCCCCCAGAACACCACCCCCCTGCCCTAGGAGTATAGAGAGGGACACCCAGCGGCCTCGGTTCCCGCGATACACGGGGACGAAGTCTACATGATCGAAAGATCTACCGCAGCAGAAGGGGACAGGGCGCTATAGATACCTCACGCCAGGGAACATCTCAATTTCCCACTCCTCCTTGCCGGAATCGGCTGACAAGCTCGGGTGCGTCACAGCAGCGGATCTCTTCACGACACCGGACCTCAGAGGCACCCTCCAGGATGGACCTTAAGGAACCAATCTACCTCGAGGATACGGCGGTTTCAACGTCGGCGCCGGGACCACTCGGATAGCAGCCGCAGGACGGAATCAGCTTCTTTTCGGCACTGGCCCAGCCCTCGCCAGCGTTCTGCGACGGTTCACGGGAACAGACTCCCCCCAGTGGCTACTCTTCGGTCGGCGCACAGACTTGCAGCGTCTCCCTCAACATGGGCCGCGTCGGATGAGGAGGAGGCGCTCAGTCTACACCTGGAGGACTCGGGTGTGGGCGTTGGGCGTAGACGATGGGCATCACCTGGCGGACGGTCGTCGCTCTCCACCACCTCAGTCGACGCAGCCCCGACATCGCATACTCGCCGCTCCTTAGACGAGGTGTCCCGGTTCATCGCGTCATTCCACCCTCCGGAGTACTGCCCTCCGTCTCCGCCCCTGAGAGGAAGGCCTCGGCGATGGTCGACGCACCGTGGCAGCCCAAGTGCTTCAAGTCACTCCCTCAACCAGCAGGCTTCCGGGATCTAGCGGAGGCGTTCTTGACTCACCTGCGACAAGACGGCTTCATAGACCAGGGCTTCTTCTCAGACTCCCAATGGCCAGAGGGGATGGATATCACCTTCCGCCAGCAGTGGTATGGAGGTCACTCCCAGGCATTTTCCTGTGCCCTTCCGGCGATGGACAAGGAGGCATTGATGCAGGCAGATTCGCCCCGCAGCCAACGGACACTGATGCGAGGCTTAGACAGGACAGCTACCTTGGTCCTCTACTCCCTAGCATGCACGGGATTCCTCGAGATGGCGACAGAGTCCATGGGCAAGTGTCTGGAGAACACCTGGGACCTCTCGGCTTCGGCCCCGCTGCGCGGGATACACACGGGGCTAGTGGCGGTGAATAGGGCAGCGTACCACTCCTCGGCCAACCCCATGGCAGCGGCCGCCAATGGCGACCTATGCGACGGGACGAGCTGCTGGGATGATGCCACTCCCTCCCAGCTTCGGTGAAGACACAGTTGTGCCAAGCTCCGCTCGGGGGCACTCTACTGGTTGGACTGACTTGGCAGAGGGTAAAGGAGACAGCGAAGGAACTCTGGCCCACCACTGCAGGATCCGTCTCCGCCCACTTTCAGTCAGCCACAGAGCCGTGGGTCACGCCCGGCGGTTCAGAACCCCCTCCTCCTGTCCTCCCAGAGGCCACGGGGGAAACCTCCCTTTACCCTCACGCTCACGCACTTTCCCCGCACTCTTCACTGCTGGTCCAAAAGTGAAGGCGTGGCCGGGCCCGTTGACATGAACCCTGTCCTCCCACCGATTCCTGTAGGGTCGCCAGTCAGCGGGAGGCTAGCCCTCCAAAGTGTGTAGCAGCAGCTAGTTCAGGTCGACCCATGGATTCTTTCGACTGTTACGGAGGGCCTGAGGATCTCCTTCCAGTCGCCCCCTCCCTTGCAACACTCCCCCCTGTGGACGCGAGTACCGTGGGATCAGGACAAGGCGATAGCGTTGCACGGCGAAGTGAGAGCCCTACTCCAGAAGGGGGCCATGGAGGTGGTCTTGCGTCCTGACTCCCCTGGCCCCCAAACCCAGAGGCAAGTGGCGCCATTATCGACCTTTCAGCTCTAAACAAGTACATTTCGGCCCCGCACTTCAGGATGGAAACGGCCAGAGCACTGAGGGCGGCGATGCGGCCCCAGGATATCTTCACGTATCCATCCGGCGTCGTGGCGTTATCGGCGCTTCGCCTTCTGCGGGGTGGTGTGTCAGTTTCGGGCCCTACCTTTTGGACTTGACCTCAGCCCACGGGTCTTCACCGGGATTATCGATGGAGTTGTCTCAAGGTTCCAACAAGCCCAACTTCCAACTACCTGGATGACCTGCGCCTCCGGAACCAGATGGCGAAAGCGGTGGAGGGCACAGGTTCCTGGCTGACTCTGCTCCACCGACTCGGATTCCTGGTCAATGGAGGCAAGTCCGACGGGATATCGGCACGCAGGTTATCCACCTAGGCATGGAGTTCCTGGCTGACATCAACCGGGTATGACTCCCAGAAGGCAGAAGATAGCGGAGGCGACACTCTGAGTCTCGCGCGGAAGCTCTCCCGGCCAGGGTCTGGCCCCCACTGTTGGGCCTACTAACGCTGCAGCGGATCTCCTATGCCTAGGCAGATTCTACTCTCAGCCGATACAGCAGCATCTGCTCTTGCACTGGCGCCCCTCCTCGGTCAAGTCTCTTTCCAGCGGTGGATGGACAGTGCCTGGCTAGCGTCAGGGGTCCCACTCTTCTCCCCACCGCCACAGCTCTCCACCTGCACGGACGCAAGCCTCTCAGGCTGGGGAGCGCACCTGTGGCCGGAATTGTCACAGCCTCGGAACACGCAAGCAGACATCAACTGGCTGGAGATGAAGGCGATGTGGCTGGCTCTCACCAGATGGGAGGAACGACTCGCGCAACAGGAGATTTTGGTGCTCTCCGACCACTCGACAGTCGTGGCCTACTTTCGGGACCAGGGGGAATGTGCGCACCCTCCCTTTGCATCCGCATGTACCAAGTCCTCCGGTGGTGCAGAGATCGGGGCATCACTCGGCGGGCGTGGCACACCCCAGGCCATCTCAACGTACGTGCGGACTCCCTCTCGCGCCGGGGCCAGCTGCTTCTCACAGAGTGGTCACTGCGCCCGGATATCTTCCAGCTACTTTATGCATGTTGGGAGACGCCGAGGATCGACCTGTTTCACCACTAGGTGGAACAGGAAGCTGCCTCTTTTGTCTCCCCCATACCGGATCCACAGGCCTGGACCGCGGACGCGATCTCCATCCCGTGGGATGGACTCCTTGCGTACGCGTTCCCTACCACAGGAGGTGCTCCAGAAGCTCAGGGGCGGTAATACAATACTGATCCTCGTGGCCTATTTCGGCTGGACCAGGAGCTGGACCACAGACCTCCTGAGCAGCGCTACAGACGCCCCTGCTGCAGCTCTCCGCACCGCGTACAATGCTCAAGCAGCCCCGGCAGCAACTGTTTCATCCGTGCCCGGAACGACTGCGGCTGCACGCATGGAGATTGTCAGGCAGGCCCTCACACCAAGAGGCTTCTCGGGTGCATCAGTGGAAGCGATCGCAGCGACTCGGAGGGTCTCTACCCGTAACGTATACAAGGGAAAGTGGCGAGTTCTCCAGGCCTGGCGCGCAGTGGAGCGACTTGCCCCCACGGACCTGACTCGCCCCCAGTTGGTCGAGTTTTTCTGTGGTTATTCTCAAAGCAGAACCGGGCCCCCATCACCATCCGAGGTTACCTGGCAATGGTGGCAGACACTTTCGACACCTGGCACGGCCGGACCTGGGCACCTGCAAAGACCTCTCGGATCTGAGGGCGCACTTCGATCTGCAAACGGCCGGCTCCCGCTTGTTGATTCCTCGCTGGGAATTTTACAGGGTGCTCACCTGGCTCCGCTCGGAACGGTTTGACGCCCCTACCACTCGCACGACTTGGAGACCTAACCAGGAAGACCTACTCACCCTCGCCCCAGCCTCTTGGGTTAGCGAGATACACGCCTTCTCAGGGCGTCACTCCTGTCTCCAACTCAGGGCCGATGGCTTGGTGCTGCTCCTCACTGACCCTAGGTTCTGGCCAAGAACCGCCTCCCAGCGTCCGCGCCACAAGTATTGACTGTCCGTCTGCTCAGGGCAACGGACCAGTCCCGGGAGTCCCGTCTACAGGACCCTGTCAGGGCGCTTAAAGCATACCTGCGCAGAATTAAGCCACTAAGACAAGGGCGCTCACGCCTATTCCTGTGCTTGGCTCCGGGCAGACGAGACATCTCGGTGCAAACGATCTCTTCCTGGCTATGCTGGGTCATCCGGTCGGCGTACAAAGAGCTCTCCCCAGAGCAGGCCAGGATGATGCGCACCCGAGCACACGAAGTCAAAGCAGAGGTGGCGAGCATTGCCTTTGACCGCAACTGCGCAGTGAGGGGCATTGTGGCGGCTGTGGGTTGGCGGGCCGAGTCTATCTTCGCCCGCTTCTACCTGCGAGACCTATCCGGCCAGCGCGACTACCTGGCCCTAGCAGGCGCCATGGGTAACGTCTAGCTAAAATTGTCGGGAGTCTGTGCATAGGAAGGGCCTCGATAGTTAACGCACGGAAGCTTTCGGGCAGAGGTGTACCAAGGGGTGCGGCACCCACCTCCTATTCGCCATTCTTCCTAGTAGTAATGCCATCGGTAAAGATTTGGAGAAAATAATTGGATTTTTCTCTAAAATGTATTTTTTAAAAAAAATACCGATGGCATTACTCAGAGGTCCCTCCCTCCTATCCCGCTTGCCGCAGTGGAGCTAAGGCTCAGAGATTGACGGGAAAAGGTGAGCGCGCCACCAGATAGGGAGGCAGGGGAGGGTACTCAGGGTCTCTTGGTAACGACTCGCCTCCCCGGTTGTGGTGTACACGAGTTTTTTTGGGGGCTAAAATTGGTATGCTAAGCGAACCTTTCTAGTAGTAATGCCATCAGTAAGTATTTTTCGAAAAAAATACATTTTAGAGAAAAATCCATTTTTGAGTGTTTTTTGTTTTTGTTTTTGTACAGTGGAGTCCAGTTAACACGAACTCGCTTTACACGAATTTCCAGTTAACACGAACCGTTTTTGCGTTCCCAGCCAACGGCCTTATTCTGTATTAAAATTTCACTGATAACACGAAATGCTTAGCACAAAATTTTGCTTTACACGAAGCTGGTTTCGGTTCCCAACCAGGGCAATTTCACTATTATTCACTAGTTTAACACGAACACAGATTCCATTCACCGAAAACCAATTCACGTGTCGCTCTCACGCTGTAGTACACGACAAATCAGAGCGAACTCGTTTGTGATTGGCTGAATAGCCTTCGGCTGTTGTAATCCGTCTTCTCATTGGCTAGCGTTTCTGAACTGCATTCATGTTGTTTGCATCATTCGTGTACCAACACAACCGTTTTACCAATGCAGGATTGTACTCAGCCTGTGTTGCTTTTATCTGATGTATTGCAACTTACTATGAATTTTACCTGATGGATTTTACATTAAATACGCGAGCTGAACACGTTTCCTTGTGTTTTCCTAGCGAGCTGAAGGTATGCGTATAAAGTACGACCCGTTCGATAATGTGCACTTTTAACCTCGTACTCGTTCACGCACACATCTCTTACACACTTTCTCCTTGAGGGCCGTGATCAATTTTGAGGTCATATTGGTTAACACGAAATACGTTTAACACGAAGTGATTTTCCATATCCCCAGAAATTCGTGTTAAGTGGACTCCACTGTATGTGTGTGTGCAAAAACTGAAGATGACAGCTGGGAGTAACAACTTGTGCTGGTGGAGCTGCTTTTTGACCTTTCAGCTCTGGGCTGTGAGGTACAAAGTAACATCAGCACACACCAATATACATTTTGAAAAAAGTTTAACTCATTCGAGACGTGCCGCCTCCGGATATGTGGCTTATGCCGTGTATCCGGAGGCGGCACGTCTCGAATGAGTTAAAAGCATTGCCAAATGCAGTATTTTGAGCATAAGGTTGTTGCTAGACAAGAATAATTGAAACACATTGAGCTCATTGTCATATCTTAACCCTTTGGCTGTTGGAAGTGTTTTTTGAGGTTATTCCTGCAGGATCGTACGCGCACGTCCAGTTTCAGTTGTAACAGAATTGCTTGGTGCTTAGAGCCCCCTTTAACCATTGTGGTTGACACATATTTTGTTGTAATGTTTCAGGTGTGGTAGGTTTGCAATGTGTATATTTTTTCAGCATGAGTTGGAGGAATTGAAAGAAGTATTCATGCGAGAACTTCGGGAAGTGAACGAGAAATACATGGCATCAGAAAGGGCACTAGTTGAACTGGAGCAGAGACATGGAGGTGAGCATACAAACTGTACATGTACATTATGTTGTCTCAGTTGTTGGCGATGGATGATGCATATTTTATTAATCGTGAAAATGCTGTTGTTAAAATGAACTCATCAGTGTCTGGGCCAATGAACCTTGATTGCCGCTGCACCACAAGAGATTGGCTCTTGAGTATCTTTGCCTCTTGCATGCAGGTGCTGTTGCTCTTATCTATATTTCTTGGGTAAAAGTGTAATGATAAAAACACTTGCTTTCAGTTACAGGTGATGTATAACTCATGTTTATGGAATAACACTGCAAGTATTGAGTTATGCACAAACAAATGTTTAATTTTATTTCATTGTTCTGATGTGACCATGCACTGCTTGATTGAAGCTAGTATGCACTTGTATGAAGTGTGCAGTTTGAATATTTCTGTGGTGTGTTACTGTTTCAGAAGCATTATAGCTCATCACACACTTCAATTTGTTTCCTCAAAAACATTACCGATGACATGACTACTAGAAAGTGTCTACTACTTGCTCAATTTTAGCCTAAGAACCCGTTGTGTTACAACACAACCCGGGAGGCACTCGGGGAACCCCCAGAGGGGCCGAGAGTTGTCTCCCGTCACTGCCCTACTGGTTCCGGGTCACGTGGTAGACCAACCAGTCATCCTACTTAGCTCGCCCTGTGAAGTCGTGTTCAGCGTTAGCCTGGGACTCTACCTGTGTTCCTTCGACCAGTGACCAGTCGTCCTGCTTACGCGACTTCGGACTTCGTGTTCTCCTCTGCCTGTGCTGCAGTGCTTCTCCCCTGCGGGTTCCTGCTGATGGGGACTTCGTTTGCCTGGGCTGCCGTTGCCTCTTCTGCACCTGTCTGGTGTGGCCTGCTTCCTGCCTTGCGCCGGGCCGGTGTTATGGAGGTCCCCCCCCCCCCCCCACCCCCCCCCCCCCCCGTCCCCGCTTCGTCTGAGAGGTAAGGTAGCGGTAACAGCCCTCGGCTGGGCCCCAAGCTGGGTCCCAGCTGCACCTGCAGCGCCTTGTTTTCTCTTTTCATATGTCGTATTTTCTGACATCCGACGCTCATCTTATCTTGACGGGGCCCCTCGTGCCCACGCTGTTAGCAGGTGGCTAGCGACAATCGTTCAGCGGCACTACGTTTTGCTTGTACTTTGTTGTATCATTGCGCGCCTGACGCTCGTCTTAGCTTGGCGGGGCCCCTCGTGCCCTCGCCGTTTATGGGTGGTTAGCGCCACCATTGGTCAGCGGCGCTTCATTTCATTTGTACTTTGTTGTACCATTGTGCCCCGACGATCGTCTTAGCTTGGCGTGGCCCCTTGTGCCCTCGCCTTTTAGCGTGTTGTGCCGGACATGTGTCGCTGTTGATTCGACCAGAGGCACCTCTTGTCGCTGGTATTATGCTCTCAGGTGCCCACGTTCGGTCGCCTAGCATGTCTGATGTGTGTTGCAGCTCCCAGGTGCTTACATGCTCCCTATGTGGCGACTTCCAGTGGCCGACGGATGACCATGCGGTCTGCTCCTCGGACCACTTTTGTGATGTCTGCTCATCCTGGCCCGAGCTACGGTGGTCTCACCTTGGAGTTCTACCGGCGCGAGCGCCCGATGCCAGCTAGCGAACGACCGGCTCCTTTGCCGCCCCATCCGCTTCCGGAGAAGTGACCGCTCCTACCCGACCCGGCCTTTTTGGAACGGCGACACGTCGGACACACGCCAAAGGTGCTTACCACAGGACTGCGTCCTCTGCCAAGCCCGCTGACCCTTCCGAGGGGTCTAAATGCCGGCAGAGTGCCCGCCTCACTGAGCCCAGCCTGCAGCATCACGCCTTGCGCCGTGCCTTAGTAACTGGCAGTCCTCGTATGTCTCTCCTCGAAAAGCCCGCTGACTCCTCCGAGGGGTCTAAATGCCGGCAGAGCGCCCGCCTCATTGAGCCCGGCCAGCAGAGACTTGCGCCCCGGCGCTCGATGGCCAGCCACGGACCCAATGCCTCCCGTTCCACCACCAGCTCCAGACGCTCTCACTCGCCCGACGGGCTCCGTCGGAAGGACAGGACCATACACCACGATCGCGGCCGCAGCAACTGACCCTCCTCGTCCTCTTCGCGTGCCGCTTCATCGCGCACTCCCTCCCGACGTTCGGTTCCCTCGTCCCGGCGCCCTCGGCGCCGTTCGTCTTCTCCCTGGAGGCGCCCCGCCAGGAGTTCGCATGTGAGGGATCGTCGTCCCCACTCCCGGCATCGCAGTCGCTCTCCCCGTGTCAGATGCCCGCCGCGCTCCAGCCCCCCGTCGCCTCGCCGTGACTCACTGCGTTCGTCGTCCTCTCGCGTCGACATGTCTTGTCCCTGGAGAGCCGTGGGCCGCAGGATAGCCGTTTTTACGTCTCGTCGGGCCCCTGCTACTGAGGGCTCCTCCCATGCGCCCGCCTGCCCCTTGGACGACGAGACCCTGAGTCTACTCCCCGAAGACTCCGTCTCGGCCCTGTGCGACGTTGACAGCCGCTCGCCCTCGCCCCGCTCCCGCGATGACCCGGACTCCCCTAGGCTTCCGTCGGCTTCTCATGTGGAGACACTGCTGGCCCTCGACAAGACCGTTCGGTTCTTCGCTGCGACCCTTCCTGCAGATACCTGCCCCGCGTCCCCCCCCCCCCCCCCTTCAGAGGAAGGTCTCCGCCTTCGTCGACGCGGCCCGTCCAGTGCAGGAGTTCAGGCCTCCAGCAAGCCGCTGGTCGCGATGCTGATTACTTCGGACCGTATGTGGCCAGCCGGACTTGACATCTCCTTCCGCCGCAACTGGTCGGGCCATTCCAAGTCGGGCCATTTCCAGTCATTCTTCGCCACTCTCCCTCCGGTGGATCCTCCGGCCTTGACACAAGCGGGCGGCCCCACTCTGCTCAGACGTCCTTCCCTACGGGTTGGATAGGACAGCTACCCTCGTCCATAACACCCTGGATTGTTCGGGTTTCCTGGAACTCCTGTCCCAAGCCTTCGTTCGCCACGTTGAGGACCCCTGGCGTCCTTCGCTCATGCCCTGACTTGGAGACCTCCTTGCTCTCGCGGTAGTGGCCAATCGGGCGACGTACCTTCCTTCGGTCAACGCCATGGCAGCCGCCGCCTATTGCGTCTTAATGGGTCGGGATTCCTTGCTTCGAGCCTGCCATGGGATGCCTGCCAATCTGCGTACTCAGCTGTGTCGCGCCCCCCTTGGAGGTACTCTGCCCTTCAGCGACTTGTGGCAATCGGTGAAGGACGCCCTCTCCGACCGCTGGCCCTGCTACGCTGCGGCCTCTGAATTGTCTTTCTCTCGCTGCCGCCGCTACGACGCTTCCCACTTTGGACTGAGATTCCAAGCGACCACCTCAAGGCCTCCGCCCTGCGCGGAGAGGTGACCTCCCTTCTGCAGAAGGCCGCCGCAGAGGTAGGGCGGCGCCCCGACGCTCCAGCCTTCCACAGCTGCCTCCTCGTCGTACTAAAGCCAAACAGGAAGTGGCGACCCGTCAGAGATCTCTCGGCTCTGAACAAGCATATCTCGGCCTCGACCTTTCGTATGGAGACCGCCAGGGCCCGGAGGGCCGCCGTGCAGCCCAGAGACTTCGCGGTCAGCCTGGATGTGTCCGACGCGTTTCTCCACGTCCCGATGCACCAGGCCTCCAGGAGATACCTCCGTTTCGCAGTCGACGAGTCGTCTACCAGTTCGGGCCCTCCCGTTCGGTCTCAACCTTAGCCCTTGGGTGTTCACCCGCATCATGGACGCCGTAGTGGCCAAGGCCCGACAGCCGTCTTCCAGTCCGACGTCGACCTGCCTAGACGACCTCCTCCTACGTAACCAGTCGGAGGCCGGCCTGACGGGCAGGGATGCATTGCTTCGGCTGTTATCGCGCTCGGGCTTCCTGATCAACGCGGGCAAGTCGGACATCACTCCTGCATGCCGGTTTGTCCATCTCGGCATGGAATTGCAGCCGACCTCAACTGAGTACGTCTACCAGAGCCGCGGATGCGGAAGATTACCACCCCAGCTGGCCAGTTAGCCCAGGAGGATACGGCCCCCGCCAGAGTGTGGCTTCAGCAACTGGTTGGAGATGCAAGCAGTCTGGCAAGCTCTCTCAGCGTGGGAAGCTCACCTCCTTCACCAGGAGCTACTCGTCCTCACGGACAACTTGACGGCGGTGTCCTACATTCAAAAACAGGGTGGGACGCGCTTCCCCGACCTGTACATGCTCCTCTACCGTCTGTTGCGCTGGTGCGAGGACCGCGGCATTTCTTGCCGAGCCCGACACATTCCAGGACACCTGGACGTTTTGTCTGACTCTCTCTCATGGCGTGGCCCAGTTTCTGCACGGAATGGACGCTCCGCAGGGACATCTTTCCGATGATCTGCGATCATTGGGAGGGCTGTATGGTCGACCTGTTCGCTACGAGGCGGAATCACCACCTTCCCCTCTTCGTCTCCCCGATCCCCGACCCGCTTGCCTGGGCGGTGATGCGCTCTCCATTCCCTGGGATGGTCTCATTGCGTACGCTTACCCCCCGACAGTTCTCGTCCCCAAGTCCTCCTCAAGCTTCGAGGATGCAATGCGGTCGTCTTGTTGGTCGCCCCGTTTTCATGGAACCGCTCTTGGACCACCGACCTCCTCAGCCTCGCCACGGGCCCCCGCCCCCTGCTGCTACCTACACCGAACACCATGCTCAAGCTATCCCGCCAGCCGCTGTTCCACCTGTGCCCAGAGCGGCTCCTCCTTCACGCTTGGAGATTGTGCGGCAAGCCCTCACCTCTAGAGGCTTCTCAAGTGCAGCAGTGGAGGCGATCGCTACTGCCCACAGACCCTCGACCAGACGCGTCTACGAGGGAAAATGGCAAGTCCTATGCTCGTGGTGCGATGACCAGTGCCTTGCCCCCACCTAACTGACGAATCCCCAGCTCACGGACTTCTTCCTCTGGCTCCTTGGAGACCAAGGGTTGGCTCCTATCACCATCAGGGGGTACCTGTCCATGATTGCTGACACTTACCGGCACCTCGGCCGCCCAAATCCCGGCGACTGCAAAGACCTCGCTGACCCTATGACTCACTTCGTCCTGCAGCGGCCAGTTCCCCGCTCGCTGGGACCTACCCTGTATACTGACGTAGCTTAACGCTGCCAGGTTCGAACCGCTGCCCCTGGCCCGCTTCGCGGATGTGACTCATAAGACATGCTTCCTGTTGGCCCGAGTTAGCGAGCTACACGTGCTGTCAGAGCGCCCTGCCTGCCTGCACTTAAAGCGGATGGTTCCGTGCAGCTCCTCATGGACCCTGCCTCCCTTGCCTCATCTAGGTATGCTCTGACCGCGCCACAGGTGATCACCTTAGGGCCGCTGAGAAACATGAACTCTGCCCGGGAGACCAGGCAACAGGATCCTGTGCGCGCCCGTCGCGTTATCTGCGACGATCCAAAGCCGTCCGGAGAGGAAGCTCACGCCTCTTCCTACCGTTCAAACCCAGCAGATCTGACATAACAGACCAGACGATATCTTCCTGGCTATGCTGGGTCACACGGTCCACCTACCTGGACCTCTCCCCGCAGGGAGCAAAGAGGTTTCAAATACGCGCATACGAGGTACAAGCCATGGCCACGAGCGCCGCGTCCGACCGGAACTGCACTGTCAAAGACATCATGTTAGCCGTGGGCTGGAAGACAGAATCGACCTTCGCCCGCTTCTACCTCAGGGATCTAGCAGGCCAGTGAGACAACCTCGCACTGGTGGGGGACATCTCCGGGGCGCAACACTCCCTCCCGGCGCCACAGGCACCGTTGGTACGCACTTAGGTAAAATTGTCAGGAGTTTGCGACAGGGAGAATGGCTCTGATTTACCGTTGGTACGCGGCACCCGCCTCCTTATCGCAATTCTTCCTAGTAGTCATGTTATTGGTAATGTTTTTGAGGAAACAAATTAATTTTTCTCTAAAATATATTTAAAAAAAAATACTTACCGATGACATGACTCGGAGGACTCTCCCACCTGCCCCTCTTGCCGCTGGCGAGCTAAGTATTCCGACTGGTTGGTCTACCACGTGACCCGGAACTGGTAGGGCAGGGACAGGAGACAACTCTCAGCCCCTCTGGGGGTTCCCCGAGTGCCTCCCGGGTTGTGTTGTAATACAACGGGTTCTTAGGCTAAAATTGAGCAAGTAGTTGTCATCAGTAAGTATTTTTCGAAAAAATATATTTTAGAGAAAAATTAATTTTTATTTTCTTCTTATTTTGTATGCAGTGAATCAAGCATATTTAGTTGTTATTATCATTTTTTTTATGCAGCGAAACGATCGTATTTGGGCACAATTCAAGACGACGTTGAAAATGAGAAAGAACTTTTGCAGCAACAGAGGGCCGAGACGGCAGCTTTGCAAGAACAGCTTCAGAGACAGGTGAAATTATTATCATGATGATGCTGTGTTGCTAAGGTAAAATGTATGCTGGTAAAATGTAAATCTGTGCCCATAGTTCTGTAGCTAATGTTTTGTGGTCAAGTTCGTTTATAGCTAAGTTCCCTGCTACTGTACATTTTCATTATACCTCATAAATCTGTACCCATATTATTACTGTAGCTAAAGATCATCATGTTCGTTCATAACCAAGTTAGCCATTATTGTTTACTTTCCTAATGCGACGCCTTTGACAGGAGAGTATTACTGTCTACAGATGGACGATGTTGAAGATCGATTCCAGGAAACGATAGATGCTCAGGAAAGACGGCGGCACCGTCATTCCAAAGACAGGTCAAAGGTAAGCATTATATATGGTCTTGCACTGGCACCAAGTATATTCTATTTGTGCTGTTAACCTTCAAGACATTAGATGCTTTGTGTACATCAGAATTGCATGGTAACCAGCTATGATAATTGCTTTGTTTTCTGTTTTAAAAAGTATACTTGTGTGCTGGTCTGTGATTTAGGACCTTACGGCCTAGGGCCATAAGGTCATGAATCACAGACCAGCATGCATGTTTACTGTCATCTGAGAAGTGAGCATTGTATTTCTTCTGTCGCAGAGGTCACGAGACAAGTCTCACAGGATGGAGGTGAAGGAGGATGAAGTTGTGCCCCTTGGTGCTCGCCAGGAGGTCAGTGATACATACAAACACACATTGTTTGTTTCCTCAAAAAACATTACCGATGGCATTACTAATAGGAAGGTACACCTAGCTACCGATTTCAGCCTAAGTCTCCGTTGTGTAGAGCAACACAAACGGGGAGGCGACTCTGGGGAGTCATCATTTAAGAACCTGAGTGGCCTCCCCTCCCTCCCCATGAGGCCACGTGGGCTGACACGCCAGTCATATGCTTAGCTTCCTAGCAAACGGATGTACCGGTTTCGGCTTAGACTTACCACATGCCTTTGTGTGGATTCCTTGGATTTCGCTTGCGCTTTTTGGGATTATTCTTGTGTTGGTGTAGCCCAGCCAGCCTCCTTTCTACTGCGGATGGCGCCTGGTGTGAATTTTCTTCCTCAGCTGAGCCCCTTGGTTTCCCGACGTGGCTGTCGTGAGGTAAGGTTTTGGGTGATGCCTGAGCCGGCGGTTCTGACCAGCTCCGGCCTGACTTGAGTGGGCTGCCCCCGGCGCCTGTACTTAGTGCTTTCGAATTTTACCGCGAGCCAATTGTTACGAAAAAGACAGCCATGATAGTGCAGTGGTACATACTTTCTCAGCACGCTAGTAACCCAGGTTCGGGCCCGGTCGATGTCACATTTTTGTTTTTAACAACGAAAGGCAAAAATGAGATGGTTAGGTGCGGCCTGTCCTTTTACGGGTCCCGTTTCTGTTGCAGTGCGCAGTTACATACCTGCCCGGCCTGCTTGGGGTTTCAGTGGCTGAGCGACACTCACACTCTGTGTCTACCCTGCTCCAGCTGCTCCTCATCCCTTATGTGTCACGTGTGCTCATTGTGGAAGGAGCGACAATGGTCTCGGCTATGGGATTTTTACCACTGTGACCTCACTTACGCGGCTGACCCCCGGCAGACTTGCGCCCCTCTGCCAGTGCGACGTCCGCTTCTGTGCCTTCCGGCCACCTGGCTGCCTGCAGATGGGCGTTCTCGGATATTGTGGGCCTTGCATCATGCCGGAGATTGGCCGCCTCTGACCTCAGCGCTTGCCTGTCGCTTGCGTGGCATGGGGTCCCGCCTGCGGCCTCTACTGAGTCGCACCCACGAGTAGTAAGATTCTGGGGCCCTTGACTCACTCGAGCACCCCCCCCCCCCCCCCCCCCCCTTGCCCCGCCCCCCCCCCCCTCCCCCGTCCGGCATTAGCGCCCCCGGCGGCAGGGGCCTCGCTCGGCGCATCTCACAGGCACACATGGACGGACGGTCGTGCAAAGCGCCTGGGTGGACAACCTTCGCTGTTCTCCGACGCTGGTCCGGTCCGGCGGGTGGCGTCGTGACGTCACTCTTCGAGCCGCAGCCATCTCTCCAGGGACACCCCTTCTGACGCCTTGCTCCCCGGACCGTAACCGCTTTGGCCTCCCCTCTTTGCCGGTCTAGAGATGACTCGCAGCTGCCTTGCAACCCCTCGCCCCATTGACCCGCCTCTCAGTTGAGCGTCATTTACGCCTCTGGGCCTCCTGGCCCAGCGGGTGGAGTGTGTGGCCGCTCCTGGCCCTCTGGTCCACCTTCCTGTCTCGTCCGCGCGATCCCCTTCTGGCCCTTCATGTGTCCCGGCCTCCCCCCCACCCAGCCCTCGCCTGGGGGATCTGTTTGGGGGGATGATGACGATGTACTCACCCTGCATCCCGAGGACTCTGCTTCCGTGCTCTTGGCGCGGGAGCCTCAGTCTACGCTCTCGAGTCGCCCCGCTCGCCCTCTCTCCCCCACAGCTCCCTCGCTCGCCCCTATCGCGAGCTCCCCCTCCTTACTTCATAGCTCGTCACCCCCTACCACCCCCTTTGCCTCGGGCATGGAGTACTGCCGAGCCCTCGACAAAGCGGTCCGCCTGATTTCGGCCGCCCTTCCCCCGGAAGCTTGCCCCCCTTTTCCTCCCCTTATGCGGAAGGCTTCAGATTCGGTCGACGCCTCCCGCCAGTCCAAATGTTTCAAGTCCCTGCCTCAGCCCGTCGGCTTTCGGGACCTCACGGACGCCTTTAACCCTTTCATCCCTGAGTAAAATAAGAAGTCTATATACCCTTCAGCCCTGACTCGGGGTTCGTATGCTCCTTGAATTTCCTTGAAAGTCCTTGAGTTTTGAGGCCATGTTTCAAGTCCTTGAATATCCTTGTATTCTGATAAAACCTGTTATACTCCTTGAAAAGTCCTTGAAAATAAAATTATCATGGATGTTTACCTGCATATCACTGTAAACGAATATAATAAAAAGAAAAATGTGCATTTGATAAGTTTATTTTGAAATGATTTGGGGAAAAACATCGCACAAAGCTGTACTACACGTCATGTGCTCTCTCTGGTTTGGAATGTTTCGGAAGTTGCCTCCCGTGTTCGCACATGCGCAGTGGTTCCGTTTGTCAAGCGGGCGGTTTCCTCCGTGACTTTCTGTCACGCATGTCGAAGCCAAAATGTGCAAAATGCCGACTGGATCGTGTGTTTTTAACCGTTGTTGGTTGGAAAAAGAAGAATATGCAGAGTGGTTTCGGGAAGATACAAACAAGTTTATGGATTTTGCCGTGTTTGCAAGAAAACGATCGACGTTCGTCCCATGTGAGAATCATCGGCACTGGGCAGCCGTGCCAAAGGCAAGAAGCACATGCTTTAGTGCGTCATATTAAAACTCAAAATCACGATCTAAAAATGTAAAAGTAAGGGGTAGTCAGACACACTAAAATTCAGTGCATCTGCGTCCGAGATGCATCATTCTATTCCTTGCACCACAGTGCGTAACCTAACCAGAGGTAGATGACAGTCGTTTACTTTTAATGACGAGTTGGTTCCTTTAGTTGGTCGCGACTGCGTTCAGAATCACCCCGACTCCGGGGCCCATGTGAGCGTAACTGGACGGGCAAACTTAGTTTACGTGTGGTGTCAGCATCTTATTATGAAGTGCACGCTACATGTTGAACGCGTTACTTGCTGTGACGTCACCATTTATACTATTATGGGATACCGCATCGTGCGTTTCACTTTCGATCTTGAACGAAGTTGGAAATGGCGGAGAAAAGGCAAAGGAAGCTGGAATGTTTAGGATTCTTCAAACCGGCACAGTCTGATCGTGATAATCGCTTAAGGGAAGAAAGTTGCACTTCGACACCGCCGTCTCCATGGAAAGCGACAATACCTGAATTGATACCACTGGGCCGCCGTGTGTTACACCGCCACTGTGACTCGCAGTTTTCAGAGTTCATGGCTGCGTGTATTTCCATGGCTAAAAAGCACGATGGCACACGGACGATATGCGCCAAGTGCATGGAGGCGAACTCAAAAAGCAAGTCCAGAAATTTGAACAGAAATAAGTTTGTCAGTTTTTTTTTAATCGTGGTCGATCCATCTTCTGGTACACAGGTAATAGGCAAAAGTTCTAAAATTGGAGAAATACGTCTTTCGGGTTAAATGGGTTGAAACCAACTTTTAAGTACATTAGTTCACACAAACACAGAGAGAGAGAGAGAGAGTTGAGACAAGTCGGACTTTGGTTGTCAATCAGCATTCAGCAGAAAAGGCTACAGTCTCTGTTACAATACATTAGCAAATGATCATACAGATAAATGTGTCAGTGAGAGAGGGAAACGGGCTTTTGCACGATAGCTCAACAGTTAAAAAATCAGTATCATGGAAAAGACACACACACACTGTCACAATAAATTTAAAGAGGAGAGAGCGAAATGAGTTAATTTATTTTAAAAAACATACAGATTATACAGTTTTTCTTAAATAAATGTGTGAACCCTCTGTTATGCTCTGATGGGGGTCTGTGTACTCTCTAAAATTTATACCAGGGGGTCTACAGACAATTTAACCTGTTGTGAAAACAGAAGCCCTGACATGCCCCTTTTGGTCAGGCTGATTTCTCAGTCAAATGCTCTGCAAGCAAAAGCAAAATCGAAGCAAAAGGATGTTCAGAAAAAGACACTGAGGAAGAGATGGAGAAAATTCAGCAAGCTATGTATTTGTACTGTTACAGAGCTTGCTGAATTTTCTCCATCTTTTCCTACATTAGGGATTGACATTGCAAGCTTTGTGTGAGCTGACATCATTTCAGGATCACCTACACAAATGACTGATAATGATCCTCACTTATTGTATGGTAACCATTTTTAGTTGCATTTGATTTTGTCGCTACCTCCTTGAAGTTTACAAAATAGTACTTAAAAAGTCCTGAAAAAGTCCTTGAATTTTGTTTGTGAGTGTGTGTGTGAACCCTGTGACTTTATTTGAGAAATTTCTGTTGAAAATGGGTGTGCACTGTAAAATATTTGTAAATAATACTTTACAACAGATATCCCCATAAAGGTATATATGTACAGATTTACCATTGGGTGGACTACCGTTTATGGATTTGACCACAGTGTGTCACATGTGTCGTAATGCCCGGGTGACAAAAATAGTGACAGGTGACAATAAACTTGGAAAAAAGTGTCTTTCGTGCATGACAGGTCGCTGGTACTTAACATGCATCACTAAAGGGGAGTGGCAAGATGGCCGGCCGCTCCAACAAAATCCGCCAACTGTGCTTGTAAGCAACTCCTATTATTATTATTTTCCAGGCAGTGTTGTGCCATCAAGTTCTGAGGAAACAATGATGTACGTTATTTGACAACTTTATGTGATAGCTGTGGTGTACCGACTATAACATCGTCTTAATCTTGTACACTGAATATTCGGAATTTGGACTTCAGTTTCACCAGTCGTGCCAGCCTATGTATCCAAAGAAGAGCATGCACATAAACTGTGTAATTACTAAACATGTGCTGTTCCGGGCTCCATCCCTTCATTATTCACAGACTAACCCACTGCCAGATATTTCTTCATTCTGACTGACCCCACAGAAGAGCGTGGAACTGAGCACACAGAGAAGAATTTACCAGCGAGCTTTCCTATCAACGCGGCAGCTGTGTTTATGTATCACGTACTGCCCTAGCCCGCTTACCTTCGCTGTTGACAGATATTTCCCGACAAGCGGCGTGCCAGTGAAAATGACTGTGTGTGGGGGTGCTGGTTTTTATTTCATTATAATGACTCATGACTGTTACCATCATGATATTATGTGTTATAAATGATGTTAACGGACTTTGTCGGAGTGGTGCCCTCTGAACACCGCGCTGTACTATAGCGACGGGCCTCCAGGTGCAGCTTTGACCGTTGTTTTATGTTGCCTAGATGGGAGATTATTTTCCTTTCGATGGTAATTTGTTTCTGTTGTTAACTTGTATTTTTATGTACTAGCTTTAGTCAAGTAGGAATTTAACAAAAGAGCATAATTATACTAGTGTGTTCAGGAGACATAGGGCTGTCTTAGCATTTTGTTTTTGTCAGAGAGGTTCGGGTTGGGATGAGGTCACAGGCGCCGGCCATTAGATGCCTTGGCAACTGGCTTCACCCATCCCGAGTCATTGTCCATATTGTAGCTCTGTTATTTGTAATTTGTGGAAAGTCCGAGTGAGTGAATGTGAGCAACACCTGCGGTGGCAAGAGAATTTTTGCTGTGTATGATTATCTTCTATTACAGCAACAATAAAGTCATCATGAATCTTGAATAAATAGGGCATCTGTTGCTGTGACACATAAGTGTCCATGCATTTCCAGCATGCCGATACAATGTAAGGCCCCTACCTTGTCACTAGATGTCAATGTTTACACCTGCCCCTGATAGGGTATATCCATGGAATAGACAACATGTAATAAGCGGCATCAAATGATGATCAGTGTGTCTGTGTTGTGTTTTGTACACGATCGGATGGAAGTACCAGTGTTGTAAAGACTTTACACATACTACACATGTGACCAATGTGTGTCGTTGGTGTCCACAGAGTCACCTACAGGTGCACCAAGGTGTGGCAAAAAAACCCCGAAATATCAATTAGAACCTCCGAATTCAGCATCAGAATTAAGCTATAAGTCATTGTCGTTGTCAATGCCTCAAACGGCGATCGCTCCAGCTGACACTGCCAACACGTTATGCTGCCACGCGGTAGGTAGACACACATGTCCCAATACATCAAAGCTATCTGCTTTTGAAACCATGTCTCCAAACACAAAATTGTATCACTCCGAATATCTACACATCCACTCGCCATTCCGACCGTAATTCCCACGCTAGCGCTGCAAAACTGACCGCATACCACAGACGAAAGTAGGTGCGGACTGTCAGTACCCTGTTGTGTAAACAGAATGTGTCAGTGTCACCACACGCGCAGCGAGGCTCGCACGTCACCGGGCACGCGATACGAAACACCTGACTCCGCTGTAGCAGTTTGCTGGGATGAACGGTATACAAGGCTGCCAACTGCTAAAGCGGTTTGCCGGGTTCAAAGGGTTAACGCCCACTTCCAGCAGGGCTTCTTTTCCGACCGCTGCTGGCCCGCGGATGTGGAGATCAAGTTCCCAGCAGCACTGGTATGCGGGACACTCCCAGTTCTTCCTGTGGCCCCTTCCTCAGGTGGATCCCGCGGCAAAGGCACAGCTTGGTGATAGGGCCGCGGTGGGTAGATCTGCTCCCTTGGGCCTTGACAAGACGGCTACCCTGATTCGGAATGCGCTGGCCGTTTTGGGGTTTTTGGAATTGGCGACCCAGGCAGTGGTGTGACGGGTGGAGGCTTTCTGGGAGTCTCCTGATGCCTCTGACCCCTTGAGCGATTTGCACTCCATAGCGGTGATGGCTAATTGGGCAGTGTACCACGCCTTGACCTGGTGGCGGTGGTCAGCTGTGACCTTATCCGGCGAGACGGCGTCCTACAGAGATGTGTCGGTGTTCCCGCAATGGTGAAGGCCCAGCTGTGACAGACTCCCTTTGGCGGGGCCCTCCTTTTTGGCTCTATCTGGCAGTCCGTCCGCGAGGGAGGCGACCAAGGACCTTTGGCTGCATGGCCCCCCCCCTCCCCCACGGGCTCCTCCCACTTTCCTTCCTCCTGCAAAGCTCTGGGTCGTCCACTGCGGAGCCTCAGACCCACCCCTCGACCCTCCGCCAGAGGAGCCTCTAGACCAGGTTAGCCTGTTTTCTCCAGCCGTGCTCACGCTGCCCCCTCCTCTGCCCCCTCCTTTCCCCGCGCCTCCAGGAGGTTCGGGCGGGGGCGGGCCCAGTGACTACTCTGCCTCTGCCTCCCCTGCCGATGGCCTCAGAGCCCCCCGTCGGCGGGAGGCTAGCCCTCCGCAGCGATGAGCGACGGTCACTGCTTCCGGATGACCCGTGGGTGCTCTTCACCATCTCGGACGGACTGCTTATTTCTTTTCGCCAGCCTCCTCCTCTCTGACGCTCTCCGGTGTGGATTCGGGTCCTCTCCGACCCTGGCAAGGTGGTGGCACTTCGACAGGAGATTGCTTCTCTACTTCAGAAGGCAGCAACGGAGGTGGTCGCTCGTCCTGACTTGCCGGCCTTCTATAGCTGCCTCTTCCTGGTCCCCAAGCCGGGCGGCCGATGGCATCCTGTCATCGACCTGTTGGCCCTAAACGGGTTCATTTTGGCCCCCTCGTTTTGCATGGAGACAGCCCGGCCCGTGAGGTTGGCGGTGCGCCCCATGGACTTTGCGGTCAGTCTCGACCTTTTCGATGCCTACCTCCACGTCCTCATACACCCGGCTTCTCGGCGCTTCCTATGCTTCACCTTTGGCAGAGTTGTATACCAGTTCCGCGCCTTCCCCATTGGCCTCAACATCAGCCCGTGGGTTTTCACTCAGATTATGGACGCGGTGTTAGCCTGGGCCCGGCTGCCGTCATCCAGCCCGACCTCCGATTACCTAGACGACCTCCTGCTCCGGAACCAGGACTCCCCATCGCTGGAGGCGGACAGGGACGCTCCCCTGGCCCTTTTTCAGCGGCTGGGGTTTGTGGTCAACCACGGAAAGTCTGATCTCACCCCCTCCCGTACCTTCGTCCACCTGGGAATGCAGTTTCTGACCCACCGCAACAGAGTCAGGCAAACGGATGCTCGTGTGCGGAAGCTGGCCGCGGCGGCTCAACAAGCGTTGCTCGTGGAGGTGTGCCCGACCCAGACCTGTCTTCAGTTGCTGGGCCTCATCAGTGGGGCGGCCGACCTCCTGCCCCTCGGCTGGCTCTACGCCTCTCCAGCTACATCTCCTGCTCCATTGGCGACCGTCCTCAGGCGACCTCGTGGCCCCATTGCCGGTGTCCCCCTTGATCCAGACCCACCTCTAGCGGTGGACGGACCCGACCTGGCTCACGTCGGGGGTGCCCCTATCCTCCCCCCTCCTCAGCTCTCGCTCTGCACAGATGCGAACCGGTCCGGCTGGGGAGCTCACCTCCTTCTGGACTTTGACGAGGTCTTGGGCTGGTGGCCACCATCCTTCCAGGACAGACACAGCAACTGGCAGGAGATGAAGGCCATTTGGCTGGCTCTGACACATTGGGAGTCGCGCCTCCGTGACCACGAGATCTTGATTCTGTCCAACAACTCGACCATCATATCATACATTCAGAGGCAAGGGGGCACCTGCTCGCCATCCCTCTGTATGATCCTCTACCAGTTATTCCTCAGGTGCCGGGATGGCGACATCTCTCTCCGGGCGCAGTATATCCCGGGCCACCTTAACGTCCTCGCAGACTGCCTCTCTTGCCGGAGCCAGCTGCTTCATACCGAGTAGACTCTCAAGCCGGAGATCTTCTGGATGATCGGTGCGCGCTGGGAGACGCCAATGGTAGACCTTTTCGCGACGTGGTGGAACATGCAGCTGCCCCTCTTTGTCTTGCCTGTCCCAGACCCTCTCGCCTAAGCAGTGGACGCCCTGTTGATCTCTTGGGACAGCCTGGTGGCCTACGCATATTCCCCGGCCGTGCTTGTCCCCATGGTGTTGTTGAAGCTCAGAGGTTCCAACACAGTCCTCTTCCTTGTGGCTCCCTTCAGCTGGGCACGCAGCTGGATGACCGACCTGGTGAGCCTCGCCACGGACGCTCACCTGCTGTTACCCACACTGCGCACGATGCTAAAGCAACCGCGGCAGGCCCTCTTCCACCCATGTCCGGAGAGACTTAACTTACATGCCTGGAGGTTGTGCGGGCGGCCCTCACTGCAAGAGGTTTCTCGTGTGCAGCAGTGGAGGTGATCACTACTGCCCACAGGGTATCCACCCGGCGGGTGTACGAGGGCAAGTGGAGGGTCCTGCAGTCCTGGTGTTTCCCCAGACGCCTGTCTCCCACAGCTCTGACGACACCCCAGTTGGTTGAGTTCTTTCTGTGGCTTTTTGGAGAGCAGAATATGGCCCCTATAACCATCTGGGGGTATCTCTCTATGGTCGCAGATACCGTCCGCTGTCTGGGCCGGCCTGATCCTGGCGTGTGCAAAGACTTCGGCGACCTCCTCGCCCACTTCGAGCTGCAGTGCCCGGTTCAGTGATCACTGCTCCCACGCTGGGATCTGGCTTGGGTCCTCACGTGGCTTAACTCGGACCGATTCGAACCTTTGCCCTTAGCCACTGTGGCCGACATCACCAGGAAGACCTGCTTCCTACTCGCCCTCACCTCTGCTGCCAGAGTCAGCGAGCTGCATGCGCTGTCGGTGGACCCAGCTTGCCTCCAGTTTCGGGTGGATGGCTCTGTCCAGCTCATGACGAACCCATCCTTTCTTGCCAAGACTAGGCTTCCTATGGTCAGAGCGCAGGTTAAGGGGTTTGACCGATCCCCGGAGTCCCGCCAGCAGGAATCGGCACGGACCTTGCGGATTTACCTGCACAGATCGCGGCCCTCCCGATGGGGACAGAAGCACCCCTTCCTGTCCCTGAGATGCGGCAAGGACGATATCTCGGCACAGACAATATCCTCGTGGCTGCGCGGGGTCATCCGCTCCGCTTATGAGAAACTCTTCCCAGAAGGGGTGCAGAGACTGCGGATTCGAGGCGAGCTCAGAGCAGTCTCCGCGAGCGTCGCCTTTGACTGCAACTGTGCAGTGCGGGACATTGTGGCGGCCATCGGGTGGCAAACGAGTTTCACCTTCGCCTGCTTCTACCTCTGGGACCTCTCGGGGCCAGCGGGAGAACCTGGTCCTCGTCGGTGATGTCTCAGTGGCGCAGCACTCCCTCCTGGCGCCCCCGGCGCCCTAGGTAATGCTTAGTTGAAATGGTCAGGAGTTCATGCCCAGGGCGCCCCGCTAAACATGTTACCATGGCGGGGTATGGTGGGCGGCACCCTCCTCCTTTTCTTTATTCTTCCTATTAGTAATGCCTTCGGTAATGTTTTTTGGAGGAAACAAATGAATTTTTCTCTAAAAGGTATTAAAAAAAACAAACTTACCAATGTCATTACTCAAAGGGCCCTCCCACCTGCCCGCTTGCCGCCAGCTACATTCGCTTAGCGTATGACTGGCGTGTCAGCCCACGTGGCCTCATGGGAAGGGAGGGGAGGCCACTCAGGGTGTTCTTAAATGACGACTCTCTAGAGTCGCCTCCCCAGTTGTGTTGCTATACACAACGGAGACTTGGGCTGAAATCGGTAAGTATTTTTCGAAAAAATACATTTTAGAGAAAAATACATTTTTCCAGTACAGGTCAACCTCAGTATATCGTGGGAGCCATAATCTCATACCACATTTCGCAGTCATGTTATTGTATTGCTGTTTACGCAAACTTGTGAGGAAGTCCACTTCAAAAAGATAAGACTCTTGGGCTGACGTCACCCTTAGTTGGCCTGCGCACAGCCATTTAGAAGCAAAAGTTCCTCGGGCTGACATCAGCCTTAGCTGGCCTGTTTACAGCTGTGTGCAGACGCACAGCAGTGCGCAGGCCATGTAAGACTGATGTCGGTTCAAGGTCTTTTTCCTCAGTGGACATCTCCATGCGAGCCAGACTTGTGAGTGTTATGTAACACTCGGATAATATATCATGTCTGACCTGTAGCTCCTGCTGTGATCAGGCTTTTCAAGCCATCATTATACCCCCTCTCTGTAGGGAAGTTACCAAGTCCTCCGCTATATTCGTGCGTGTAAAGTTCAAACATTTATTTGCATAATTTGCATAAGGGTCGTCATTTTGGACCTTATGGCGGTAGGCTGTAAGTTTCAAAGCTCTGAGACCACCACACTTCATGTTTCTATGATGTTTGTTTTTGTTTATTCAGTGTGGCAGACTGACAGAAATTGTCCTCGTTAACCCTTATCATTTGAAATACACCAGTGTGTGAAATAAGTTTGACTAAAATAGTTCAAGGGTAGTGCCAGAGTAGCCTGGCGCCTCTAGCTTGCAAATGGCAGTGTACAAATTTGAAGGTTTTAGCCTCAGTATGATATGGGTTAATAATTATACTTTACGTTGTAAAACAGACTGCTCTGTAAGAGGTTGATTAGATGTCTGCCATGTGAAGCAAAAGACAGTAAGTCTCTTTTTGTGAAAAGCAAGATTTTCATTGTAATACGCTCCGTGTCTTCACAAGACAGATAATTATGTAATTGCTCTCATTTCTCAGCATGTATTTTAGCAAACAAACATTTACATTTAGAGAGATGAAATGTGGGTACCTTTATTTTTAAGCAAACAACACACAAAGTAAATTTTCAGATCATATCTTTATTGTCAAGCAAGTCATTTACATTTTAAAAACGTTCTTTTCCACTGAACAGATTTTTTAAAAAAATATCATGTACGTTGACCAATTACAGGCACAGATGCAGCCAAAGAGCCCAGGTCGGCCCTTGGATTATGAACCTCCCCAACAGCAAGGCTTCAGCATGTATCCTAGTGATGATGATGATGAGAGCCAGGGTGAGTATACTTTAATTATTTGCTTTTTTGTTTGTTCTAACTTTGTATTCCCTGTGCTGGTGTATGTTGCAAAGAATATCACCAATGAAAAAATGGATTCAGAGTGGTGTCAGTAAGAGACATAGATCCTCCTGAGCCCCTGCAACGGGGGGGGGAAGGGGGGGTGGGGAGAGTGGAGGCGACTCATGAGAATCTACACCTCTTGCATTTGGGTGGAGTTCTGATTTTCTCGGCACTGAACAGCTTAAGTAGGCAAATGATAATGACAATGAGGAACTATCTTAATGACCTTTTCAGCTCACCCTGCGGTGAGTGACGGTGCCCACGACCAGGTGCCGCTACTGGATCTGGTGCGCCCGCTCCTCAGCGCCCGGCCCACGGCGAACCTGTTCGCCCCACCTTGCGGCCCGACTGGCTTCAGGCTCAGTCACGGTTACTCAGAAGGATCGCGCTAGGATTCCAGGATACCCCCCCCCGTCGCCCTTCCACGTGCGCACCCGTGAGACCGGACCTCTCGCTCATAGGTGCTTACGTCACAGCACCGGGGGACCCAGATCTTCGACGAGACGGCCGATGCTCTTCCGGCCTGGCGCCACCTCCTTTTCGTGCCTGGCTACTTCACGTTCCTCAAGGGCTCGACTGGCCCTGCGCTCGCCCCGGCGTGCATCGCCTGCCCATGTCCCCCGACACCGACGAGCCCCCAGCTGTTTGCCAGAGGGCTCCGTCGCGGTCCTCCTCAGAGATGACAGTCGCCCTCGTCGCCAGTGGCCCCCTGGCCCCTCAGATGGAGACTTCCGGTCCCTCGACACGATGGCGTGGCAGTCCGCTTCCTGTCTTAACCGCAGGTCTGCCCTCCGCCCCCCCCCCGCTCAGAGGAAGGCGTCGACCCGGATAGATGCCTCTCGACCCTCCGGGCGGTTCAAGTCCCTTTCCCGGCCCCTGGTTCCAGGATCTGGCTGAGGCGTTTCCGCACTCCGGCAGCAGAGCTCCTGAGCAACTCTGGCTTCTTCGCTGACTCCTCGGGTCCGGCGGACTTGGACAGCGCCGTCTGCCTACGCTGGTACTCGGCTCCCGCTTGGACCTTCACCAGCAGTGGTTACCCCGGCACAGTGACAGTGCGCAGCTCTTCAGCTTCGCTCTGCCACTCCCCCCATGGCTTGGACGGGACTGCGACCCTCTTCCGCTGCACCCTGGCCTGGGCGGGATCGGAGCTGGTCGTGTAGACTGTCGTTTGGCGCGTCAAGGGCACTGGGCTGCGTTTCACGCCTCTGCCGACACCTTGGCCTCCACCGCCTACTGTAACCCGATGCGTCGTGATGCTGCCCTCCGTTCCTGCCATGACCTCCTTGCCGAAGTAAAGACCCTTCTACGACAGACCCGCTGTGTCGTGATGCTGTCCTCCGTTCCTGCCGTGACCTCCTCGCTGAGGCGAAGATACTTCTACGACAGACCCTGCGCAGCCGTGCTCATCTTCGGTCCTATCTTGCAGGCGGTGATGGACTCGACAAGGACCCATGGCCCAGCCGCTCTTCGCCGCAACGTGTGGCACTCGCTGCTCCCAGATGACCCTTGGGCCCATTCCAGCAGCTCCGAGGGCCTCCTGATCTCCTTCAATCTCCTCCGGTCTCCTCCGCCGCTGCGGCGCTCTCCCCTATGGACCGCTGTCCCGACAGATCGACGCACAGCCGATGCTCTTCACGACTGGGTCGCCGCCCGGCGCTCTCCCCTATGGACCGCTGTCCCGACAGATCGACGCGCAGCCGACGCTCTTCGTGACTGGGTCGCCGCCCGGCTGCAGAAGGCTGCCACAGAGGGAGTTGCACGGCATGGTTCCCCTGTCTTCTACACTCGTGTCTTCGTGATCTCCTAGCCTGGCGGCAAGTAGCTTCTGGTCATCGTCCTCTCAGAGCTGAACAGTACGTTGCCGCGTCTACGTTCTGCCTGGTGATGGCCTTAGCCTTGCGGACGGCAGTACAGGCCACAGACTTTGCCGTCAGCCGGGTCCTGCCTGACGCATTGCTGCACTCGCCTCTTGAATGCCGTTGTTGCCCAGGCCAGGCTGGCCACCTCGAGCCCACCTCGACCTACTGGGACAATCTGCTCCGGAGCAGGACAGAGTTGTGCTGCATGATCTACCCAATCGGCTTGGCCTCCCGGTCAACTTCAGCAAGTTGTACCTCGCACCCTCCCACCGATGGTGCGCTTGGATGTGGTTTCTGGCTGACCGCAACGTGGTGGAACTCCGGAGCCTCGGTTCCAGACGCTGGTAACCTTCGTCGGGTGGGTGTTTCAAGCGGACGCAGTTCCCTCCAGAGTCAGACTTCAGCTCCTGGACCTGTTGCCCACGGCAGCGGATGTCTTACCTCTCGGCCGGCTTCCTCCCGACCACTTCGGCTGCTTAGGCTTCGCCCCCGGCGCCCGTTCCCCGGCGATTTCGTGACCCTTGTGGCCGTCTTCCCGATGCTCCGCTCTCGTCTCCCCGGCTGGACGGTTCCCATCAGGTGTATCCCTCGCCGCTCCGCCCCCCCCCCCCCCCCCCCAACCTGTGGCCTCGCCCTGCGCAGATGCAAGCCTCGCCGGATGGGACGCGCTCCTTCTACTAATGTTCCTCAAGGCTTCTTGCCGCTGACCTCTGGACCTCGCGGACAGGCACTTCAACGGGTTGGAGCTGGCGGCGATTGGGTGAGCCCTCTTCGCATGGGAGACACGCCTCCGACATCTGGAGCTCCGCGTCCTCTCTGACATCTCCACAGTGGTCTCCTACATCCAGCAGTTCAGCGGATTGCGCTCCCCCTCCCTCTGCATCCTCCTGTCCCAGATCCTCCAGTGGTGTGAAGATCGCAACATCCCTCTCCGAGTGCGACACACCCCTCGTCACCTGATGGTCCTGCCGACTACCTCTCACAGCGCGGCCGGCTTCTCGACACCGAGTGGGCACTCCGCTCAGATATCTTCAGATGATCTGCTTGCAGTGCGAGACGCCCGTGACCGACCTCTTCGCGACAGTGGAATCGCCAGCTCCCCCTCTGGGCGGTCGACGCGCTCTTCATCTCCAGGGAGGCCCTCTTCATGGATGCTTATCCGCCCATGGTGCTAGTCCCAAGGTCCTGCTCAAGCTCAAGGGTGCCAACACGGTGCTGTTGCTGGTGGCCCCGTTCAGATGGACCAAGTCTTGGACCACCGACCTCCTGTGCCTCGCCACGGCGCCCCCCCCCCCCCCCCCCCCACCCTGCGGCTCCCCACCCAGTGCACGAGGCTCACACACCCCCGACAGACGCGGCTGTACCGCTCATGCCCTGAGCGACTTCTCCACACACGCCTGGTGATTGTGCGACGCGCCCTCGCTGCTAGAAGTTTTCAAGTGCAGCGTTGGAGGATATCGCTACAGCTCACAGGCCTTCGACCAGATGCGTCTATGAGGGACAGTGGTGAGTCCTCCAGTTCTGGGGTGACGACTGGCACCTCTCCCCCACAGATTTGTCTACCCCTCTGGCTATTCGTTGAGCAGAACTTGGCGCCGATCACCATCATGAGCTACCTTGCCATGATAGCGGACACGTGTTTCCACCTGGGCCACCCACTCCCGGACTCTGGCAAGGACCTTGCCGACCTTATGGCATGCTTCTGCCCCCAACGGCCTGCCCCTGCTCACAGATTCCACGCTGGGACCTACCCTGGGTGCAGATGTGGCTCAATGCGGACCGCTTCCAACCGCTCGGAAGACCGGTTCCTCCTGGCCCTCGCCTGCGTACAGTGCAGAACGGATGGCTCTGTGCAACTCCTGACCAAGACCCGGTCACCGTTACCCGCGCCCCAGGTGATCGCCATACGACACTGAAGGGGTTACCCCTACCCCGGGAGACCAGACAGCAGGATCCGGGGATGGCTTTACGGGTGTACCTGCGCCGATCCTAACCCGTCCAGAGTGGACGTTCCCGCCTCCTTCTGCCTTGTCCCCCGAAAGGCCACTCATCGCGGCCAGAAGATATCTTCCTGGCTCCGCGGGGGTTATCCGGTCCGCCTCTCCCTGGACGACGCTCAGAAGCTGAAGATCAGGGCGCACGAGGTTGGAGGCCGGGTCGCGAGCGTCGCCTTCGCACCCACTGCGTCGTCAAGTCTTGTGGCAGCTGTGGGCTGGCTGGCATGATCTACCTTCGCCCGATGCTGCTGCAGTGAACTCTTGGGCCCGCGGGCGACCCTAGCCCTGGCTGGGGTCTTCGCTGCGGCGCGACACTCCCTCTCGGCGCCTAAGACGCCTTGCGTTAGCTTAGCTGAACTGGTCGGGAGTGTGCCCCGTGGTGAGCGGGTCTGGTGGGCCCGTTTATAGGTAGTGTGATTGTAGGCGGCACCCACCTCCTAATTCGCTATTCTTCCTAATGGTAATGTCATCGGTAATGTTTTTGAGGAAACAAATGAATTTTTCTCTAAAAAGTATTTTTTCAAAACATACTTACCGATGACATTACTCGGAGGACCCTCCCGCCTGCCCCGCTTGCCGCTCATAAGCTAAGCTTCAGACTAGCGTGACACCACTGGACACGCAACCGGATAGGGAGGTACGGGAGGCTACTCGGGGTACCTGGCTACGGCGCCCTTGGGTCGCCTCCCTTGTCGTGTAGAGAGAGACAATAGGAGACCCGTAAGACAATGAATTCAATAAAGCCACATCAGTCATTAAATTACGTCATTTTTAATAATAAAATTTTTGACCCCATTACACCCCCGTTATTACCCAACCAACCCTTTGATTTTAAAAAACTGACGAGCATGACTGATGTGGCTTTATTGATCTAATTATCTTACGGGTCTCCTATTGTCTCTCTCTATAACTATTGTCTCTGTCAATACGTAATCATTTACCTGATCAAGTGATGCCAAGTGAAACTTAATACTTATTAACAAGTTGCTACTAACTTTTAGGAACCTGCAGAGGTAACCTTTAAGTGTGTTGCCATAAGAACTTATTAATTACTTACCCTAAGTTCTTACAAGTACTGCCTACCCGGCACCGGCCTCCACGTGGTGTAGGTGGGTAGTCCGCTCAGTCCCTGACTGAGTGGGCTAGCAGACGGGTGCCATCTTTGTCCAGGATTAGGACTTGATGTCAACAGATATGTTGTTCAGCCTTTTCACTGGTCCGGTTTTTAAGGAGCTGTGCTAACCCAGGTCGTACCATGTTGGATTGGTCCTTAAAAATACTCGTGACTTTTTGGTCCTTTGGATCCCAAGTGTTTGCCGTGCTTGGAGACCCGTGTCGGGGGAGAAGAGGATCCTGGTGGCTGAAACACTCCACTTTGGCCTTGACTTCTGCCTAAATGGGAGGCTAGTCGTACCGGCCTAGTCAATCGGCTCTTGTCACGTTGAGCCCTATCCCACTGTTGACATGCGGGTTGCTATACGGAGCACCATGCTATAGCCTTTGCTGCTGATTAGGTGCTTTACGCCAGTATTCCCCTGCATTCAACGGTGTGATAGAAGGCGGTGGCTCAAACGGTTCAATCGGGCTTACCCCCTTGAGTATATCTTTCGGGCAGTCTCCATTGTGCGTCGGCTGGAGACCCGCCGACAGTTGCACTTTCCCTTGTTGGGCTCGGTGGCGGGCGGGGACCCCCGGGGGATGAATATCTCTACTAATATAATATGGATAAAACAAAAAAACCAAAACTAGCACAGAAACGGCATATAGACACCGAATTTGAACATGACAGTGATTCAGACTGTGAGGAAGCGACGCCTCAGGCGTCGGCCGTATGGCCTCGCTTCCTCATTGTCCATAGCAAGGTGAAGGAGAAACCAGTTACCAAGCTGCATCCTTTTCTGGTGGGGGAGACCCTCAGGAGCCGTGTTGGCAGGCCTGACGCCCAGCGCCTCAGGTCTGGTGACTTGCTGGTGGAGTGCCGTACTCGGGCACACTCCAGCGGGCTACTGGGGCTCTCTTCCATCGGAGACACTCCTGTGGAAGTCACACCCCACAAAACTATGAATTCGTCAAGAGGCGTAATCAAAGATCAAGCTTTGGCAGAACTGTCAGAAGATGAACTTGTAAGGAACCTTAAGTCTCAGGGGGTGACTTGCGTCAGGCGCTTCGCTTCCAAGCGAGGTGGTGGGGAGATCCGTCTCCCTACCATCATCCTGACGTTTGGCACCCCCACCCCTCCTACTACCATCTGGGGAGGTTACTACTCCCTGAGAGTGAAAAAGTACGTCCCTCTTCCCCTCCGGTGCTTTAAGTGCCAAAAGTATGGCCATGGGCAGAAGACATGCCGTCAGGCAGAGGCTTCATGCGCCCGTTGCACTAGGCCCGGACACTCTGCTGAGTCCTGCACAGCCACCCCCCTGTGTGTGAATTGCCAGGGGGCGCATCTGGCTTCGGATAAGAAATGCCCTCGTTGGATATCCGAGTGCAAGATTCAGCAGGTGCGTGTGGAGAAGGGGCTGTCCTTTCTGGATGCCAAAAAACTGGTTGAAGGCCCTGGTGCAGCTGCGGCTGCCCCAACCTCTAACACCTCAGTGTATACTTTTAGTGCAGCGGTGGCAGGCAAGCGCCCCACCAAAGACTTTTCATGTCAGACCCCAACTTCTTGGTTGGGGGCGGAGCCTCGGCTCCTCTCGCCCCTGGAGAGTAACCCTCCTCCGGTGGTGACAAGGAGCCAGGGAACGCAGAAGGCGGACACTGCCGGTCCGGTTGTGCCGCCTTCTGTTGCCCCTAAGCCTCAGCCCCCACCCAAACCTGTTAGTCAGTCAACTCCAAAGGCTTCTGGCTCTGGTCAGCCTTCTAAGGCCGCTAACTCTAGCGGCAGGAACGCTGCCCAGGACCAGAAGTCTAAGAAATCTATGGGACCGCTGTGCGCACGGGCCCAGAAGGGGAACACAGATGTGCCCCTTCAAAACAAATATGCTGCACTGGAGGAGCGGATGGAGGGAGTGGAAGTTGTTGTTGCTGATGCTGCGGCAGCTCCACCCCCTTCCTCTCCGAAGAACCAGAGGAGGCCCGGGAGCCGGCCCCCCTCTGTTTCTTCAACTCCTTCCAAGGTAAAGGAAAAAGGGGGGAAAAACTCCTTACCCCCAGATCAGACTTAATCATGGACTCTTTGCTTCAGTGGAATTGTCGTGGTTTTCAAGCTAACTTTGAGGAATTACGTCTTTTAGTCAAGTTCTATAACCCCTCAGTCATATCTCTTCAGGAGACTTACCTGAAGACTTCTGACCCTGTGTCTTTTAATGGTTTTAATGTTATACATAAAGGCTCTGATTCGGAGAGGCGCTCGGGTGGAGCGGCTCTTCTCATTAGTAGCCAAATTTTATGTAGCCCCGTTAGCATCGACACCTGTCTTCAGGCTGTCGCAGCTCGGGTTACCTTAAAGAAGACCATAACCATATGCAGTATTTACCTGCCACCATCACTGCGGGTCTGTAGCAATGATATTTTTAACTTAGTAGATCAACTGCCCCCTCCCTTTATTCTCATGGGGGATTTTAACGGTCACGCTCACCTTTGGGGCAGTGACCACTATGATGGCAGAGGTCAGATGTTAGAAGATGTTTTTTCTCAACTTAACCTGTGTGTCTTTAACGATGGCTCGCCTACATACTCTAACTCAGGTTCCGGATCTAGTTCTGTTCTAGACCTCACTGTGTGTGATCCTTCTCTCATGCTGGACTTTGACTGGAAGGTTCACGATGACCTGTGTGGTAGTGACCACTTCCCAGTAGTCCTGTCATCGGTCAGCTGTGTGGAGGATTCGCCGGTGGGGCGCTGGAATCTCAAGAAAGCTAACTGGCCTCTGTTTGCCTCCCTCTGTCAGTCTCGTCTTACAGAGGAGGTGGTCATGTCAGCTGAAGAACCTGTTTCTTGTTTTACTTTGATTTTGTTGGACGTAGCAGGTGAAACCATCCCTAGAACTTCCACATCAGTCCCTCGGAGGCCGAGAGTACCATGGTTCAATGAAGAGTGCCGCAAGGCCCAAAAAATACGCAAATCTGCTCAGCGACGTGCTTTTCGTAATCCGTCGCAAGCAAATATTTTAACATTTAAAAGACAGCGGGCGAAAGCCCGTTACATTTTTAAACGCGAACGCCGTGCTTCCTGGAGACGCTTTGTCTCATCTTTATCTTCTAGGACTCCGTCCCAAAAAGTCTGGAAGGCTGTTCGAAGAATTAGGGGCAGGGGTGGCTCGGCTTTTGTCGGCCATCTTAGAGATGGTGCCAGTTTGGTCACAGATAAAAAGGCTGTGGCCAATTTGCTTGCCTCCACCATTGCCCATAATTCTTCAACAGAGCATTATTCACCTTTCTTCCAGAGAGAGAAGGAGAAGCGAGAATCTTGTGCTTGTGATTTTATATCAGATAACTCGGAAGACTATAATGCCCCCTTTACATTTTCAGAATTGCAGCAAGCCATGCTGAAATGTACTGACTCTGCTGCTGGATTAGATACCATCCATTATCAGCTCCTAACTCATCTGCCTGAGGATTCACTCCTTGTACTTCTCAAGGCCTTTAACCATATCTGGATAACCGGTCGTTTTCCGCCATCTTGGCGCCAGGCTGTGGTTGTGCCAATCCCCAAGCCGGGTAAGGATCCTTCCGATCCGGGCAACTACCGGCCAATAGCTTTGACATCATGTTTATGTAAGACTATGGAACGCTTGGTCAACGCCCGACTGGTGTGGCATCTTGAGTCACGTGGTCTCATCACAGACCTCCAGTGCGGTTTCCGGCGCTTCCGTAGTACAACTGACCATCTAGTCCGCTTTGAGTCTTTTATCCGAGATGCTTTTGTCAACAAGCAGCATGTCTATGCAATTTTCTTTGATCTTGAAAAGGCATATGACACTACCTGGAAGTATGGTATAATGTCTGATTTGTCGGACATGGGTTTTAAAGGGCACCTGCCTGTTTTTATTCACAATTTTTTGTCTAACAGGTCGTTCCATGTCCGTGTGGGCTCCACCCTCTCCGACTCCTTTGAACAGGAGATGGGTGTCCCGCAGGGCAGCATTCTATCTCCTGTTTTATTTAGCATTAAAATAAATAACATTGTAAAGGCCGTCAAGGATGATTCTGAATGCTCTTTGTTTGTGGACGACTTTGCTTTGTGTGCACGAGGTCGAGGACTTGCGTCCCTTGAGAGGCGCTTGCAGCTGTGCGTTGATCGCATCCAGGGGTGGGTGTCTCTCAACGGATTCAGGTTCTCGCCCTCCAAGACAGTCTGTGTGCATTTTACTAATCAAATGAAATTTTTTCCAAAACCTACCCTGAGCATTGCTGGAGTGCCAATTCAGGTGGCCGAAGAGGCAAAGTTTCTGGGGGTCATCTTTGACAAAAGCTTGACCTTCCGCAACCATGTTAACTACCTTAGAACCTCTTGTCGGAAGGCCCTCGACATTCTTCGTGTCGTTGGTCGTACTGATTGGGGTGCAGACCGTATCGTCTTACTTCGACTGTACCGGGCCCTTGTTCGGTCCAAACTGGATTACGGCTCTGTGGTATATGGCTCGGCTTCCAAGTCTGTTCTACAGCGTCTGAACACAATTCACCATCAAGGTCTGCGCATATGTCTGGGAGCCTTCAGGACATCTCCAGTTCCTAGTCTGTATGCAGAGGCAGGGGAGCCTTCTCTCAGGCTCCGCCGCATCCGCCTCATGCTCAGCTACGTTCTGAAGCTGAAGGCCCATCCAGAAAATCCTGCCTATGATTGTGTTTTTACCCCGTCGTTTGCAGAGATTTACGATGCCCATCCAGGAGCTGTCCGTCCACTTTCCTTCCGTGTCCGACCTCATCTGCAGGCGGCCGGAGTGGACCTGGACAAAGTTTCGGAATCTCTGCAACACGTCACTCCACCCTGGCTACTACCAGTTCCTGACATCTTGCTGGACTTGACTGCCCACAAGAAGGATTGTACTCCACCAGCCATATACCAACAGAGCCTCAATGAACTCCTTTCAATTTTTCCTGGCTATTGTCGTCTTTATACGGATGGGTCCAAATCTGAGGATGGAAGAGTGGCTGCGGCTGCAGTGTCCTCTCGCCATCCTAGACGCCCATTTAAGCTCCGTCTCCCTGACCATTCCTCTGTATTTAGTGCAGAACTGCAGGCAATTCTGCTAGCACTCAAGCATGCCTATCAGTCTCGGGAAAGGAACTTCCTGATTCTGTCTGACTCTCTTTCTGCCCTGCAGGCCCTTCAGGGCGCGGGAACAGACCATCCACTGCTGGTGCAGATTAGAGAGCTCTACGCGGACTTGATGAAGGAATATTATGACATCATTTTTATTTGGGTCCCGGGCCATGTGGGCATCGAAGGCAACAGAATCGCAGATTCTGCTGCCAACAGTGCCCGCAGTGACCCTGTCCCTGACACACAGACTGTCTATAGTGATTTTAAACCTGGTATTAGTGCGTACATAGCCCGCGAGTGGCAGTCCGAGTGGGACAAAGAGGAAGGGAACAAGCTTCATGAAGCTCTTCCTAAGTTGTCTGACAGTCTACCTTTCCGCTGCGGCAGCCGCCGTGAGGAGACTGTCCTTGCTCGGCTTCACATCGGGCACACGTATGTTACGCACTCTTACTTACTTAAACAGGATGAGCGTCCATGGTGTTTTGCCTGTGATGAGCAGTTTTCTGTTCGACACTTTTTGCTGTATTGTGCTGACCTCATTGACACCAGATATAAACACTTCACAGCAGACTCCTTGAAGGTTTTGTTCCGGGATGTTCCTCCGGACAAAATCTTCAATTTTTTGAGAGAATGCAATATTTTTAACAAGATCTGAGCATTCATTGACTATGTGAATTTTTTATTTGCCCTTTTTGAGAGTCTGTAGACGTTTCTTTTAAAGACATGTGCGACATTTTAGCCTGAGATTTTTAATCTATATTTACATCTTGTCTTAAGACCTTGCTTTTAGTCTGGCTGACCAGATTTTTACCCATCCCGCCGTGAGATGGCCTTAGTCGCCTGCTCGGCGTTAAACCCAAATAACTAACTCTTACAAGTACTTAGCCTAAGTTCTTACAACAACTTGACTCAAGTCCCAAGATACTGAGACAGATTTGACAAGATACAAGGACAATAAAAAACCTTTTTTTTCTCAGTAGTACTCTGGCGGTGGTGCAGATGGGGCTAAACAATCAGGCACAAGTGGTGTAAATGACGTGTCATCTCTCTGCGAAGCATATGACAAAAATATTGATTGATTACCAAATCTGATTTTTATTTGTTTAAAAAATTGTGTAGTTTTTCTGTGGTTTCCTGAACACCGATCTGTTTCCCCATCTCTAAAAAACTAGCCTTCAGTTCTTCAACATTCACAGGAGATTGACTACACATCTTATTTTGTATTTCAGATTTCTGTTTTTTGTAATTATTTAAATCATCCTGGACTCGCTTAAATTCTTCGTCATCAATAAAATTATCATTCAATGCCTTGCTGATAATAAGTTTCATACTGCACAGCTTTGCACCAGCAAGCGTACTCAATGCTTCATGTTTCTGTAATTTCGTGTGAAATCTTTTGTTCAAGGCCTCCAAACCAAAGCAAGCCAGGCATGTAGCAACGCTAACACCCTCAACTGCTATTCCAGCCAAACTTCCAATTCCCGTGGTAAACAGAACAATACCTCCTACAGAACATCCAGCTGAAACTGCACCAATAGCCATAGAAGTGTTTTGAACAGAATTAAAAACGGTCTTATACCGTCTCTTACATCTGGAGTACCTCGCCTCTTCACTTTCCAAATATTTAATTGCTTCTGTAATATTCATTAAACGAAATGCGTCTGCCTGTAATGTTTTATCTGATGCAATTGGCACAGCTGTCACATGCGGATCAGGCGCAAGCGTTGTTTTAGTCGTCGCAATTGATTCAGTCGGCTCAAGCGTCGGTAGTATTGGATAAAATTTTACCATATTTTTTTTATTGACAAATATTTTTTATTTAATCATCAATTACATTTTGCAACTCTTCAAAAGTATACAATTTGCTAGCATAATAAAATGCAACAAGATCAATGTGTTCAAGGTTTATGTAACTTAGACGAACAAAAGTTGTTTTGTCGACCACCACCTTGACAGCGGGAATACTGCTCGAAACATTAATAACATCAACATTTTTTGTAATACCAATAAAGACCTTTGATGATTCTGATACTGTTTCATCCCATGTAAGTTTTATTCCCTGTGCAATATTTGCCTATTTTGCAGAAGTTACTGATTTCATGATAATTTCAAATACTATTGTCGCTTCTCTAGCCACGACTAAGCTTACTGGCATAAACACAACAGAAGTATCTGATCTTCCCTTTCTAGTTGTAAGAAGATACCGTCGTCTCTCATAATTTTCAACTTTCAGTTTATCTCTGCTATTGTTGTCTGGGGCAAAACTTGGAACAAGACTTACAATAAGCGGCCCAGAGTTAACAACCTTCCTAAACACTAAGGCGCCTTCATCATCAGTGTATACATAAGGACTAATAAATTCCAACTTTATGTCCCAGTCAATTGTGGGTGGTGGAACAGGCACAGGTGAAACCACCCACTTACTACCCACATGTATTAAGTTGTAGGGCGCATTATTTACAGGTGGAGTAGGTACAGTAACATCACGCAGCTGACCAAGTTTAGGAATCTGTTTTTCACCGTCTTTCATGTCAACAATTACTTTCCTCTTGTACATGCCAGTGGAATCAAGTTCAAAACCATACACCTCCCCGATTTCTCCCTCCTTCTCAAAATCCTGTACAACAGCCAAATCTTTTAACTCTGTTACCGGACACGCAGTTGGTATGATTGTTCGCTTTGGACCACCACTCATTTTTTATAAACAAAAATAAAATTATTTAACTTCTAACACTACACTAAAATCATGCATAACAACTGGTTTATCATCTTGATTAGTTACAGATATACACAGTGACTCAAAGAAACTAGAACCTAATTTCTTAAACTGTAAATTAGGAAATCTAGCAACCACACTTTCACAATACGGAGCAGTTCCAGTTGGTAAGCATCTCAACAAAGTTGAAGGCTTTCCATTGTGAACATTTACAGTTGTGTTTAGTTCTTTTAAATAAACATTTAGCACTGTGTACTGACAAATGAACAGGATATCTTCCAATTATTTTTTCTTTTTTTGGTTTTAGTAGTTGTTGCCTGTCTGGACTTAACCATTTTGTCCAATCTTCATCTGGAAAAGAAGTTACATTACCCATAAACCCAAGTAATTTTATAAGACTTAATGATAATGAATACTCAGTATCTTTTGGAAAATCTAATGTAACAAGTAAGTTAGCCGGATTTAAAGTTGCTTTAATTTTAAATTCATTTTGTAGCCATTCAGCTAAAGTACAAAAGTCATAATACCCAGCTCGTAAAACATTAACTCTCTTTAAATTAGCAATAAAAGATCCATCTATATAATAATCTGTATCATTTGTAACATTAAACCATTTTACAGTATAGAACATTTCATGGATAGCTACAGCCTTGCTACCATCATGATTATCAATCCCATTAGTTAACCACACTGGTTTGCTTGTGTCAAGATTTGTTAAGGTAATAAACATTTTTATTATCTCATATAAAAAGAAGGATGGAATTTAAATCACCAACAAGCGTTACTACAAATGCATTTCAATTTAATGTGAATGCTAAATACAATGTCGCACCTACTTATGAACAGAAAATAATTCAACTAAACCAGCTTGATATAGCTGTAAGCGAACAAGATTTATTTCAAGTCAAAGTACCAAATCCGTTTGACCATTACCTAAACCCTCCAATAACAGACGACTCTACTGCAAGAAAGTGGTCCTCAAGTCCACTACAGATGTTTCAAAACCAACTCAACTTTGCCATACTATGCTCAACTACTGGCTGTGGGGTTTCTTTTACAGACCATTTGAATCACTCAAACAAACTAATTAAGTCTGTCTATCGTTTCCATGTTTATTACCAGCTTAGACGTATACTGTCAGAACTGCATACCCCACTACCAACTGAATCCAGTTTCAACAGGTTTAATAACCCTATGGATATGAAAGCGTTTGAACGCATCTGTAATGAATTTAACATCAGTACAAAGTATGACTTTACACAAAAACTTGATGATCACAATGGTATGGGCACATTGTATTATGCTATGAGTCACAGACAATACCCTCAAGATTACTACCCTGGGTACACTTCATTCTCATCTAAATCTGAAGTCTGGTTAGGATCAATAGAGCAGAAACAGTCAAACGCCTGGACCACATTTATTTTAGATAAAACTGACGGGTTTACTCAAGCAGGAGTCGAGCGCGTCAATGAGTCTATCAGAACATATGTCTGGTGTATACTAGGAGCACAATCACTAACAAAATCAAATATTTTGAATGGAAGTGGCAAATTTGAAGCACAAAAACAATTTCTCGCAAACCTGGAAGATTCAATTAATTCGTCGATCTCCCATCAAGCATACAACGCTACCAAGACGTTCTCAGATATGCCAGATCAAAAGTTGACTTTGTAGTTGGCATCGGGTTATACATGTTACCATCTGATCTTCAACTCCAAATGGGTACAATAACAAATTATAATAATGAAATCATTGTTGCAGGTGTTGGTCAGAAATTAGGACTCAATCAATCTGTAAACTTGGGGGCCACAACCACACACGTACAGTCATTAAAATCATTACAGATGGTAACACCCCCGGCCCCGGCCCCGGCCCCGGCCCCAACACCGGCACTCATACAACCAGTACAGTCAACCCCTGACACACATGAGTCAGAAAGAACTGCATTGGTAATAGGTCTAACAGGGTTAGGGGTTTTATTTCTTTATCTGTTTCATTAAATAACCCACCATCAACCCTCCTACTGTAACCAAAAAGACCCACACATGTTCTGCCATAAACCCAACTACCTTTGCTGCTGTAGTAATAAGCCAACTGACAACCGTGCCTATTATGCCAGGCAAAGCGTCCATTGCTTTCAGAGCCAATTTTTTAAGCAAGTCTGATATGTGAGACAGTTGTTTCTTTACCCATGACTGTAAATCTTTTGGGTCTGTTGGAGTCGGGTTTCCTGGCGGTGCTGGAGGCAGAGAACCACTAACCCCAGGTCCCCCAGAGGCAGCTAACACAACAGTACTGATAATAAATCCAAGAGCAGTAATTAAACTAGCAATTGTAATACCCTGTTCTCTGAAAAGTGTTTTTAGTCTCTCAGCCAGAGTAGCCCCACAGGGTGGGGTTTTCTCTATTCTGGGGCATGTGTTTCTGTCTACCCGAGGTCCATTCACCTGTATTTGCCTTTTTTAAACTCTCCCTACTGTCTGCACTGCCTGTAGCTCTTGATATTGGATGTGTGTTGCTAAATGGTCTTAGCTTTATTTAGGCCCCATGTGTTAGGTTTATTTAATGTGTTTGACCGGCTGGCGACATACATTCAATGTTCTGTTTAGTTGGTTGTTTTTTTTCACAAGCAGTGCAGGCACGTCCTGAGAAAGCCTTGTTGCTGTCGGGACGTTAAGCAATGTACAATCAATCTCAGCCAGAGTAGTGTCTTCATGAAGTATTTTTTGAATAGTTTTTCTAATTCTGTTGACCTGTGATTTTAGTTTTTGTCTTCCAATACTAATCGTTTCTAACCGTCCTGATCTTTCTATCTACAAATCATTTAATCTGTGTTGTATTCTTTCTTTCATTTCTGTGTCTGCTGTAGCCAGTTTCTCTTTTTCACGTTCTATGTGTTTATCAAGCTCACCTAGTTTGGCAACATTGTTTACCATCTCACCTCTTATCGTCTGCAGTGATTTATCCAAGCCAATTATCTCCCGCATTGACAAAGGTGGGTCATCTATTGTTTTCATAGCATCATTTATTTGTCCTTCAGTAAATGAAGTTTCTTGTATCACAGTGTTTGCTATTTCTGGTAGGCTTGTTACTGGTGCCATTTCAATTTGTTGCCCTGTTGGCAACTTTGTTTGCGTGTCGTGAAGAACACTAACCAGTCTAGGCGTGACAGGAGACCCTCCAATTCCAAGTTGACGCAAGGCTCCAACACCACCTTCATTTTTTATTGTACTTAAAGCCCTAAACCTACTAGGGTCTTTTTTGTTAGTCAATAGTACTTTTCCTTTGTCAACAGTATTTAAATATAAATGACCCTTGCCATCAAGTTCAAACTGATTAGGATCTACGTTGTCTGGGCGGCCACCAACATGATCATAAAATGAGTTCACTTTGGTTTCTAAAAGTTCGTGACGTAAACTGTAAATATTTCTTGTACCAGTCATATCTGCCATATCTGTCATATCTGTTGTATTACCAAAATCATACGTGTCATCCATTTCAAAATCTTCATGATTAAATCCTCCCGCGGCCATTGTTTTATTAATTTATTATTTTTTATTGTGCATAATAAAAATGACACAGTCTTACGGATCAAAGTTAGACCCATACAGAAAACTACATGAGCCTCTGGGTGTTAAGGGCGTTAGACAATCAATCGTCATCACAAACAATCCAAGTACCATAGACCAGAATCAAACACTTAAGTCAAGTTTCCAAACCTAGGTCCCAGTGACGTTATTGTTCCTGGCACTGCACGCCTAGCATTTAATATTGAACTATCATCAGACGCAGATGTAAACAGAACACTGGTTGACAATCTTGGCCCCCACCCGGGTCTGCCCTGGGGGACTTGGGTGGGGTTAGGTACTTTTTAGTTCCCAGGGTCACCCTGGTCAGCCCCACAGGGTGAGTTTTCCTCTCTATTCTGGGGCATGTGTTTCTGTCTACCCGAGATCCATTCACCTGTATTTGCCTTTTTAAAACTCTCCCTACTGTCTGCACTGCCTGTAGCTCTTGATCTTGGATGTGTGTTGTTAAATGGTCTTAGCTTTATTTAAGCCCCATGTTTTAGGTTTATTTAACGTATTTGACCGGCTGGCGACATACATTCAATGTTCTGTTTAGTTGGGTTTTTTTTCACAAGCAGTGCAGGCACGTCCTGAGAAAGCCTTGTTGCTGTCGGGACGTTAAGCAATGTACAATCAATCAATCAATGACAATCTTGGCAGAGCAATTGTTAGAACTATTAAAGTAAAACTTGAAGGACAGGAAGTGTTTAGTCTTGATGACTCCGATGTATTCTACTGTTACAAAGACCTTTGGCTCACAAGAGAAGAACGAGAAGACCGTATTTATCAAGGCATACAATCTGATAATGTTGGTAAACTTCGAATCAATGCTGGAGATAAATCAACGTCAGCAGCCCAGGACGTTATTATAGCAGAAACATATGGAACCAGATTTTACATTCCACTTGAGTTTGAAATCCTAACAGCACATTTGCCTTATTATCAAGGGGCACTGAATGACCGTCTGAGCTTTGAACTAACTTTCAATGACTACTCCAAAGTTATAAAATCATCTGCCACAGATGCAACATATAAGATCTCTAACATTTCTTTGGAATATGAAATTGTCACACATACTGAACTAGCCAGACTCATTCAGCCCCACAGGGTGAGTTTTTCTCTCTATTCTGGGGCATGTGTTTCTGTCTACCCGAGGTCCATTCACCTGTATTTGCCTTTTTAAAACTCTCCCTACTGTCTGCACTGCCTGTTGCTCTTGATATTGGATGTGTGTTGCTAAATGGTCTTAGCTTTATTTAGGCCCCATGTGTTAGGTTTATTTAATGTATTTGACCGGCTGGCGACATACATTCAATGTTCTGTTTATTTTTTTTTTTTTTCACAAGCAGTGCAGGCACGTCCTGAGAAAGCCTTGATGCTGGCGGGACGCTAAGCAATGTACAATCAATCATTCAAAATCAGTACCAGTCAAGACTTCCAATTTATTATGACCGTGTGATTAGACATAGTTTAATACCCAAAGACAAGAGTGACCCAATGTGGAACATAAACTTGAACACACCAGCCAGGTCACTTAAGGTATTCTTATGTTGTTTGTTGAACCGGTGAGTCCATACAAAAGAGATTCAGAAAAATTCTACAATCCTAAGATTACACATTTGTCTTGCACAATTGAAGGCCGTCCTAATCAAGTGTATGCTTCTGGAATGCTGCCTTATCAACACTACGATGAGATCACAAAGTTTTTTGCGGGTGGAAGGATTAGAGATAAACCTGCAAACATTGTGTGTAAAGATCTACATCTGTATGACGTAAGGATTGGTCAATACCTTACAAACAAATATGCTCTTTGGTTAGACCTTCATTGTACGGACGACGACTACCTTCATGGGTCAGGTCGAACTGTTGAGAACGGCAGTGATGGAATAACAATTCAGATACAAAAAAAGGTTGAAACTGCTGCAGCAATAAATATATATTTGTACCTGATATATGACGCACAACTCAATATACAAGACAGTAGACTGAGTGGACACATATATTAAAATTATATTGTGTATTAAAATGAACCGTAGCTTAATGACACTTGACCCACACTGTGGATTGTTTTGTGGTGCCACAGGGTGTGGGAAAACTGAATTTGTTCTTAACCTTTTACAAACAAGATACATACACCACTTTGAAAACATTGTAATATTTTGTCCTACAATCAAACACAACAAAGCTTATCACAACCGTTTATTCATTTGGACTGACAGTAACATATACTTAGTTGACCCTGAGAAAAAACTGAATGACTACCTACAATATTTTTACAAGCAATTTGAAGGACAGTCAACATTGTTTATTGTTGATGACTGCTCTGCAGAGAAAGACATTGTCAAGAAGAGAAACACTCTAGCAGAACTTGCTTTCAGTGGCAGACATGCAAATGTAAGTGTATGGATTCTCACTCAGAAATATAATGCTGTACTGAAAGATTTTCGAGAACAGTTAAAGTTTATCTGTTTGTTTTACTGTAAGGATCGTGACAGCTTTGAAGACTGTCTCAGAGAAAATGATGTCATACCAAATAAGCATGAACGGGATGATGTAAAAAATAAACTGACATCAACTAAGCATCTAAAGCTCATTTTAAAGACAGATCAGCCCACAGGGTATGGGTTAGTAAATTAATTTTTGTTTTTTGTTTTGTTTTTTTAAAATAACAATATAAATGAACCCTGATGAAATCCTTCTATTGAATGATATCAAAGCTGTAGAGAACAAAGACTTAGACTCGAAAAAACAGCGTCTTTTGTCTGTAATTGTCTCAGGCAAGTCAAAGACTTATCTCGGTAAACAATACATGACAGAGGATATTGAATCTCTTACGGCTGACGAGCTAATAAAACTTCATTCAAAATATGAAAACCACATCGTTTCACTAATGACACGTGATTTAAGTCGATCTCTAGTATGCCTATACACAAAAGCAGTGAGTCACTTTCTACCTGTGGATAGTGACAGTCTTTCACATGACCTTGAAAGCAATCCTATTGTTTCAAGTTCAATTGGTAAATTAGCATGTGTCATGTTTTACAAGTTTGGAAATTACCTTGCACCTGTGGTAACATTGCTGGTAACTGGGAGTCATATTGATTTTTCAAAAATAAATTTTACTGCAGAAGAAAATGGACGAAACCCAGACGACTCCACAACTGAACCCCGACCCTGTTTTGACACAGGTTCAAACTGTGACTAAGGCTAAAAGTCCAGGCAGGGTTGATGCAGGAAAAAGATTAGCCGAATGGAACAGGCAGAAAAAATTACAGCTTCAAGCACAAACAGAAAAGACTCATGTAACTAATCCACCGTCAGGACCGTCAGGACCTGTGTCAATACCGTCACTCCCTCATCAAAGTGAGAGACAAACAACCCAGTCTAACCCCGACCCTGACCCTGGCCCTGAACCTCAATCAACAAAAATATATAATTGCCGGATTTGTTGCCGGATTTGGTTACGTAGGGTATCAATTATACAAAAAATACAAACCACAGACTCATACAGTGACCAAAAAATCAGACACTCCAAAAACAAAACCAGAAGTCGCCACATTACCAGTAACACCCAAAGCCATTGACCCGTTTTATATGCAGTAAATAAAAATATTATTTTAATTTTTCTTGTATTAGAAAATGAGCGACACAAAGAACATAATGAACCTTGTCTATCACTCTGCCGTAATCAGTGGATTAGCAGTAGCTTATTCTATGCTAGGAAAAAGTCTACTCAAAATGAAATCGGCAGACCTCAGTAGATTAGATTTCGAAGACCCCCTAAGCTAATTGTAGTTGTCACAGCGTCGATTGCGACAAATACACCCCACCCGGGTCTGCCCTGGGGGACTTGGGTGGGGTTAGGTATTTTTTATTTCTCAGGGTCACCCTGGTCAGCCCCACAGGGTGGGTTTTTCTCTCTATTCTGGGGCATGTGTTTCTGTCTACCCTTTGTCCATTCACCTGTATTTGCCTTTTAAAAACTCTCCCTACTGTCTGCACTGCCTGTAGCTCTTGATATTGGATGTGTGTTGCTAAATGGTCTTAGCTTTATTTAGGCCCCATGTGTTAGGTTTATTTAACGTATTTGACCGGCTGGCGACATACATTCAATGTTCTGTTGTTTTTTTTTTTTTCACAAGCAGTGCAGGCACGTCCTGAGAAAGCCTTGTTGCTGTCGGGACGTTAAGCAATGTACAATCAATCAATCAATCAATCAATCGATTGCGACAAAAGATTTTCTTGTCAAGCAAGGAATTATTCCCGAAAATGTTTCTATGTAAATAAAAATAATATGGCGACGATAGCTATTATGATTGGAGGTGCGATGGTTAACGCCCTCGCGTTCAGTGGCTCTAATTATCTCTTTTCAAAAATGGGTAGAGAGGAATCTGCAGAAGAATTGAAGCTTCATAATGAAGCATCAGAAAAATTAGCACAGGCAGAACAGGCGTATGAAAAACAAAGAATTGAGAAACTTGATTTCATCAATGAAAGATTGAAGCTTGAAAGCCACGCACAACATACGTTTTCAAATACAGACGACGCAATCAGGGAATATTTTCTTGTCACGGGTGAAGACATGTCTATCCCTAAACCAAAACTAAGTGACTATTACAAACCAAGCACACAACAAAGAAACGGGGAGATAATCTTTGTTCTAGTGGGAATGACATTTGTTTATTTTACAGGAGTTTTCATTGCTAGAAAAAATGACAGCCGAAAATAAACTATCGAAAATATATTGCTCCCCATCAGGCTATTGGAAAGGAGCAACAGCTATTCAGAAATTACATGCCGCTGTGGGCGGAGATATAACACTCAATCAAGTCAAACAATGGTTACAGAGACAGGCAATTTGGCAGATATATCTCCCTGCTCCAAGAAAGATATCTAGACCCCATTTTGAAAACACTACCCCAAATGACACACATCAAATGGACCTTTTGTTCCTACCACATGACACAATAAGAAAGAAACGATACAAGTATGCACTGACTGTTGTAGACATTGCTTCAAGGTATAAAGACACTGAACCCATATCTGACAAAACACTACCACTGTTGCTACAGCATTATCAAAAATATATGGTCGAGGCCCTTTAGGATACCCCAGACTAGTGCAAGTTGATGACGGATCTGAATTTAAGGGCGCAGTTAATCAGTTATTTGCTAAGCACGGCGTACTGGTCAGACGAGGCATTCCAGGTGTGCACAGATCACAGGCAATTGTAGAGAACTTTAACAAACAGTTATCAGAAAGACTTTTCAGCTATCAGTATTCTAAGGAACTCATGCATGACACACGTAACACTGAATGGGTTAAGAGATTACCACATGTGATAAAAGCAATGAACAATGAAGTCCATCCTAAGCCTGCTGATGCTATTAAATTGAAAACAATTGCAGAGCCAAAAACAGGACCAACCCCAACCCCAGCACCAGACACAAGTTTATTTACTAAACAGGTGAGATATTTATATCAACCAGGGGAGGCTGAGAACGACGTGAAGCGCAGGGCAACAGACCCCATCTGGTCAACGTCTGTACACAATATACAAAAAATAATTCCTGGTGCTGACGCAACAATATATTATCTGTATGACCCTGCACCCCAGAGGGCATTTGTCAGGGGTCGGTCTTGGGGCCTGTTCTCTTTACTTTGTATACACAGCCCCTGTCGCATGTCATTGAGCGTCACTTAGTTTCTTATCATTTATATGCAGATGATACAGAATTGTACAAACACTCCCTTCATGAACATGTCGATCAAATGGTGCAGTCTTTGGAGGCTTGTATTTGTGATGTTCAGAAGTGGACCACACAGAACAAGCTCCAGCTGAACAGTGACAAAACTGAGTCCCTCCGAATGATGTGCTCCTCTACGTGCAGTGCTGATCTACCTGAGTCAATGATGGTGGGCGAGAGTGCCATCTCCTTTTCTAGCTCGGCCCGTAACTTGGGTGTCATTTTTGACAACAGGCTGACAATGAAGGAACAAGTGAAGAAAGTTTGCCAGCTTGCCTTCATTGAACTCAGAAGGATCAGCACTGTTCGACATCTGCTGACTGTTGAAGTTACCAAAACACTTGTTACCTCCCTTGTGCTGTCCCGAATAGACTATTGCAATTCTCTTTTGTCCGGTGTTCCGCAAAATCTTCTTGACCAAATCCAGAGAGTCATGAACTGTGCTGCACGTCTGATTTTTCGTGTACCGAAACGTGAACACATTATGCCTCTACTAGCTAATTTGCACTGGCTGCCAGTTTCATACAGAATTCAGTATAAAGTCTGTGTTATTTGTTTCAACATCATCTCTGGTTCTGCCCCTCCTTACTTGTCTGATCTTGTCCAGCTGTATACACCGTCCCGCTCACTACGCTCTGCTTCAGACACTCGTGTTTTCCGTATCCCTAGACGTAATAAGGTCACTCAAGGTCATCGTGCATTTTCGTATTTTGGTCCCATTACATGGAACGCTCTCCCAGCTGATGTGCGTCACTCATCATCTCTTTCCATTTTCAAATCCAAGCTTAAAACTCACCTTTTCTCTGTTGCATATACGTAAAGACCATTTTGTCTGCCGGCTCATCATGCGTGTGTGTGTGTGTGTGTGTGTGTGTGTGTGTGTGTGTGTGTGTGTGTGTGTGTGTGTGTGTGTGCGAGTGTGTGGTGTGAGTTTTTGCCCTTGTAAATTAATGTATATTTTTTGTTGTATGTGCTTGTTTGTGTATTCTGCTTCACTGTTTCATTACTGTGATTGTAAAGCGCCTAGAGCACATTGGTGATTAGGCGCTATACAAATTACCTTTATTATTATTATTATTATTGTCAGAGAAGAATTACAGATTATTCCCCCAGACACCGTTACGCACTTTTAATCATTTCATCAACTAACTCGTCAATTAATTCATCAACCAGTTCATCAGCTATGTCTTCAGATAACTTGAGCCTGTAATGGCCTGGTGCATAAGCTTTTTCCTTAGTATGAAACACACGCTTTGTGTCCCCAACTGCAAGTGACTTTTTGTGTGTTTGAATCATTTCAAGATTATGTTTGTTTGATCTCAGTGACTTGTTTGGATAATCAGGCATTAATGCCCCATCTAACACTTGCTTGTAATGTTCATGATGAATGTCTTTATTTTTTATCGCTGTTTTTTTAATTCCTTTGGCTTTCGACTGACTTCCCTTCTGGTGCAGTATAGAATACATTTTTGATCTCAGTCCAACATACTCAACTATTGGCACACCATTTAGTTCATCTTTAAACTTACCAGGCACTTTTTTGTTTTGTGTGCTAAACAGTGGGTGGTCTTTAGGATAGTCAGACGTGTCATACATGTGTAACTGTTTTCATGTCTTCATAAAAGTCTTCAGTACACACACCAATGATCATAGAGTCAGTGTCAGTGTATAACAATCGACACTCAGGATACTTTGGTTTGAAGTAATCATAATAAAATTCAAGCATCAACAGTTTTGACAACTCAAGAATTGCCATACCAATGAAAACTGGCTTGTCCAGTTTAACAATCTTTTTTTTGAGTGACACTGCATACAATGATGAATGAAACTCTTTGTACCCTGTGTACTGTGGCTTACCTGTAAGTTTAATTGCACCTGATTCAGTTGTGACCAGTCTCACATCTTTGCGGTGATGAGGATTTTCCATTGTCTTGCCAAAACAGGCATTGTTCATAAGCTTAAAGAAGTCTTTGTCAAATGCAGTGTTGCCGTCTGGCACGCAATGTTGTGTTCTTCATTATGTAATCTTTCATGAAAGCACTCTGATCAAATTGAATTCCTCTGTGAACTTTCTTTAGTACTAACCCGTGTCTGATGTAAAACTGTAACAAGCGGTAGTGACAAACGTAATTGAATTTGTCATTCAAATTCGGCACAAGTTTAGTGTCTTCTTTTTTCCCCGTCATACTCATTTTCTCAACTGCCAACGGATAATCATTATGGTAATCGTGTAGATGATGTGGGTACTCTAGATCTACTTCAAAGATCCAACCCTTCGCGTCGTTTCGGTCAAGATTCATAATATTGTTTGTTAACCCTGACTCTGTTACGTCATACTGTGACAAATCATACAGACAAAAGTTTTTCAAGGGCAATAATTCACATATCGCCCAGCCATACAAATTGTTAGCGTCTACATAGGTAATGAATGACCTTGACCTTGAGGGGTCAAACCCAAGGTCACCATGTCCGTCCAGATATTTGTTGTTGGCCTTGGCATAATTGTTCGCTGCAATACTAATCCCTCCCCTCAATCCACGTTCCACCATTTCACCCATCGTACGATCAGACAACAGGTCTATAGATATCTTACTGGATTTCAAAAATGCATCCCATGTCATGCCAGGACTAGTTATGTAACAGGCAGGGTCAAGCTTGTAGTGCAACAAACCCTTTTCACGGTAACTTTCAAATACGTCTGCTAGCAAGCAAACATCTGCTTTCAAGTACTGGTCGTGGTAGTCACCAATTGTTTGACATCCTAACTTCCCCCACGCATCAAGTGCGTGTTGATATTCAGAGTCAGAAATACCTTTACCAGTTAGTGTGGAATAAAATTTCTCTTTTGGTGGCAGTCTTGTTTCCTCAAACACAACCCAATGATCAATGTACTCGTACGGATAAACACCTTTTTTAATCAAGTCTGGTTCAAAATATTTACTCGTTATTGGATACTCAGTCAGTCCTTCTGCAAGACTAGCCAACCCTAAAGACAAATGTTGCATGGAGTCATAAAATGCTAATTTGTTGTCCAATCTAAAAGTCACCCCACCCGGGTCTGCCCTGGGGGACTTGGGTGGGGTTAGGTATTTTTTAGTTCCCAGGGTCACCCTGGTCAGCCCCACAGGGTGGGTTTTCCTCTCCATTCTGGGGCATGTGTTTCTGTCTACCCTTTGTCCATTCACCTGTATTTGCCTTTTTAAAACTCTCCCTACTGTCTGCACTGCCTGTAGCTCTTGATATTGGATGTTTGTTGCTAAATGGTCTTAGCTTTATTTAGCCCCATGTGTTAGGTTTATTTAACGTATTTGACCGGCTGGCGACATACATTCAATGTTCTGTTTATTTTTTTTTTCCACAAGCAGTGCAGGCACGTCCTGAGAAAGCCTTGTTGCTGTCGGGACGTTAAGCAATGTACAATCAAAAACCAATCTAAAAGTCAAGTACTTCTCAGTTGTCTGGGCAATACAACTAATTTTTTTGTAACACTCATCTACAGCCTGCATGATAATGTGTGAATCATATCCTTTGAGATTGTGAAAAAAGATTGGTAACTTATATGTCTTAGGATCTGTTTTTAATAACAAGTTACAATTGTTATGTGCAGCACCTCTGTAACGTCCAGTTATGTGATCATGGTCACGAACTTTATCACCCTGGAGGGGTTGCTCACAAACCCAACACATCTCAGCTGTATCAAATTTCAGTTTGTCTTCTTCTGTCATCACCAAAGGCATCTGACATGTTGTGAGATACTGTACTACCTGACTGTACAGATGTCTCATTTCTGTTAAAAACAGACATGCTGCATTTTCACCTCTGTAGATAACAGGCTCTGAATGAAGACCGTCTTACCTAACAATAATGTAACCGAAAGAACACACCACTTGGTCACTCAACTTTATAGTCTTTGGTAATGACTCTGGAACAGGACCTTCATATGGTACTACTAATGATTCAAAATCAGCATACACTACAAACGGCAGCTTTTGCTGATTCCCATAGTTTTTAAAATACACTTGACTACCAGGATCTGGATACTTAAGTACAGTTTGTATGTCATCAGCTGATCTACAATGTAGGATGTGATTATGTGCTATTTTGATAGAGGAGAATCTTTGTAAACATTTTTTACAAACTTCCTGTTTGCCATTGTGTTTTGTTGTATGCCCATGAATTAGACGTGACATATTTCTGATAATTGTGTAGTGGAAGTTATTGTGATCACCGGCAGGGCCTATTAGCAACATATCAACATGTCTATCTTCTGACTGCCCATAGGTTGGTGCCAGTGGTGATACTCTAATTGGTTGTAACTTGTTCTCAGATTCATTATCCCACACATACACATTTACAGATATACCAGGATTTAGTTTTTCAAACAAGTCTATGTCCTCTATTTCAACAGGGAACTCAATGCCACTGAAGTTGAGTTCATTTACAAATTTGATGTAGTTAGATACACTTTCAGGTTTTGATTTTATAAAGTGTAGTTTAGCAAGCACACACCACATGAAACAGAAATTGTCATTGTTCTGAATATTAACAACAGCCTTTTTGTTTGCAACCTCTGTTGGCAGTGGTATCCATGATTTACCTAATATAGGATGATACCTTGACTGCTTTAATTGTAGTTCATGTACATGTCCTTCGTGCCAACCAGACCCCTTCATTCTTGCACTGTCAATTGCTTGGAGGAAGTCAGGTAATAGTCTGTCTCTAAACACGTTCTCTAATTCTCTTCTTGTGTTAACTGTGTGTTGTCTTGTTGATATGTACGATACAATCACTTCACCGTCTACTCTAGTAAATTCTATTTTAGCAACAATCTGTATTTTCACACTACCTGTAACAAGATTATTTTGTATGACAGAAAAAGAGTTTTCTATTGATTCATAAACATTGTTAGTATTAGATATAGGCAGGTTTGTTGTGTGAAACACGTTTCTTAAGCTTGATGAGCCTGATGAGCCAGGGTTTTGAACATTGTCCGTCATTTTTATTTGTCCGACAAAATAATAAATGAAAAAATATTACCGCTGGCTCACCTTGTGTAATACCACTTTATTAACTGTAACACTGTCAATATAAACATTTAGTTTGCGTAGTTGTTTAAATATGCTATAACAAACTTCCTCTAACCAACCATAGTTGGTATCATCAACTTTAAAAGTAGGCGTCTTTAAATCAACTGTCATGTGCTCCACACCTGGATGCTCATCAACATAATCCAAAGTCACACTATATGTAGCATATATTTCTGATGGTGCTGAAAGGCTTATGTTAGTCTGTTTGGGTGATGTTATTAGGTCAGTAAAGTGCATAACATCTTTGAAGCAGTGTGTGAGATCAAGCACTTGTATGATTTGTCCGTCTGTCATTTTTATTAGTCAAGACAAAAGAATAAATTGTTATCAAGCAAAATCATGTTTTTCTAAGAAATTACACTGAACAGTAACTTTTTACGTTTGCACCACTCCAGCAAATGTAGTCAATAGTTTTTGAGTTTACCCCATACAAGACTTGCCCTGTACTATATTATCTCTCTCAGTGGGCTTATTAATATCATGCTTCATAGATTTCAATTGTGGTGTCATGTACAATAATCCTGTCCTTTAAAGCAAACATACCTGACACAGTATTGACAATTATTGGCTTTGCAGTAAATTATAAATCACACACCCTGGCCAAGTGAGAGCCAAATAAAACATCAGACGTAACATAGACAGTAACTTGATAATTTTACCCATGACTTGAGCACCAGAAAAAGGAAGGAATCACCCCTGTTCAATAACAAAATTTTGCAGATTACATTTTCCTTTGAGTACAGATTTATACAAGGGAAGTAATTTTGTAAAAATTTCAGCAAGACAAAAAAAGTTACTTCCCTTGCTCTATTAAATTATGTACATATTTTGTCAAAAGTAAATAACAAAATGTGCAAATAATTACAATAGATAATAGAATAAAGATGTTGTTATTTGATTTTGTTAAAACAATGAGTGATTTATTTTTAAAAAAAAGACCAAATTATACATTATTTTGTAATTACTTTTGTCACTTTAACACCTGCTTAAATGTTTTTACAAGTGCATGCACACACTCGCTAACAATGTTTCTTATAGCTAATGGGGGGGGGGGGGGGGGGGGGATTGACTGTGTGTGCAGGTGTTAGCCATTTACATTTAATGGAGGGTGTACACATAATTGAAAAAAATTAAAAATTCCTTCCTGAATATCATGTCAGATAAAAATTTCTTATGAATATCGTGTCAGGTGTGGTGCGTACCGATCTGATTGAAAAGAATTTGATCCCGGTTTCAAAAGGCAAGCTAGTCAGAAATGAAAAATGTGAATAATTGTAGGCCCTTTGAATTTTTTCTTTTCAGAACAAGTCTATTCATATCTTACCTGAATTGAAGTGGGGTGTTTGAGTTTCTTTCAGAACCAGTCAAGCTTAGACATGAGGTGTTTGTGTATGTGATCGCTCCGGGGTTACCAGCACTGGTTTGACTGGGTGTTTTGTCTAGGGGGGGGTGGGGGGGGGGGGGGGAGGTGTGTGTGTGTGTGTGTTTGCATGCGTGTCTGTCTGTAGTTATGTATGTGTGTGTGTGTCAGTGCATGTATGTGTTAGTGTGTGTGTGTGTGTGTATGTGTTTATTCATGTGTCTGTGTATGTGTGTGTGTGTGTGTGTCAGTGCGTGTATGTGTTAGTGTGTGTGTGTGTGTGTGTGTATGCAACGTGGTGTAATGCTCAGAAATTTAACTCACAGTCCTGTTTAAGTGAATAACGCAGTCAATATGGCTTTATCATAACAAGCCATTATGCTCGAGACTGAAAGGCTTTTGTCCACGCATAGGCTGATTCAAAGAGCCGTGTACCTGTTTGCACTGATTTATTCAAGTCAATGTATGCGTGTTTATGTTAGTATGTATGTACGTGCGTGTGCATGTGCGTGTGTGTTTGTGTGTGTGTGTTGGTATGTGTATTTATGTGTGTGTATGCGTGTGCGTGTGTGTGTGTCAGTACTGCTTATAATAGAACGGTGGAGTAACGACCTTGTACTGACTGTGTTGTACAAATATACATAAGACGGCAGTCACCTTTTCAGAAATTGTACTTGCAGTAAAATAATATTAAACAAGACCCGCCAGCATACTCGCTACAAGAGAGCTAACAGAAAAAAGTAGACTAATACTTGTAAACAAAGGTTAGGCCTGGAGTCCGAGACTCTTGAGGATCTGACCTGTGTCCACTTATAAAAATCTAGGCTCATGAGAATCTTAGACTATGAAAAACCCCGGTACAAGGCAGGCAGCTATTGGAGGTTTTAGTCTGTAATCAAATTATACTTCCTGGTTCAGTGTTTACGGTAGCTATGGGTTCAGAGCTGCAAGGATCATGTTCATAAACATGGCCATGGTCGCGATTTAGGTGTTGTCAGAGACAATAGTTATAGAGAGAGACAATAAGAGAGTACTAATGTATCAAAAACCAAAAAGGCCGCACTAATCATGGTCGCCACTTTTTCAAAAAACAAAAGGGTGATTATGTGGTAATAGAGAGGTTATGTGATGACATATATTTTCTTATCAATAAAGGCGAGATTTAATGATGGGTGCGGCCTTATTGAAATTTGATTCTTAGTACTCTCTTATTGTCTCTCTCTCGTGTAGGTACACAACGGAATTTTGGCTGAAATGGTAAGCTTAAATGTATGTTTCCTAATAGTAATGTCATCGGTAAGTATTTTTTGAAAAAAATACATTTTAGAGAAAAATTCATTTTCCCTCTGGCTGTTCACGCTCTCTGATCAGCTGGACTGATTGGAGAGAGCACAAGCGGCGAGTGAGAACTTGTCAGAATGTGTACAGTCAGCTTATAACTGAATCAGTGAGGTGTGCCCGTTTGCCGTGTTTAATACCAGTATTTGCTTAGTATTTAGCATAAAAATCATATGTTAGAGTTAATCTGTGTGTGTGTGTGTGTGTGTGTGTGTGTGTGTGTGTGTGTGTATTATTTCAGTCTTAGTAACTGACATCAAGACAAATTCCAATGTTTTTATTGTTTTTTTACATGAAAACATATGGCAATAAACTTATTCTATCTTATCTTATGTTGAAAAATCAATGAGTAGATGATGTACAATATATTTGTGATGAAGTCAAAAGTGTATAAAGTAAAACATCAAACAAAATTATTGGAATGAGACAGTGAAAAAGTGTGAAGCACATGGTGATCACATGAGAAATCATAAACACGAAAAAAAGAGACAAAAAGTGGAATAGGTAAAATTGTAATTTTTGGATGTATGTGTGTGTTGTATTCATAATTTCCTGATACTAATGAGAACATTAATTTTATTTATATGCTTTCTTGTGTTTTTCACAGGTTTTGGTTCTGGCACCAGCAGTCTGAGAACACCACGACCTAGTACAGCTGCTAGCACTCTCGGGTACAGATTTACTTCTTTATTCCCGTCACTGCCGAGACAATTCACACATTACCCAGTTGCAAGGATCATCATGAGCCCTGAGAAAAATTGAACACCACTAAACTGCAAGAGGTATAGATCCTCGTGAACCCCCGCAACTGCGGGGGCTCATGAAGATCTATGCCTCTTGCTGAAACCACTTTGTATCCATTTTACTCTGACGTTTGGGAATCTGAACCATCTTCAGCACTGGATTATGTATCAATGGTGGCTCATGAGGATCTATGTCTCACTTTGTATCGATGTTTCTTTGACAGCTGGCAATCGGTGACATTGAATTTACACTGATTTTAAACAAAACACAGTCTGCATCCACTGGCGAGGAAGGGGTTAATGACTTCACCCACACCACAAACCAGATTGTATTTCAGACCTCACTAACAGCATTAACGCTTTAACTTGTTCACTGCTGAGAAAAAGTGAACATGATGCAACTGCAAGAGACAGATCCTCGTGGATCTCTGTGACTGCAGGGTCTCTCCAGGATCTTTTCCTCTGGCAGAGACCATTTTGTATCCATGTCTCTTGGACGGTTTTGGCCTTTGGGTTTTGAATGAACAAAGATTTCAGAAACAGAAATGTAGATACAGTGGAAGGAAAGGGGTTAAACGCAAAGGTTGAAATTGCCAAATTTGAGAGCCATCTTCTGAAGACTAGAGTGCGGTTTGTGAGGTTGGTCGACCATGGTAGTGTGACTTCATACACTGTGTCCTGCATTTACCCTGTCCCTGGTGCTGGACATGGGGCTCATTGGGATCTGTCTCATGCTTTTGGATAGTGTTCACTTGGGGGTAGGGGTTCTAAAACAATGTGAGTTACGGCCCTTTATTAGAGAGGTGAACTTTAACTCGTTCAGCCCCAACACACCACAGCAAGACATGGATCGAGCATGATAGTTCAAGGGTGGTGCCAGAATAGCTTGGCGCCCATGGGCGCCAAGCTATTCTGGCACCACCCTTGAACTATCTTGCTCGATCTGTCTCTAGAATTGTAGGACAGTCCTTCAGAGGGCAACTTCAACATTTGGGGATTTCGGTTCTTGGGTAGAATGTGTTAACAGTGGACCACCTTTTTTTTTGCAAGGAAAAAGTGGTCTTGAATGTTAGGTGTTCTCTGAAGGGAAGTCTTAACCTTATCATTCGGAATACACCAGTGTGTGAAATAAGTTTGACTAAAATAGTTCAGGGGTAGTGCCAGAATAGCTTGGCGCCTTTTGGCGCCAAGCTATTCTGGCACCACCCTTGAACTAAAGCCATTGGTCTATATCCTTAACTGTAAGTGCTATCATGTAGCTTGCATATGGCAGTATACAAATTTGAAGCGTTTAGCCTCAGTATGATATGGGTTAAAGGACGAAATATCATTTAGGTGGCTACGACCACCTAAGTGGTGATCTTTAGTAACATGCGATGTCTCATGTGGGTAGTTGCTCAAAACAGGTTCTGCAGCATAGACCTACATTTTTTCTCCTATTTGTTTGTTTTCTATATGTTCTGTCCTTTATTTAATTTTTAGTCTATTTTTTTTGTTGCAGGTTTTCAGGAACGGGAAGTCTTGGTCTGCGTACGTCACAGTTTTTGGAGCAGCTTCGTCAGAACCCTACACTTGGTCTTATGCGGGAGCAACTTGCAGAGCTTCTGGCTGAGAAAGTGGAGAAATGTGGCATCCCTCGCGGGGCCCCAGGCATCACAGATCAAGTGCTGCAGAACAAGCTGGCCATGCAGCGCACTCAAAGACAGGCCTTTGTGCAGGTGAGGCACTTTCAGGTCGACGGAAAATAAGTAGTACATATAAACTGATTGAAAAATTCAATGTGCATATATGCAAGAATATGCATAGCTTGTTTTGAGAGACTGTCCTTATGAGAGATCACGTGTCATTAACCATAATCATCCTGATACACCCATTGCTTGAAATGAATTTGACTGATAGTTCAAGGGTGGTGCCAGAATAGCTTGGCGCCTTTGGCACATTTGATCTGTCTCCTAAGCTGTAATGTAGCCTTTATAGGACAATAAGCAAAATCTACAAAATCAGCCTCAGGATGTAATGGGTTAAAGAGCATCATTTATGCTCACATGTTATTAATGACCATCATTTAGGTAGCTGTAGTGACCTGATTGATGGTTTTTATGACAGGTGTCAATTTTTGCTCTTCATGACTTCTCTTTGAGAAAGCACCTATCTTTTTAAATCATGATTTTCTTTAAAGCAAGTTGGTTAGTCAAATGAGGTTCCACTGAACCAGACTATATTTCAGAGATTATTTTTTCCCTCATCTTTTCAGAAATACCCAAACTTCATGAACCTGCGTGAGCTAGCCAACAAGGATGCCACAGATATGGCCGCCAGACAGCTGCGACAACAGATGCAGTCACCACGGCAACCCATACAACCACCTGGTCGCAGTCCACGCTCGCAGCATGGAGCAGGTGTGTAGACATGACCGACACCACCTTCGTACCATCACCATCGATCCTTATCTAGTTGTAGTGTGACTGACGGGTGTGTGGATGTGATCAAGGTCCCAGTGAGCAAAAACCCTTGGGCTGTGGTTGGCCAGTTTGGCGTATGCACGATCATGTGTGGGCTAATGCTGGCTGACCTCAGCCAGGAGGCCTTTCGCTCACTTGGGTAGACCCTCGTGTATTTGGCAGTGGCCCTCTGAAGAATGCACGATAGCTCAGGAGACAGATTGACCATGTCAGGTTAACCCTTTTCATCCTGATATACCCACTGATTAAAATAAATTTGACTATGATAGTTCAAGGATGGTGCCAGAATAGCTTGGCGCCTAAGGCGCCAAGCTATTCTGGCAACACCCTTGAACTATAACAGTTGATCTATCTCCTAATTTGTAATGCAGCCTTCATAGAACAATCAGCAGTTTTTAAAAAATCAGCCTCAGGATGTAATGGGTTCAGAGGGGTGCCAGCCCATTGTCTGTCACTGGCGCTTTATGTCGTGATGATTCCTGCATGAATTATCACAATAAAAAGCACCACTGACAGCCAAATGGCTAGGATTAGATGCCATACTATTGTTTTGCCACACTATCGAGTTTGATCTGTATATTGCATGGGTGCTTCTGTGCCAGTTATGTGCCGTAATTCTGGTTTTTGAAAACCTTGCCTGCCATAAGAAATTACATGTTCCTCTGGACCCTTTCAGGTATTTGAAAATTCAATAGAAGCACCCTTGATATTGTAGTATGTAGAATGATGTTGGTCTCAGGACCTTTGGCTTACTGGGACAAACTTAACTCATTCGAGACGTGCCGCCTCTGGATACGCGGCTTATGCTGCGTATCTGAAAGCAGCACGTATCAAATGAGTTAACTCATTTGAGATGATGCTATTTGAGATGTGCTTCACCTGGACATGTGGCATAAAGCATATGCGAATGCAGTACATCTCAAATGAGTTAATTGGATGTTCCCATTTATTTTCAGGTCCCAGACCGCCACCTCCCAATGGTGGGGGAAAGCCCACGGGGCCGCACTCGCGACCTGGCAGTCAGACACCCCGATCTTCCAGTGCTCCCTCCCCTCGACCTCGAGGTCAGGGTAGCCCCAGGTCAAACAAGCCTCAGCCGCAGCCTCAACCAAGGGTTGGATCCCCACAGAAAACTCCTTTGTCTACTGGGTAGGTCATTGCATTTTTTTAACCTGCCATTCAGTAGGTTTTTGCACTTTATCTTGGTAGATATGAAAGCATGCTGACGAGCAAAAGAAATGCGACAATTTGGGAATCATCGGAAACACTTTAGTGTTTCTGATGATTCCCAAATTGTCACATTTCTTGTTTGCTCGTCGGTATATATAATCAGCTCTGTGTATGTTTATTTTCTGTCTTTTTCTTTGATGTTGGAATGTGTAAAGGAGTTTGTAAGGGCCAGCCTACACTTCACAATTTACACTTATAATCTTTGGAGCAGAAATCTTTACAAATCTTTAGAAGTTAACCCCTAGATTACTAATGATGATACTGTTCAGCAGAAGAGACAGCCCCTTGACTGCTCCTGATGATGTTGCTCGATGGAAAAGATGTGGTTGTTCATTTTGTCTGATGAATGATACTGTCAGCAGCAGTCACATTGTCACAAAGATGCCTAAAGGAATCATTGCAACAAAATATGCCGCCAACAGCCAAAGGGTTAACCCTTACACCAGTGTGTGAAATAAGTTTGACTAAAACAGTTCAAGGGTGGTGCCAGAATAGCTTGGCGCCTCTAGGCGCCATGCTATTCTGGCACCACCCTTGAACTAAAGCCATTGGTCTATACCCTTATCTGTAAGTACTGTAATGTAGCTTGCATTATGGCAGTGAACAGATTTGAAGCTTTTAGCCTTAGTATGATATGGGTTAATGGATCAGTCCTTCACAGGAAGAAGCATAGAAATAGTGATAGATTCTCAAGAGCCTTTGCCTGCGATATATATTCATCAAAGATGCATGTGCAGGGGCAGATGGCAGATGGCACAGGGTACATTAACTTATTCAAGGCGCCCTGCATCAGTAACTGCGAAAGTCGTATAGAGTTGTCAGCAGCATTGTTATATGACACTTCCACAGCTTTTGATGCAGAGTGCTTTTAAAGAGTTAGAGCAGGGTAGATTCATTCTCATTGATTTATTCGCAAGAGTCATAGATTAACTTGAGCCCCTGCAGCAGTTGGGGCTCATGAGGATCTATGTCTCTGGCTGACATAGGTTAGAAAATTTACAACCACAGATAGATAGCCAATGGACTTTGTTTTTAGTCACTTCAGTTTTTTTGAGTGTCCCCCATGTATATATAATGTACTACTGTTCAGCCCAAGAAGTGTAGGGTTTTGCATGCTGGAAGGAACAATCCTGAACATGATTACTTGATGAAAATTAACAGTGACATTAAGTGGTGCTTCATACTCTCTGAGACACATCGCCTCTGTCCGACACAGTCTTTCTGAATCTGCCACTGCAAAGTTAGTGAATGCTTTAGTCATGAACCATCTTGACTACTGCAATTCTCATCTTTTGGGTCTTCCATCTGAGCAGATTAACCACCTTCAGCGAGTTCAAAATAATGCTGCAAGGCTTGTGAAGCGAAGGTGAAAACGAGACCACGTAACCCCTATACTGAAAGACCTTCACTGCCTTCCAATCCAATTCCGCATACAGTTTAAGATAGCGACCCTTGCATACCCCCACTTTTATGGCACTCTTCCATCATACCTTTCCTCCAGTCTAATTACTTACCAGCCCTCTCGCTCACTGCGTTCATCGGGAGAGAAACTTTTCAAAGTTCCAAAGTTCCATCTCAAATCTGCTGGTGAACGCTCTTTCAGATGTACTGCTCCTTTAATTTGAAATTCCTTACCGACTGAGCTGAGAAATGCTTCCACCCTTTCGCAGTTCAAAGCAAAGTTAAAAACTTACTTGTTTTTTCAAAATACATTACCGATGGCATTACTATATGGAATTCACTCTATAGCCTAGCGATTTCAGCCCAAAGTTGTGTCCCCTACACAACTGGGGAGGAGACACCGGGGATCCATGTATAGGAGCCCGGGTGGCCTCCCCTTACCAGCCTATACCGGCAAGCGTGTGGTAAACTCACCTCAGTTTCACTCTTCGCTCGACCGTGTGCGGTCGAGTTTTTGCCTTGCTCCGTTTTCGGATGTTATCTTCAGTGGTTACTAGAACTTTGGAACTTTGACCTTGGGGTCTTTTGGATAAGCCATGGACTCACTTCTTTTTGTTGGCTTCACTGCTCTTCAAAGTTAGAAGACTACTGTGTGTGAACTGAGCGCCGGCCGTTTCAGACCGGCTTGACTTTCAGTGAGCTTCGCCCTTGGCTGTGGCCTTGGGGTTTAGGCTTGTGACTTTACTCACGTGACTTTGTGCCTCATGATGTGAGTGCGACTTGGGTGTTTTACGCCTCGGTTCGGTTTTCAGCGGACGCTTTGGCTACTTCTGTTGAAGTTTGCCTCCTGTGCAGGGACTTTCAATGGAGTTCATGACGCCCACGACGCTGGCTTGCCGTTTTCGGGCTATTCTTCGGACAGGACGTGTGACGTGTGTACCGAGTGGAGGGAAGACCGGTGGTCGCTGTTGTGGGACCTCTACGGACGTGTCCAGCCCTCTTGGCCGCTTCAGTATCCCTGGACTCCTCCACAAGATGGCGTCTCTCCGTCGGTTTCTCGGGCACCGCATCGCGCCATCGTTCGGGCCGTCCGGCTCGCAGGTAAGTCCTTTTTCTTGCACCATTACCTTGCTGGTACTCCCTCGCCTCTCCGAGTCTTCGGAGTAGGGTGGGCGAGTTTCTGTGTCGCGTTCCCCACGCTCTGCTTCGTCAGGGCATGGCTTGAGCCCTTCGAGTCTGCTCACCCCCCGCTCTGCTTCGGGCAAGCGGCCTGGACGAGATGAGCGTTCATCCGCCTCTCCCTACTCTGGGTCCCTCGAGCGGGCTCGGCGGGACGAACGCAAGCATAGTAGAAGAGAGAAGTCGTACTAAGAGAGGTTCTCACTCACGCTCCGAGACGTTGGGGCGTGACTTGAGGCCCTTAGTAGTTTTGTCCCCTCCCCGCTTCGCTGCGCCTGAGCGGGCTAGGCGAGACCCTATACAGCCCCTCCCCCCCCGCCCTGTTCCGACCAGGCGGGCCCGGTGTGACCTGGGCACGCGTCCCTTCGCTCCGAAGCGTCTGAGCTGGGGCAGCGTGCTCATAGTTTGTCCCCTCCCCGCTTCGCTTTTCCTGAGCGGGCTTGGCATGACTTTTGTCTGTCCCCTCCCCGCTTCGCTTTTGCTGAGCGGGCTTGGCGTGACTATAGACTGTCCCCTCCCCGCTTTGCTTTTGCTGAGTGGGCTTGGCGTGACCGTAGACTGTCCCCTCCCCGCTTCGCTTTTGCAGAGCGGGCTTGGCGTGACGATGGACTGTCCCCTCCCCGCTTCGCTTTTTGCTGAGCGGGCTTGGCGTGACTTTTGTCTGTTGAGCGGGCTTGGCGTGACTATGGACTGTCCCCTCCCCGCTTCGCTTTTTGCTGAGCGGGCTTGGCGCGACTGTAGACTGTCCCCTCCCCGCTTCGCCTTTCCTGAGCGGGCTTGGCGTGACTTTTGTCTGTCCCCTCCCCGCTTCGCTTTTGCTGAGCGGGCTTGGCGTGACTATAGACTGTCCCCTCCCCGCTTCGCTTTTGCTGAGCAGGCTTGGCATGACCTTAGACTGTCCCCTCCCCGCTTCGCCTTTGCTGAGCGGGCTTGGCGTGACGATGGACTGTCCCCTTCCCGCTTCGCTTTTTGCTGAGCGGGCTTGGCGCGACTATGGACTGTCCCCTCCCCACTTCGCTTTTGCTGAGCGGGCTTGGCGTGACTATGGACTGTCCCCTCCCCACTTCGCTTTTGCTGAGCGGGCTTGGCGCGACTTTAGTCAAACTCCCCCCCGCTTCGCTTTGTGGAGCGGGCTTGGTAGGACTGTAGACTGTCCCCTCCCCGCTTCGCTTTGGCTGAGCGGGCTTGGGTGACTACTGAAGGTCCCCCCCCAGGCGGGAACCGGACCCTTCGTCCCTAGGCCGGTTACGCTCGGTGAGCGGTCTCTGGCACCCGCGTTCGAATCTCAGTACGCTGCTGACCGTCCGTCTATCGCGGTCCCTCCGTCCCCGCAGCGCTCCGTCTGCGGGCGTCACGGATAGGTCCGTCTTTCTTTCGCGCGGCGGTTCTGCGCTCTCGGAGCCGGTCGCCCTCTTTGCGTCTTCGCGGGATTGACGGTCTCGCAGCTTGGTACCGGATATTCTCAGCCTTCGTCCTGCGGATTCGGCTGCGGGCATCTTCTGGCGGGACTCTACGGCTGGATCTCTCTTACGCCTGTTGGCTCCTTTTCGGACGACGTCGGCTCTTCGCTCAGCTCGCAAACGTTCCTCGCTGTGGCTTATGGGATATTCCTTCCCCACCTTCTCTGTCCTCCTTCACCCTTGAAGAGACAGGCTTCCGCCGGGTTATGAGCGCAGAGGCAGGCCTAGCGTCACAAGTCCCTCCTTCAGCCAGCCGGCTTCCGGGACCTCACTGTTGCGTTCTCCGCCCAGTTTCGTCACTCCTGCCTCTGCTGGTGCCCTCTGGCTTCGCCATTGGCTAGCTTCATGGACTTGGGTAGGCCCTGGTTGCTACCTGTGACTCACGGTGCTGTTCCAACTTCGCCGTCCAGTTGTGACTTCGTCTCTGCGTCCTGCGCAGTTCACAGCCCCTAGCCGGACGGAACCCGGTTTCGTCGCCATTTTGGTGCTCGGCGCCTGGCTGCACGGCTCGCTCCATTCTTCGTGCCCCTTCCTTGCTTTTGGCAAGGTAAGAACTCGGTCACTACTTCTGTCCGGTGCTCATGGGTAGGGGTAGAGCGCCGTGCATCGGCTTTCGCCGCGAACTTCTTCGTTCGTTCCGCGGTTTGTTTTGCATGCCTGCGGGGTCACATTCGCTTGCATCCTTGCCTGCTAGGTTTGCAGTCAGCAAGTCCGCTCCTGTTCCAGTTGTGGACAATTCCAGTGGCCGACATGATGCTTGCCTGCCCTGTTCCGCCTGCACTTCTTCGCTTCCGTGCCTGGTCTGCGACCCCCTGGCTGTTTGAGCAGTGGTCTCAGCTATGGAGCTTTTACCGCCGCGTACAGCCGACACCAGCACGGACATAGGGTGATGAGAGGACAGTCAACGCCGCTGCTTAGGCCGCGAGCCCATCCTCCTGCGCCGGGAGCTAACACAGACCCGGCTAGTGCTCGCTGTCCGGCCGCAGATACTAGAGTCAAGCTTCGAGACAGACCCTTCTCTCAGAACAAGTTGTCACGCTGGTCTTTCCCACAGTCCCGACTGGTGGTTCTACCAGATGTTAGAACAGTCTACGCCGCGACCTCGGTCGCGAGCCCGTTCTAATTCTCCGGCAGCTAGCACAGATCCGACTAGTGCATGCTGTCCGGTTCAGTTGACTTCGTCGACTCGAGATATCTTGCAGGAACTCTGACCACTAGTGGTTATGGCAGGCGACAGGACGTCTACGCCACGCCTTCGGTCACAGGCCCGTTCTCCTACACCGGCAGCTTCACAAGACCAACTTGGCCTCTATCCGGTTCCACCGACGTCGACGACTCGGATATCTTACAGGAAACAGACGGCAGCTCCCACAGACCCGACTAGTGGACTCTGCCTGGTTCCGATGACTGCTTCGGCACGGTTTTGACGTGGGAACAGGTTTCAGCACCTTAGCTGGTTCAGCCTAACGCTGCTGCTTCCAAGTAGGTAGAGCTTCGTCCTCTTCACTCCTCACGCAGGAGGTCAGCTCTCCAGACAGGACCTTCCGTTTTGGTTCCTGCCTGGCGCAGTCGTTCGGCGAGGGATAAGCTACGGGAGCAGGCTTCTTCGCCGGTAGCAGATACAGACCCGAGAGGACGGCTGTGGCTACACTCCTCGGGCAGGAACGCAGCACTACAGTCAGGTTTTTCCGGGTCCGCGCTCAGACGAGCGCGCTAGCCGGCCGCACGCTTGTGGGGACTTTCTACAACCAGGCTTGAGACAAGTACCCTGGATAGGACGAGACTCCAAGACCATTCGGCTACCGCTCATCAGTAAGGGGAGCTAGGCGAACCCGACAACGAGCGAGCTCGACCCTCCTTCTTCTGTGGGACTCAAGCGCTGCTAGGGCTATGCCACACTCATACCGGCCCACTCCCAGTCATGGGGCGCCGCCCGGCGGCTCCCTCCCCCGTGAGTCTCTCAAACTCCTTCTGGCGGTACTCACCTTAGGGCGCTTCGACGACCAATGATAGGCACCTTTTCCTGTCAAGGGCACCGCTCCGTGATCGCACACACTTACCGACTCCTGGGCCTTTCGGTTCCGGCCCTTGCGAAGACCTTCGGAACCTTTGGCTCAGTTGAACTCATGGTCCTCTCTCCTGTTCTCTCTTACCTCGGTGGGACCTCACCCGGGCACTAACGTGGCTATTTACAGACGGCTTCGAACCCCTGCCTTGGCACGGTTCGCCGTCCGGACCCAGAAAGGTGTTCCTCCTGGCGCTCGCCACGGCTTTCGTGTGAGCGAGCCGCATGCTCTCTCTGTACACCCTACAGGTTGACAGTTTGAGCCTTGGGCACAACGCAGCTTCTCACTGAGCCGGCCTCCCTCGGCGGCTCCCCAGATGCTGACCGTACGTCCGTTCATAAGGACGACCGACCCCACGGGGCGCGTCAACAGGACCCAGTCCGGGCAATGCAGAATTTCATGCATCGCTCTCAGCCCTTCTGTCTTCTTCGTACCCTCCTCTTCCTTTCACCGGCATCGGGCAGGCCGAGTTTCTCGTCTCTGACGTTCGCCCTGGTTGCGGTGGGTGCCGCGTTGGCCTTCCAAGACTTCTCCCCGTACTGGGGTAGATGGTTACAGATACAGGCGCATGAAGTACGAGCAGGTGCCCCCAGAGCGGCCCTTGGCCACAACTGCTCGGTTTATGACTTCGGGACGGCGGTCGGCGGGTGTTCAGTGCCACCTGGGCCCGCTTCTACCTCCGTATCCTATCCGGCCAGCGTGACTCCCTGGTCTGGATGGACGACATCTCCGCGGCCCAGCACTCCCTCCGTGCGCCACAGGTGCCATAGGCACTTCTTCGCTGAAATCGTCGGGAGTGCTCCTTTTGGGCCAGCGGAGGGTGCTAGGTACAAGGGGTTGGGTGTCGGCACCCTCCTCCTCCTCGCAATTCTTCCATATAGTAATGCCATCGGTAATGTATTTTGAAAAAACAAATGAATTTTTTTTTCTAAAATGTATTTTTTTGAAAAATACTTACCGATGGCATTACTCGGATGGCCCTCCCACCTGCCCCGCTTGCCTCCTTGGCTAAGTGTTTTTGGCTCCGTGTGAAACTGAGGTGAGTTCACCACACGCTTGCCGGTATAGGCTGGTAAGGGGAGGCCACCCGGGCTCCTGTACATGGATCCCCGGTGTCTCCTCCCCAGTTGTGTAGGGGACACAACTTTGGGCTGAAATCGCTAGGCTATAGAGTGTATTCCATATAGTAATGCCATCGGTAAGTATTTTTCAAAAAAATACATTTTAGAAAAAAAAATTCTTATTTTCTCGGAGACTTTTGTGTAACCTCTATGGTATTTCTGTACACACCCCCTGCAGATTCTCTGTGTGTGTGTGTGCGTGTGTGTGTGTGTGTGTGTGGTTTTCGCCTGCGCATTGAGTTATTTTATAAATATGAGAAATGTGCCATATAATTACCATGTATTTTTATTATTTTATTATTATTAAGAAGGTGGCATCTTGTGAGGAGGAAAGAGACTTAGGTGTTGTTTTTGATGAAGTTCTGTCTTTTGACCCTCATGTTCAGAACTGTATCAATAAGACCAACAAAATGGTTGGACATTTGCAAAGGCCTCACGGCCTATTTTGTCCTCACACATACTACTACTACTACAACTAAGTTACCATTGACCCATTTAACCCCAAGGCCACATTTCCCAAGTTTTGGAGGTGTCACCTTACAACCATGTACCAGTTGTAGGAGATGGATCGAGCATGATACTTCGGTAGTGCCAGATTAGCTTGGCATCTGATGGCACCAAGTGAATATGGCATTACCCTTGAATTATCATGGTTGATTCATCTCCTGCTGAAGAGCAGCAGGACTAAATGGGTTAATTTCTTTAGAGTGGACTTATTTGACAGAATATGGTCATATGGTTGGAACTGTCATCAGATCAACCACAGAGTGGACCAGCACACAGTGGGACTCTGATGAGGACAACTCTGAAGATGAGGATGAAATCTCAGGGGTGAAGCCTTTTTCTCCCGCCCCCAGCGTGCGTCTGATCCAGTCACAACCGCGCCCCTCCCCCTCCCCTAGGGGCCAGGGGCAGCCGATCGTCATTCAGTCTCGGGCCGTGCGCGGCAACGATGATGACATTGATGATATTCTTGGCTCAGAGGGGTATGTATTTATGCCCCCCCCCCCCCCTCTTTTTAGAAAATCACTACACCCTAAGTCATCTCATTGTAATACTCATTTATTCATCTTTCACCCTGTAACTCCCAGAACTAAATGGCTTCCATTCTGTAGAATGGAAGCCATTTAGTTCTGAGATCGATTTGAAGGGTGAAGTTAAATTCTTTGATCCATCATATTCTTGGCTCAGAGGAGGGTACATAGATGTGGCATGTCTGTAAACAACAATGTCATGGTGATTTGGTGCCACATGGAAGGTTTAACTAATCTAAGTGTTTGACCAGCATTGAGTGATTACGTATGCTGTATCCACCTGCGTTTGCCTCCCCTATGGTTTTGTGTTTCTTTGACCTGATTCTGATCTGCAGACATCTACCGTTCTGGAAAATTGTGCATGTAATTGAATTGGACTAGTTGTGATTGTAGTGGCTGTGCATTTTTCCCACACAGACTGAACTGTACTGAGTAAGCCAGATTTGTTTCAAATTCAATATTTTGAATCAAGCATTACAGACCTCCCTTTGTTTTCTGCCTTACAGGGAAGACAACCCACACGCACAAACACAGCCCATAAGGATGCAGGCTGGTGGGTCTCGTTTGTCTGCCTCTGCCCCCCAGCCTCGCGGACAGACCGTTGGTGCTCTTACACGCAGCATTGAAAAACAGTTAGAGGTAATAAAAAAATAGGCCCATGTGAACAACCCATTTAGCCTATACGCAGCTGCAGGGTCTCATGAGGACCTGTACTTCTTGCAGGCGGTTGGAGTTCACTTTTTGTCAGCAGTGAAGAGGTTAACCCATTTAGGCCACATTTCCCAAATTCTGGAGGTGTCACTATAAATACCAGTTGCAGGAGATGGATGGACCATGATAATTCAAGGGTAGTGCCAGATTAGCTTGGCACCTTCAGGCGCCAAGCTAATCTGGCACTATCCTTGAATTATCATGGTCCATCCATCTCCTGCTGTAGGGCGTCAGGGCTAAGTGGATTAAGTGTGCACAAATGCTGATGAAACGTGATGCTTTTGCAGGGTCGAAGACAGGACAAGCCCTTTGGTGGTGTGGATACTGCGTCCAATGTAGGGGCCAAGAACCAAGCGTATTTGGTGAGTCAGAATGATTGTATGCCGTCAAACCTGACTAAAGCTATGTGTTACGATTGTGGTTGTGTTGTCCTGTGAGAGCATGCATGTGTTAATCCTATCATGGTTATGATTCATGTACCTTTTTAGTAAGATTTTCTTTCGTTTGCGCGTAGAGCGAATTTTGCTTTGTTATGATACGCTAATTTTAGTCCGGAAGCTTCTAGAATAGTCGCACGGAGAAGAGCGGTCGATTGTTGTTTTGCGTAGATTAGTTGAGAATGAACCAGAAAGTTCGAGAAAAATTACGCTGTTGAGTGATCTTACATGTGACGTCGAAGTATAAGCAATAGTTTGCTACACTGTAGTAATTTCAGTCATAACTGTTTACTGTGCGCGTGAAATTAGCAACTGTTCTTTGTGTGTTGTGAAAAGTCGTAAATGGTTTGCCATATTTTTGTGTGATATCATTATATATTGGGATTTAGGGCTGAAATGAGCAGCTGAATTTTTGTAGATTATTTTAGTTTATTCCAGAAAGTTCTTCTTTTATTAATATTTATGATTTCAGTTACGTGTTCCGTTCTGATTGCTTGCGTTGAGTAAATTCTTTGGATTATTCTAGAAAGATGTCTTACTATATAAAGTTGGTGCTAGGAGAGCACGTGTATACATTGTCTTGCATTGTCAGTTGTAGAGACACACAGTTTATCGTAGGTACGTGGCCCGTATAGGGTGTACATTGTGAGAGACACAGCGTAACAGTGGTGTACATCGTGTGAGGAACTTTGTGTCGCCAGTGTGGACATTTGCAGAAGAGACTTTGTATCAGTGTTAATGCATTTGGTAATGCATTGTGTGGAGATCGCATCGCTAAATTAAAATATTGTTGGAACTGTTACTCCAGTATTGTCTACATCCTTAAGCCACGTGTGACGGGTTGCAGCTGAATGAAGTTTATTTAAAAGAACCTTACGTGCGTGCGTCTGGTGTGTTTATCATACTACGACAACGACTCCACCACGTAACACTATGTTTCCATAAGGATGTATCTGATATGAATATCATCCGAAACTCGATATTCATTTACAGTTCATTGAATGTGTGTTTCCAGATAATACATGTGACAAATGAATTCCGCCTTTGTAGGAAACACTGATATGATGCAAAGATCAGAATGGCGGGAGCACTTGCACGACTGATGACAAAATTTCCGTCTTACTTTCGGTCTGAACACATCTGACATCTGAAAAAATCGCTGCCTTGAGCTAACGAAAAAACTGTGTCGTGTTCGTTTCGCAGTGGGATGTGGAATTCTGCACTGCATCGGACAACCATAAACACAAAACAATAAAAATGACTTGCATGAACTGTTCTCTCTTGGACCTGCTTCGGATTCAAATTGTATTCATTTTGGATTCATGCTTATGGAAACATAACTTGACCCTTATCATTCAGAATACACCAGTGTGTGAAATATGTTTGTCTAAAATAGTTCAAGTGTAGTGCCAAAATAGCTTGGCGCCTCTTGGCGCCAAGCTATTTTGGCACCACCCTTGAACTAAAGACATTGATCTATATCTTTATCTGTAAGTACTATAATGTAGCTTGCATATGGCAGTGTACAAATTTGAAGCTTTTAGCCTTGGTATGGTATGGGTTAAGGCAGGTTTACTTCACTTACATTTACACTCGAGTTGTCTTGGTTAATTTATTGACATCTAAGAGACAACAAAGCGCATGAAACTGAGAGACAATTTTATTTTGTACACTTTGTTTTCAAACAGTAAAGTTTTTTTTTTTTTTATTCTTGCTTGGCCCATTTACGCCCAGCATCCTACAGCAGGACTGATCATGATGATTCAAGGGTAGTGCCAAAAGTGCTTGACACCTTCAGGCGCCAAGTTCTTTTGGCACTACCCTTGAATTATCATGGTCAATCCATCTCCTGCAGCTGGTATGCAGTCATTCCAAAATTTGGGAAATTCGACTGTGGGTTCTATGAGTTAATGTTTTATCTTTCAGGAGGATTTTAATGACGAGAGTGACTGGGACGATACAGAAGAGGCAGACAGGACAACGCCAGCACGAAGGTCGGACATTTTTTGTTAATTTAATCCCAACACCACTGTCCTGTAGTATATTTGTAACCATGTAGCACAGGTCATCTTCCGTGTTGATAAGATAAGATGTGATAAGATGGTTAATGCTGTCTAAAAAATGAGATATTGACTTGGGAGTCCACACGATGCAGTTATGTATTCAGCATGCTGCATAAAGATTGCTGTGAAATCATTAAATTTGACATTTTGTCATTTTGAACAGTAGAACCTGTTTTGAGCACCCCCCCCCCCCCCTCTTTATTTTTGCAAGAAAAATGTGTCTTAAAGGGCAGGTGCTCTCTCTCAAGAGAATTCTTGAAGGGCAAACGTACGTGTCACCTGCCATTAAAGACCACCACTTAGGTGGCCACAGCCACCTAAATGATGGTCTTTGATGACAGTTACCCTCTCATAATCATGCAGCATTAACCCATTTAATCCCACAAGACCACATTTCCCAAATTTGTTTGAGGCATCACCTTACGACTATGTAGCAGTTACACAGGAGATGGATCAACCATGAGCATTCCAGGGTTATGCCAGATTAGCTTGGTGCCATCAGGCGCTAAGCTAGTCTGGCACTACCCTTGAATGATCATTGTCGATCCATCTCCTGCTGTGGTGCATCAGGGCTAAATGGGTTAATTCCAGCATGTGCTGTTTATGTTAATAAAATATGTATTTTTCTCTAAAATGTATTTTTTCGAAAAATACTTACCGATGGCATTTCTATTAGGAAGGTACACTTAGCTTAACGATTTCAGCCTAAGCACTCATTGGGTACACTACACAACCAGGGAGGCGACTCCAGGGAGTCGTTACCAAAGACCCTGAGTGGCCTCCCCTGCCTCCCTATCCGGTCACGTGCTTGGTAGTATCCCGCCAGTCTTAGCCTTAGCTCACTAGCGGCAAGCGGGGCAGGAGGGAGGGTCTTCCGAGTAATGCCATTGGTAAAAAACATTTTAGAGAAAAATACATTTGTTTTCTCAAAACTCTTACCGATGGCATTACTATTAGGAAGAATAGCGAATAGGAGGCGGGTGACGCACACTATGTAACCCCCGAGCGTTAAGCTTAGCATGGAACAATATGCACCCCCCGTGCGCTAAGTTATCGAGGCCCCCTTAGGCGCCCACTCCCAATGATTTCAGCTAAGCTCTACCTATGGTGCCCGTGGTGCCTGGAGGGAGTGCTGCGCCGCTGAGATGTCCCCCACTAGGGCCAGGTTGTCACGCTGGCCGGATAGGTCCCGTAGGTAGAAGCGGGTGAAGATGGATTCAGCCCGCCAGCCCACGGCCGCCACAATGTCCCTCACTGCGCAGTTGCAGTCAAAGGCAATGCTCGCTGCCACTGCTCTGACCTCGTGTACCCGGACGCGCAGCCTCTTAGCTCCCACTGGGGAGAGGTCTTTGTACACGGATCGGATGACCCAGTGTAGCCAGCACAAGATCGTCTGAGCTGAGATGTCACGCCTGCCCGGGGCTAGGTGTAGGAATAGGTGGGATCACCCTTGTCTGAGTGGCTTTGTTCTGCGCAGGTATATTCTTAGCGCCCGGACCAGGTCCTGCTGACGGGACTCCCAGGACTATTCCGTTCCCTTGAACGGGCAGATGGTTAACACATGGGGCGCAGCTGAGGGCAGTCGATTCTTGGCCAGGAATGTCTGGTTGGTGAGGAGCTGCACCAATCCATCGGTCCAGAACTGCAGACAGGCGGGGCGCACTGAGAGCGCATGTATCTCGCTCACCCTGGACGCTGTTTCGAGGGCCAGCAGGAAGCACGTCTGCAATCATGGCCAGGTAACCTCTGATGGTGATGGGGGGGCTAGGCTCTGCTGGAAGAAGAGCCACAGAAAGAACTCGCCCAGTTGGGACGTAGTCAGATTCGTGGGGGAGAGCCGCTGGGCGGAGCATCAGGACTGCAGGACGTTTCGGGTAGAAGCGCTGCGGTTCGCTGCGATAGTCTCCACTGCTGCACCCGAGACACTTCTCGCGGTGAGGGCCTTCCGCAGAACTTCCACGCATGTAGGAGCAGCCGCTCCGGACACGGTTGGGAGAGATTCTGCCTGGGCTGCTTGAGCATCGTGCGAGGGGGGGGGGGGGGAGCCGCGGCGGGGGGGGGGGGGGGGAGGGGGAGCCGCGGCAGGGGGGGGGAGGGAGGGAGGGGGGAGGAGGAGAGTGGGGGAGGGGGGTCCATGCCAGGTCCAGGAGGTCGATGGTCCAGCTCTTGGTCCAACTGAACGGCACCAACAGCAGCAGAACCGTGTTGCAGCCCCTGAGCTTCTGGAGGACCTTGGGTACCAGGATGGAAGGAGGGTATGCATATGCCAGCAGGCCGTCCCATGGGGTGGAGAGTGCGTCTACTGCCCAGGCCAGGGGATCCGGAATAAGTGAGACAAAGAGGTGAGCTGTTTGTTTCACCTCGTGGCAAAGAGGTCGATCATGGGCATCTCCCAGTGCGTGCAGATTAGCCTGAAGATGCTGGGTGTAGCAACCACTCCGCGTAGAGAAGCTGGCTGCGATGTGAGAGGGAGTCCGCCAGGACATTCAGGTGGCCCGGGATGTGGTGCGCTCGACGAGCGATGCCACAATCTCTGCACCACAGGAGGACTTGGTACAAGAGGATGCAGAGAGAGGGTGAGCGCGTCCCACCCTGGTTCTGGATATAGGCTACTACTGTCATATTGTTCGAGAGAACCAAGACCTCTTGGGGACAGAGACGAGTCTCCATGGCGACGAGGGTGAGCCAAACGGCCTTGAACTCCAGCCAGTTGATGTGTCTGCCCGCGCGGTCCCGAGGCCAGCTGCCCGAGGCTGTGATGAACTCCGGCAGCAGGTGTGTTCCCCAGCCGGAGAGGCTTGCATCCGTGCAGATGGAAAGCTGGGGTGGGGGGGGGGGGAGACGAGGGGGACCCCCGCCGCTAGCCAGGACAGCTCTGTCCACCGCAGGAGGTGAGGCCTGACCAATGGAGATCGGGTCTGCCAGATCGCCCGAGGACGGGCGCCAGAGGAAGAGCAGATGTAACTGGATCGGCTGAGAGTTCAGCCTGCCAAGGGCAGGAGGTCTACCGCCACGCTGAAGAGTCCCAGAAGTCATAACCAGACCCTGGTCGGTATTGCCTCCTCACGCGACACTTGGAACATCAGCCCTGCTAGCTTCTGAATCCACGTTTCGGGGAGTTGTACCCGGTTGAGGTCGGTCAGGAACTCCGTGCCGAGGTGGATAAACCTGTGAGGCGGCGCGAGGTCTGACTTGCCCAGGTTGACCAAGAAGCCGAGCTGGCGGAGAAGGGTGAGAAGGGTCCGTGACTTTCTCTAGGATGGCCGTAATCTGGTTCCAGAGGAGCAGATTGTCCAGAAAGTTGGAAGTCGGGCTCGAGGACGACTGTCTGAACCTGGCGGCTGTAGAAGGCCGGGGAGTTGCGTTGAGAGACCACCTCCGTGGATGCTTTCCGGAGCAGGGAGACAACCTTGCCTTGAAGAGCTTCTACCTTGAGCTGGCCGCCTGGAACCCGCGTCCAAAGGGGGGAGTGTCGCAACAGAAGAGGAGACCGAAACAAGGTCTAGAGGCCCTCCGAGATGGTTGAGAGGATCCAAGGGTCGTCCAGACACAGCGAGCGCCACGCACCACTGTGTAGAGCTAGCCTCCCGCTGACTGGAGACCCTGCAGCCATCGGCGGGGGCAAGGGAGGCATGTCAGCGGGCTTTACCACGCCTGGGCCTCCGGGTGCTTCTGGGCCAGGCCGGGGCCGGGGCTGGGGCGGGGAGGGCGCGTGAACGCGCAGGAAGGGGGGGGGGGGGTGGCGAGTGGTGCTGTGAGAGCCTCTGGGAAGGGTCTAGAGGTCCGCAGGGCGCCTGGTTTCTCCAAACAGAGGTGAACCCCCAAACTGCGCCTGTCGGAGCTGTGTCTTCACTGACGCGGGAAGAGGTGAGCACCTGAGCAGGACGTCTTGACGCCACAGGTTGCAGTTGGCCGCTGCCGCCATTGCGGTGGCCGAGGTGTGGTATGCTGCCTGATTCGCCGCCACTGCCACGGAGTGAATGCCGTGTAAGGGCGCCGAGGACGAAAGATCCCAAGTATCTTCCAAGCACCTCACCACGGACTGTGTAGCTAGCTCTAGAAAGCCTGCGCAGGCCAAGGCGTACCGTATCAGGGTCGCTGTCTTGTCCAGTTGGCGTGGCCACCGAGTCTGTACGGCCCTGCGGCCTACTGCCTGCAACAGCGCCGCCGCATCCAGTGACGGGACGGGACAGGAGAAAACTTGTGAGTGACCTGCGTACACCTGTTTGCGGAAACCGATGTCCATTCCGGCCGGCCATCTGGTGTCCGCAAAGATGCTCATGTCTCCAAAGGTGCCCTGAAGGAGGTGTGCCAAAAACGCCTCCGAAGCCAGCAGGCTGAGGGAGGGACTTGATCTGCTTGGTCCGCCAAGGTGCATCTACTATCGCCGAGGCCGTCTGGAGGAGAGGGGGTGGGGGGCAAGCGTCTGACGGAAGAAAGGACAAAATCAGCCAGGCGGCATCATCTAGGGAGAGGAGAGTCTGGGGAATCAGAGGTACTATGGCCGATGGAGAAGAGGGGGAAGACCGAGCGCTGGGGGACAGGGAACGAAGGTCATCCTGAAATAGGGCCGAGGCGGAGTCTGCCGGGTGCAGACTGAGGGCCTCGTCATTGTCCACGGCGGTCAGCTTCAGCCCGAAGGAAGAGCTCTGGAGTCAGGAGACCGCTTGCTCTGACGGACGGAGGACCGGGGTGGGGGGGGGGGGGGGGGTGTTGGGACAAGACCGAGGGGAAGCCCCTGCGACTGCGGGTAGGAGGAGTCGCGCGATCCCTGCCGGTCCCGGTCCACTGCTGAGTATGATGACAGGCGACTTCCATGAGGGCTCAGACGCTGGAAGAGAGGATATCCTGTCTGAGAAGGTGCGTGATCCCTGGAAGCGTGACGAGGCACGGGGTCCAGCTGAAACCGTTGGGACACGGGGTACTGCGGCGCCTGACACGTGGCCGCCCCGCTCCGGGGGATGAGTCGGGAAGGCGATGTCCGAGCTGGCTCCTGAGCCGTCGAAACGGTGTAATGGAGATGGACAGGTGGGGAAAGTCGGGGGGGGGGGGGGGGGGGTGGGGGGGGGTGGGGACGAGGGTCCCTACTCCGTCTCTGGGAGGCAGGGGGAAGGGGGAGAGGCGAGAGATGAGCCAGACCTGTGTCTGTAATTGTCCGCGCGACGTTCCTCCTGGTCCTGTGGGTCCCGCGGGCAGGGTTGGGAATCCTCTCTGTAGCGTCCGCTGATGGCCGACGGGGAAAGTCCGCGGCCCCGAGAGACACGATTGCCCGGGGATCGAACATAATCCTGGTCGCGGGGCGACCGCCGCTGTCGACTGTGTCCGGTACAGTGTTTGGTCCCAGTAGGTGCGTTGGGCCTGGGGGGACTGTAGTCTGTCTGCGTTGCGGGGCGACCAAAGTCGCTGCCGGCCTCGCAAAGGCAAGGCTCCTGTGGCCTTGTCCGGATGACGCCTATCCTGTGACTGAGGTTGCTGCCAGCCCCGCTCGGATGGAAGTCTCTGCACCTGGTGCAGGTCTTCACTTGTGCACTGCAACAGAAAGCAGATATATGCGCCCACGGGCGTGCGAGGCCTCTTGGAAGAGGCCACTTGTTCACAACTGGTCGCGGACAGAATCCCACATAGAATGCCGCTGCCAGGGAGAATCGCCAGCTGAGAGGCATTAACCGAGGCCTTACCTTGCCATAATCAGCGAAGCTGCTAGGTAAACCCCCCCAGGAAGGTAAGGCTGCTATGGTAATCTAACCAGAAGTAACCCCCACGAAGAGTAATCCAAAACGAAGTCACAGCACCAACACAACCGGTAATCCAACCATACACAGCCGAAGCTATCCTTGAAGGCTAAACACAACCGTTCACGGTAAGCTAAGTGTAAAGACTGGCGGATAGGGAGGCAGGGGAGGCCACTCAGGGTCTTTGGTAACGACTCCCTGGAGTCGCCTCCCTGGTTGTGTAGTGTTCACGAGTGCTTAGGCTGAAATCATTAAGCTAAGTGTACCTTCCTAATAGTAATGCCATTGGTAAGAGTTGAGAAAACAAACAGGACAGTATTGTAACGGTCCTTGCTGTGGAATCATTTGTTTGAACAGGTCTTTGACTCACAAGTGGATACTTTGTGAACCTTTCTAATGTGCAACAGGGCCTCCCTCCCACCCCTACCCTCACCACCCCCCACCACCATACCCTCAATAATATTTTGGAATAGAAGTCAAGTTTTTTTCTCTCTCACATCTGTTGTGAGCTGGTCAGTAAGTTTGGACCATACTGTGTTAGGCTGTAGGGTCTAAAATTATTACATTGAAGATGGCCAATACTCTTTCTTCCTGTGCTCTAACAGTTTAGTTTCTCTGTGACTACTACCTATTCTTACATTGCACACTGTCTTGCCTAATCTGTTCAATCTATAAAAACTACAGCAGAACCTGTTTTGAGTGACCACCCCAAGGAGATACCACCTGTCATTAAAGATCATCATTTTGGTTATCATCATGGCAGCTAAAGGAGGATGGTCTTTAACACTTTTGGGTGTCGGTAGCGGTTTTAGTTCTGATGATTCCTGCAGGAATCATCAGGACTAAAACTGTTACTGACACCCAAAAGGGTTAATTACAGGTGACGATGGTGAAGACTTGTCTAACTAGAAAGATAAGCTGTCTTTTCTGAAAGGTGGTTGCTCAAACTAGTTCTTCTATAGTGTATTTTTTAACCATAGTTCAGCTCATTTTTTGTGTTGGAGTTAATTTGTTGAATACATTTATCCCTGAAGTCGACATTTGAGAGTTGTCTTTGATGACTACACATCAGTTGAGGAGGCAGGTCAACCATGATAGTTTAAGGGTAGTGCCAGAAGAGCTTGACGCTGTCAGGCACCAAGCTCTTCTGGCACTACCCTTGTACTACCATGGATGATCTATATCCTGTTGTACTGTATTAAAGGCAGATGAGCAAAAGTAGAGTTTTATTTTAATTTTAATTAGTTATTTTTATTTTTTGTGTAGACAATCAGCTTGTTGTTGGCAATGATTAATCATAATGGATTTATGAGAGTAAGTTGCAAAAAGAAATTAACAGAAGATCTATGTATGTATTGTTGTGGTTCATTTTGCTCATACATGTATAATCAGTTTTACTTTTAGTGTCGTACGTTGCATTTTTGTTTTGTAGGATCAGCAGTTTTCTGTGCAGTTTGAAATGTCTTTCCTATGTTATCTAACAATATTAATGGTTTGACAGTACCGTGGAACTTCATCTGAAGACTTTGTTCTGCAAAGTTGAGTTAATCTGCTGAAATTTAAGAAAGATAGTACATGTACTTCTAATTCGATTAGATTGTTTAAAAAGTAACAAGAGGTTTGGTCCTTGGGGAGAAGTTAGTTCTTTTCAAGGAAATACATGTATAATATTTTTTGTCATTATATCAAGTGTAAGTATTGACTAATTTTTGAGCAGACCGGCTTCTGGGAAGAAAAGCGGTCCAGGGAGCACAGATTTATCGAGCAACACATATGGAACAAGCCAGTGGGGGTCCACATCCAAGGGTAGGCATAGTGACCTTGGCATGTTTAAACAGTCTTACTAGATAAAAAAAAAAAAAACGGTGATCTGTATAATCTTGGTTTGGAATTTAGATTGCCGCTGAATCATGTTGAGTGTTGCTGGTCTGTGATTTTGAACAGTACAACATAGAGCCATGTGGTCTAAAATTACAGACCAGCTCACAAATATTGGCATTTAACAAATGTTTAACTCGTTAGATATTAGATAATAATTTGAGAAACGGATGTGTTTTTTGTAGATTGTGGTGTTTATTTTAAAAAAATCATAGCGTGTACATGTATTGTTCTTTTGCTTTCCCAGGTGTGTTGCGTGTGTGTCTATTAATATTAACAGTTTTGCTGTTAGTGTTAGTTCTCCCTTTGATCTTGTAGTGTTGTATTCTGTATTTGGTGGTTTGGGGCTTATGTTTCCACCTCTCTGTTTAGTTGAATTCTTTTGTAGTTGTTAGATGATCATAGTGTGTAGAAGTACCCATCAGAGAAAGAAACATGCTTTAAAAGGACTGATACAAAAAAGTTTATTCAGTTATTCAAACAAACAAACAAGCAGACATGCAAACATAAATATGATGGGCTACTAATCTTTTTGAGGCTTGAGGTGTGTTACACCTCGTGCCTCAAAAAGATTGGTAGCCCATCGTATTTCTGTTTGTCTGTTTTGAAAATTTAAAAAACTTTTTGTACGCAAACTTTCAAGATGTTTTCTTCTTCTTTTCTACGCAAACTTTCAAGATGTTTTCTTCTTCTTTTCTGAACATTTCTTTGCATTTTAAACTTGGCAGTCAACTTTGTAGTCTGGAAAACATAGTGTATGTACATTGTTTGAGTTTGTTCTTTTCAGCCTACTTAGTCCATCTTCCATTGTTTGCTGCCATTAGGCACAAGTTGAATGTTTTCTGTCAGTTGCTGATTTAGTACTGTGTTCATACAGTTCCACACCTGTACACTTAGTCCTTTTACTATTGATATCACTTTTTGCGGTGATGATTCCTGCAGGAATGACCACAACAAAAAGTGCTACCAAGAGCCAAAGGGTTGAACCCCTTGTACATGTAGTACAAGCGACTACATTTAGCCCAACGCCCTATGGTAGGAGATGGATCGACTTTGATAATTCAAGAGTAGTGCCAGATTAGCTTGGCACCTGATGGTGCCAAGCTAATCTTGCACTACCCTTGCATTATGATCAATCCGTCTCGTGCACTTGGTCCATAGTCGTTAGATAACACCTCCAAAATTTAGGAAATGCGAACTTGGGGTTAAAGAGGCACAACTGAACTTTTTGAAGGTTTCAGTTCGCAAAAAGCGTTTACTGGGCTTCAGTATACATACCCACTTAGTGACCACCCTATTGTCCCACCAAATGCTTTCTTTCGTCTGTTCAAGGTGAAAAGAGGCCCACCGGAATCTTGTGGTGGCTTACAGTGAAAAGATTGCTTCTGATAGGCAATGGTAGCTGATTCATAACTATTCTATATGACCTTAGGTCATCTGCATAATTATAATCAGTCAGAGACAAGATGGCGGCTAAACCAGGGAAGAAAAAAAAAAGTATCAGTCGACTTGCGCCGACAATGACAGACTCGGAATTGAAGAGAAGAAAGAGGAAGAGAGACAAGATACCCCTAAGTAGAATTGACATCGGACAAGGGAATATGGAGCTTGGCTTGACCGCCCATCCGGAATTTGTTGCTTTCCTGCTCTGTGAATCAGTAACTCATCTACGGTCTTTGTCGATCTTCCTATAGTTCCACAAGCGCTAGTGATTTTCAGAATTCATGATCTTCAGGAGAATTTATCTCTTACTGATTCCGCAAGATTTTAAACCCATTTTATCATATAGTTATGAGCTAGTTATCAGATTTTATGCTGCAAGGATCTGAAAACTATGGTGTGTCTCAAAATTGCACATCGACGCTGATTTTGACAGCATAGCAAGTATGGAAGGTTTATTCTACATTCTTGTGGAAAATTACATCAAAGGGATGCTACAGAATATCAGTACACGTGTACACTGACACGTGTGTACACCACACCGATGACCTCGTGACCTGCAGTATTGCGATACACTGATAGTCGGCCGGATTCTGCAGCCTTGTGATGTTGGCTCATAAGTATGCATATTAATTCAACACCAGGCCGATGCAGACGATATATCCACGACTTGGGTACAAAAACAATACACCCTGCAAACGATGAATTCGACATTTGGCATTGAACTTACATCATAAAGCTCTAAGATATTACAGAAAGGACCCATACACATATTGTCAGCAGTATCTGTTGCAGACAATTTCAATTTTCTGACTGTGTTGAGATGCTTGATCCTGGGCAATATAACTTTCAATGGGTTAAGACAACACAGTAAGGGATGGATCTGCCATAATAGTTCAAGAGTAGTGCTGAATTTGCTTGGTATCCTGGCATTACCATTGAACTGAGTGTAACTAATCCATTTCACGTAGATGCTACATACCTTTTATGGATGCCTCACATGTCCATACTTACCACAGTCATTACATGACGTATTACGTATGAACAAGATAGGGAGATTTATGTATGGACCCCTCAGTGTATGAGGAGCTTGGTAGTTCAGGTTGTAGAGCACTCGACTCATACAAAAGGTTGTGGGTTTGAAACTCAGGGGGATCAGAATTTGTCATACCCTATTTGGTCTTTGAAATCACTCTAATGATGGGCAAAAGACATTAACTCTTTTTGTTCTTGTTTGAAATTGAAATATTTAACTGTGATAGTTCAAGGGTGGTGCCAAAATAGCTTGGCACCTAAGGCGCCAAGCTATCTTGGCAACACCCTTGAACTAAAATGGTTGATCTATCTCTTAATCTGTAATGTAGCTTTTATAGGACAGTAAGCCAATTTAAAAAGTCTGCCTCAGGATGTAAATGCTTAACTTCCCCCCCCCCCCACTCCCCCCTCCTTCCGCCCCCCCCCCACCGCCACCCCCCTCCCCCTCCCGCCCCCCCTCCCCCCCTTAGTGTCCCCATTAGTTGTTGCGGTTAATGAATATGTGTAAATGTTTCATCTGTGAATACATGTACATGTTTTAAGGAAAAGTTGAAGAGGTAGATAAAACCCAAAGTGTATTTGAGAAAGGAACTTTTTTCTTCGCAAATACATATTATGGTCTACATCTTCTCTTCCTTCACATATATAGACCCCCAGGGGTAATTTTTTTCTACTTCATATACATGTTACCTCTGTGTCAGAAAAACTTTTATCAGTAATCATGTAATTTAGCTTTATTAAGCACTTAGCACGGGTGCACCCGAAGGTTGTGTTTTGTCCCCTGTGTTATACTCTCTTTTTACCCATGATTGTACATCAAGGGATGATAACTCCTTTACAGTTAAATTTGCTGATGACACCACTGTTGAAGGTTTTATTTTAAACAACAATGAAACAGCATACAGAGAGAGAGTAGATGAACTTGTTGGCTGGTGTTCTGACAATGACCTGAATGCGCCTAAAACCAAAGAAATGGTCATGGATTTCAGGAAAATCAAAAGTGACATTGTTCCCCTCACTATTCATGGTAGCCATGTTGAAATTGTTGATTGTTTTAAGTTTCTCGGCACCCACATCTCAAACGATCTTGGCACCCACATCTCAAACGATCTTAAATGGGAGAAAACCGTTGCTTCTTTATTGAAAAAATCACATCAACGACTGTATTTTCTCAGACGTTTTAAAATGTTTGGTATCAGCAGACAAATTTTGACCAACGTCTACCGGGCAGTTATTGAAAGTATTTTGACCTTCTCCCTGACCGTTTGGTTTGGCAGCACCACACAGAAAGAGCGATCCAAATTAAACAGAGTAGTAAAAACTGCATCGAAAATCATAGGTATTGATTTGCCCTCTTTGGAGTCCGTCTTCCACGAAAGAATGCTAAAAAAGGCTAGATCCATCTTCCGAGATGATTCCCACCCAGCCCATGAGCTGTTTGAGATGCTGTCATCAGGGTGCCGTTATAGAGCGATCGGAACACGCACAAGTCGTTTTGAAAAAACAGTTTTTACCCAACCGCTGTCCAGACTTTTAATGATGCAAACAAACACCAAAACTGACCCATCCATCGCACTGTTTACTGTAATGTATATACAGTATATACAGTATGGTCCAGCTATCAGCATAATACTTCATCTACACGGCTGTGCAGAACATACTTTTAGTTGGGAGCGGACGGGTGCCACTGAGTGGAAGATAAGCCATCGGTGGCAGTAGCCGGGCTTGGAGACAATTAATCATTAGTGCGGGCCTGGTCAGGCAGACTGGTTCATGGTGTTAGAAGGGAGTGCTCTGCCATTACCCTACAAATGTGTGTATCTACTGTCAAGCATACCGCAGGGTATGTAGAAAACTGATAGAGAGGAGATATATAACATTAAACACAGGCATAACACACCACACATCAGTAGTCCGTAACAGAAATTATAGAAGGAATAGTTGATGCCAGAGAGTTACCTAGATAGCCTGCTCGCAGCGGGGAGTGGCTGCCGCATACCACAGCAGCAGGTGGCTGGCCAGACTAAAGAGTAGGAAATCGGGCTAATTGCACAGCCGTGTCTATGATGCAAGTGACGTGTTTTTATATTACGTATATTTTGCTGTGTTTTATGTTCTTCTTTTTAAGTTGCGCAGAACCACAATGATTTCCTAAAGTATTATTACATATGGCAATAAAGTTCTATCTTATCTTAAAATATAACAAAATCAGAAAAACACAACACTTTTTCACAGGTATAGACCTTTTAAAAAAAAAAGTAGAATACTGTAAGTTATTGGTCACAAGGGTTTGCTACATGGATCCTTGTAGGCCTGAGGGAGGTCAAAGGAACCATTGTACCCCGAAGGCCTGAGGGGTACAATGGTTCCTTTGACATCCCGAAGGCATACAAGGGTCCGTGCAGCAAGCCCCTGCTACCAAATAACGTATTTGTTTTCATTCCTCCACTATTTTCGTAAAAGAAATCAAGAAGATATCTTCTGACCTGGATCACACCAGACGTGACTGATGTCAAAGGAATATACATTTGTACATAATAGACTTATTACATAATTTAAAATATTTCATGACGTTGCCGTCTCCAGTACTGAGTGTGCTGCTTGTTTCGAACAACACTAAGTAACTTTTTACTTTAGAACCTTTTGGAGATCTTTTATAGAACAAAACGCACATCCAAGATGCGTCAAAAAGATGGCTACAAGAAGTCTGCCATTTTTCGCTACAAGGGTTTTTGTATCACAGTCACATGGTGCGGTTTGCGCTAAAGAGATTGGTCGTGTGACGTAGGGATGAAAACAATTCCATTTATTACATCAGATATAAGAACAGAGGCAACTGGGTCGTCTGTGCACTCTGTTACATCCAAAGTTTACCTCATGTGAACACAGTTTTTTAAAACTTTGACAGTATTTAAAAAAAAATTAAAATGACAAAGGGCTGGTTGGAGGCCTGTAAATTAAATCATTTCCTTGAAATTTTTCATTTTATGTGTGCAGGAGCCAGTACCGTTAAACCCGATGTCCGGCGATCTACGTCCCGCAGTTCCTTTGTCAGTGTTACAGACATGAGTTCTGATGAAGACATGAAAATCGACAATATCTGATTGAAACAGCTACTGCAAACGAGGCATAGTTTATAAGAAAACTTGACAGCATGTGGTCAAACAATAGATGCTGAAATTGTGTGCTCGTCTGTTATTTCAGACTGTATGGCTGTGTGAGCTGAACTGGCATTTAGGACCTTATGGCCTGATGCTGTAAGGTTCAAAATGATGGACCAGCACACCCAAAAAAAATAAAATAGAGTGACCTTTACAACTAGATGAGAAAACTGACGTGACACAACTGTGAACGCTCAAATGGCGGGATGGTTTGTTAATTTCGACCTTATGGGTCTTTGGCCAGCAGCATGAGAGAGCTTAGTCCTACATCAGCCACTGAGCAAGGTGCTCTGCTATAGTGGAGCACCTTGCTTAGTGGCTGACGTAGGACTAACCACACTCATGCAACTGACTTTTTGGCCCTAAACTAGTAAAAGGCCAAAAATGATAGCAGAGAATGGATGTGAGAATTCTCTCCGTTGACATGCCATTCCCCTGTTCAGGTATGTTGCTTCCATGTTCAAGTCTTGAAATCTAAAAGGAAGCATGTATTTTCCCAGTAAGCAAAGGACCTTGGGGAGATGTAGGCTGCATTGGATCTGCACATGACTGTGCGCGGCCTCAGTGCAGCCGACATTAGCCCAAGAACCGTTTGCATACTGGAGTATTTTTCTGACAGAAAATGTTTACTTTGTATGTTACAGTGTTTGACGGTATATCACTGTATGTTACAGCGTTTGTGTTTTACAGTGGTAATGTGCATGTTAACTGTGTGTTCATGCGTGTATGTTACAGTGTTCAGTTGTGTTTGTTACTGTGTTCATGTATTTATGGTACTGTGTTGATGATGATGATGATTTGTCCACTTCTACAGCACACCGTTCATGTTACACCATATGCTCGTGGTACATCATGTGGATGTTACTGTGTTCATGACTTGTGTATATTATAGTGTTCACTTGTGTGTGTTGTTCACACACTGGTTCACTCCCTTGATCCACAGTGCACGTGTAGCAGATTGAGGGAGTGAACCAGAGTGTGTTACACATTGTGAAACGTGCGTTTACTGTTTGAATTATTTACCATTTACCGGTCATGAATTATGTGTGCCTTTGTGTTTTTATCATGCAGATGTGCTGTTCTTGGCAATGCCTTCAGTAAAATCCACATATCAAACTCATTACTGCCGTCCTTAAGCTTACAGTCTACTGGTATTGGAAAATCACATCATAATATTATGCACTTTGTGATGCATTGTGGCATTTTCTTCTACATCCATGATGAGATTTGTTCGTCTCGGTTTACTTATAAATGAGATATTTGCCTTTGCACTTGTCAGAGACGGGCACCTGATAATATGTGTGCTGGTTTGTGCTTTGGACCATACTGCTTAACCCTTTTCATTCAGAATACACCAGTGTGTGAAATAAGTTTGACTAAAATAGTTAAAGGGTAGTGCCAGAATAGCTTGGCATCTCTAGGCACCAAGCTATTCTGGCACTACCCTTGAACTAAAGCCATTGGTCTATATCCTTTTCTGTAAGTACTATAATGTAGCTTGCATATGGCAGTGTTCAAGTTTGAAACTTTTAGCCTCAGTATGATATGGGTTAAGTACAGTGGACTTCATAATTATATAAGAAGGTCAGATCTAACAAAAGTCGGATCTAGCAATGCTTTTTCAGAGGTCCTGACCACAATTATTTATATAAATTCCATCGCTTATAATAAACTTTAGAAATAAAAACAGCAGACTTGGGTCCTCTGGTGCATCAGTGATTGCCGAAGTTTACTATGATCTTGTACTTATTAAAATTCACATCTTCAAAATAAGATCTTTGCCTGAACTCCTATGTTTCTTTTACTCCAAGTGAGATATTTGCCACCAGCTCATGTAGATTCCGTCCATGCCTACAGGTCTAGTGTTGCCTTTGCAAATTTTAAATTTTGAGTGTATTTTTTGTATTGAATGAAACATATCACTTTACAATAAAACCACCAAATTGTTACCGATAAAGTTGTGTTGAAGACTTTTATTATGTGAGTAGTCAAAGCTCAAAAGTGACTGTCGTGAATTTCTGTTAACCCATTATGGCCTAAGAAGTTGTCCTCGGAAGACATTACAATCCAGGAGACAGGTCGACTATGATAGTTCAAGGGTAGTGAGAGAATAGCTTGGCGCCTATGGGCGCCAAGCTATTCTCTCACTACCCTTGAACTATCATAGTTGATCGCTATTTTGTGATGATGTGTGCATGCAGCCACCGGTACTTCACACAGTAATGTTGGCTGCATGCACATGAGTGTTACTTGAAATTCACTGCGCGCACAAGTTGGAAGTTATTATGCTAGTGTTTGATTCTTTATCTTCGGACAGTACTGATAAATTTCTGACATTAGAGACCACAACTGTGTTGTGAAATCATCCATAACCCAGGGGCATCATAATGAAAATACAGTGTATTTACTTAACTTACTGACACCTACTTGCAGTCAATATGTTGATTATTTGTTCCACATTTCTGATTATTTTTCATGGCCATGGGTGTATCATAGTAAATCCATTGGAACTTGTCCAGGCTTTTTTGTACATTGTTTTATTTCTTTAACATATCAGTACTTACATGTTTTTATATGTGTTTACATTGCAGTTTACATTGTATTTGGGTGTTCATTTATCCACAGTTTTGTATTACTATAATCATATGTCCCACCGATATTTTTGTGCATTGTGATAAGTGTGACATATTTTACTGTTGGCTGGCCATAATCTACTTATACAGGAAAACTCTTTACAGTACATGCGGACATATATTTGGGATGCTAACCCCTTTGTGCATTCAGCCACTGGTCCTGTGAAGAGTATACATATTGGTAGCCGCAAGCGCACGTGTTACTTTTTGGCTATCAGTAGCACTTGTCGCGGTGATTCTGCAACAAAAAGCGCTACCGACAGCCAAAGGGTTACCAGTTTTGCAAGCTTCCTTTAATCCATCAATAGCTAGTATCTTTATTTTCATTTACCTTTGAGGATCCAATTAAAGGAGGTATATGTTTGAAAGATTTTCAAATTACCATTTTCTGTAATATGCCTTATATAATTACAAATTACAAACTACATCCACGTTACAATTTAAGTGATTGTCTCATTTATTTTTGTGTGAAGGTATTGGATTATTTTTGATTGCCATATTAAAAAACACGAAGGGATCATGAATTTCTGTAAGTGTTCATCATTTACCACCAGGCATGGGATTCAAATGTGATGTATATGTTCAGCTTACCTAAATGTACACACATGTTACCTGGGGCTTATGAAGTTCTTTTTGTATTCACAGAAGTCAGGTCAGAATGCAAGGTCATATCCAATTTAACTTACTCGGAAAAATACTGTTAATGTAGATATCCTCATAAATGTATTCTTTTATTTGTGTAGTCATTTAACTCCTTTACTGTCAGTGGGACAGATTATGTTTTTAAAATCTTTATTAATGCAATATCAGCAGTCCTCAGCCGTTGAAGGAACATGAATTCAAAGTGTTTTAGCAAGAGGTATAAATCCTTATTGACCCCATGCAACTGTGGGGGTACATGAGGATCTATGTCTCTTGCAGTTATATCATGTTCATTTTCTCTGTAGTGAATGGGTTAAATCTTCTATTGTATAGATTTGTACATACCCTGATCGTTTTCATAATCTAGCATAATTTGTTGTTATGCACTTTGTATTCTCTTCTTCTGAACTTTCTAATCTTTATTTTGTAATCCTGCATAATCAATATACATTTTATTTTTTATTGGTTCTTTAGAGCATGGGGTCATTTGTTGCTCTGTGTTTATGTCAGATGCTTACAGTTTATGTTACAGGTTAAGAGGTGGCGATCCTTTTGGACTGCACATTTTAATTTCTATTTATTTTGTTGGTTTTCTGTGGGTTTTTCCTGTTAATTATTGGTGAATTAGTGCTGTTTTGATTTTTATCGGATCATAACAAACTTTTCAAAGAAGATTGTGGTGGAAGGGGGTACTATGTTTACAAAAATGTAACTTGCAATTTTTATTATTTTTTTCACCTGCCAGTGGACGCAGATTGTGTTTTGAAAATCTTGGTTAATTTAACATCAAAGAGCCTCAGCCATCCAAGGAACATGGATTCAAAGTGTGATCAGTGAAAGACATAGGATCTCATGAGAACTTGTGAGGATCAAGGTCCCATGCAGTTAAGATCGTGTTTACTTTTTCTTGGCAGTCAAGGGGTTAGCACCCTTGTGCCTGCACACAAAGAGGTGTTAATGCCGTTTTTCTTTCAACCCTTTTAGCCCCGGATCCCTACAGCAGGAGATGGCTTGACCATGATATTTCAAGGGTAGTGCCAGATTAGCTTGGCACCTGAAGGCGCCAAGCTAATCTGGCACTACCCTTGAATTATCATGGTCAAGCCATCTCCTGCAACTGGTACATAGTCATTAGGCAACACCTCCAAAATTTGAGAAATGGGACCTTGGGGCTAGAAGGGTTAAGCAGTCCTGTGTCAGTGTACAGATTTTTGCCAGTTTATGATCTGATGCTGAGACAGCATTTTTTCAGATCTTGCAGACTTCTTTATGTCTTTTGTGATGGTGTATATATGTTCCGTGGATATTACCAGCATATATTTTTCTGTCTTTTCATTTGTCCGTCCGTGTCCCGCCGAGATTGTAGGATTCTTTTTGTCAGAAATTGACTGGCTTGCAGTAGCACATGTACTCTCTTGGCTTGGAAATCCACCCGTCGAAATGATCCTGGGGTCAGTTGCATGAGCAAGCTCAAGTCCTGCACATGCCACTAAGCAAGGTGCTCCACTATAGCAGAGCACCTTGCTTAGTTGCATGAGCAGGATTTACGCTTACTGATGCAACTAGTCCGTTGGATTTTAACCCTCTTGGACATTCAGCCACTAGTACTGTTTGCAGTATCATGCACAAAGGGTTAACCCTTTTAGCCCCAAGGTCCCATTTAAAATTTTTTGGAGGTGTTGCCTAACTACTATGTACCTGTGGTAGGAGATTGATCATGATAATTCAAGGGTAGTGCCAGATGAGCTTGGCGCCTTAAGGCTCCAAGCTCATCTGGCTCTACCCTTGAATTATCATGATCAATCCATCTCCTGCTACAGGGTCCCTTGGCTAATAGGGGTTAACTAAGTATGGCTCTACTGTATTTACATTGTTCATGTATTTTACACTGAAAATTATCGTGAGTTGTTCAAGGCCTCAGAATGTTATGAATAAACTTGATGAAATCCTATCTGTAATTTTAGCTGCATTTTGCTGTTAGTGTCCCTACACTTGCCTCGAAGAAAACAAAACAGCAAATTTTATTTCATGTCAATGCATGCACAGATGCATCATTGTGTAAATTGGCAAAAAGCTTGCAGCAAGTGCATACAGAATTTTTTTTTTTCTTGGCAAACAGGCTTTGTTTGATAATTTTTCTATTTAAAATCCTGCCGTGATTAATTTAATTTGTGCTCTTTTTTATGATTCTGTTTATCGTTCAGTTAATCACGGTCATATGGAATATTCAGCCCCCCCCCCCCCCTCCCCACCACCACCAAATCAAACAGCCAACACAAGAAACAGCAAGGCTTGATGCGGAGCGTAATTTAATTGTATTCATAATTGGTATGATTATCTAACGCATTTACAGTAGAACCTGTTTTGAGCAACCATTTTATTGTGCAGGAGAAAGCAGTCTTTTAACCCTTTTAGCCACACAGGTGTTACTTAACAACAATGTACCAGATGCTGGAGGTGGATTGACCATGATTTATTTGGTATCAGTTCCAGTCAACTTAATAAAATTTCAAATACAAACGATTTCCAAAAAACAACTTCAGTAGCTCTTAGCACCACGTGAATGTTCTGTGTTTACGTACAGTGTGTGAGTGAATGCGTGTGATTCACGTGAGCGTGCTTGTTGGGTTCAGTTCGCCGCTGCATTCTGCGCATTGAGTTATATTATAAATATGAGAAATGCGCCATATAAATATCATGTAATAATAATTCAAGTGTAGTGCCAGATTAGCTTGGCGCCTGAAGGCGCCAAGCTAATCTGGCACTACACTTGAATTATCATGGTCAATCCACCTCTTGCTGTAGGGTGTTGGGGCTAAAAGGGTTAAGACTGGGGCTCTCTCAGAAAAAGTCATGAAGGGCAAGAAGTGTCACCTGTCATTAGAGACCAGCATTTTAGGTGGCTGCGGCTGCTTAAATGATGTTTTTTCATGACAGGGTGTCATAGGGGTTGTCGCTCAAAATGGGTTTTGCTGTGCGCTATGGCAATCTCGTTAATTTTGATTTCAGTTTAAGTTGGATGAACCAATTGCACCTTATCATCCCTTTGGCTGTTGGTAGCAGTTTTTGTCACGATGATTCCTGCAGGAATCCTTGCGACAAAATCTGCTATTGACAGCCCAAAGGTTGAAATACATGTACGTTGTAATCTGTGTAGTATGTGAAAATTGCACTAGCGCACATGATATTGTGAAGAATGTAGATAAATATACACTGTAGTTACAGTGAAGGATACTATTTATGGCGGATTTTTTAAAAGGAGAGTATGAAGATATTAGAATTTACCGTGTACTGACGCAGTTCTTAGTTTAAAGAGTGATAGAAAATGAATTATTGTGAGTTGAATGATGGTTATGATAAAATGTTTATTGTTGATGGGAAGCAAAGTAAATATTTATATTCATGCAATTTCTTATTGTGTGTGTGTGTGTGGAGGTTGGGGGGGGGGGGGGCGTGTGAATGACTTCGAATGTAATGTTTTTTCATTTTTATTTTTTTATTATTATTATTTTTATTTATTTTATATTTTTATTGAAGCTTTTTTTTCTTAAAAATAATAACAAGAAAAACATAAAGAGTGCATACCGTACAAATGCAGCATGTACACATATACACACACTCAAAACGATAATAAACTATTTCAGCACGGTTAAACTAAAGTGACGTGTGTTTGTGGAGGGAGGGCCGGAGAGAGAGAGAGAAAGTGTTCTTCTAGCGTGTATTGTGAATGTCTGCATGCATGTATCGGTAACAGACAGTTGTCAGAATTTCAGCAAAAACAAGTATGAAGATCTCGGAGACCATGAACCGTATCGGGACAAAAAGGGTCCAACTGCAGTCTACGCAAATTACCAGAAGTTAACAGAAAAGGTAAATGTTAACTCTGTTACAAAAAATCCAAATATGACAACCACAGCCGTGTTAAACGGCTCATTTTGTTTTTCATAGTAGATGCATATCTCTCTGTACAGTGTCTGTTTTTGAAATCTTCCAAAAAGACTGGAAAGTTTAACTGCCGATTCAAACGGCGGCAACAGTAAATGAAATGTTTTGCCATTAATAAGAGCAAATCGAGCACTGGGTCCTTCCACAGCGCCTCGTTCGCCCGGAAAACAATTCTGTACTAAGTTCAAAATTTTCACAGTGAGCACATTTTCCTGTTGAGTAAGTTGTCCCAAAAGCGTGCACAACTCTGCACTAAAAAAACATGTTCAATAGATTACTTAGAGAGTAAACAAAAGGTACAAAGGTTTGAATCCTTTAGCTGTCTATAGCCTAGGTAAACATTGGTTGTCAGTATTCTATGGACCATTCGATACTGAAACCAACGTAATTTGGTGTCTTGTCTGACTTATAAGGTGGAAAAAAAAGATTTCCACTTTAGATCATTATATTTGTTTTTTCATTTTTCGATGCATGTACTGAGGTGGTGTCGTTTTATTTAAGAACACATTATGTATACCTCTTGTACCCTTTTTGTGTTTTACAAACATCATCCAAGGGTGTACCTATATCGGTTTCATGAACTGCATCCGTCCATATTCGTAACACTTTTTTTTAGTCGTTCTGCAATAGTAATCAAAAAAAAGAAACATCTGCACCAAAAAGTTCACAAAACACTTCAAAACTGACAATGTAATGTTTGTGTGTATGTGTCCAAGTGTGATTTGCGTGTGTTCAAGTGTTTTGTGTGTGTTTGTGTGTGTTGGGGAGAGTGAGGGAGAGGGGTCAAATGTGCGCGTGTTCCAATATCGTATGTGTGTGTGTGATATGCAAGATTCAGCCTTCAACTCTCACCATAACCATCCCATTTGTATGACCCCAGTCATAGACCAGTTTGGTCCGTGTGTTACCAAAGACCTTGTATTCTAGACTATGAGGTCTTGGGTGTTACATAAAAAAGACATCGAGTGGTCACGCCAAAGGATAGTGCACTTTTTGCATCCAGCCGCAATGATCCATTCATATATATAAAAAAACAACACTTTCAGACAATTTCATCAGGAAGAGACATAGATTCACACGAGCCCATGCAGATGCAGGGGCTCATGTGAATCCATGCCTCTTGCTGACCAAGATTTGATCTAGCTGTGCACTTTTTGCATCCAGCCGCAATGATCCAGAGGGCTTCATTTATCCGTACCACTGCATTGGAACTGCAGCGCATCGTAGCGACTTAATTAACGGTTGACCTCATTTACATGCACACGTAAGCATTCGCCGCAAAGATTAGCGTCATCTGACACCAAACAACAGAGTATTATTCGAAGATATAGTTCATATATAATATTGGCACCGAGGGATAAGACGTATAGAATGTCTAGCGACGCAAAATGGACGGGGACGCACGTGTACCACGGAATGATATCATTATGCAGAGCATGTGCCGCTTAACCCCTTTACTGCCTAGAAAAAGTGACGCAACCCGACTGCAAGAGAGATAGATCCTCAAGAGCCCCCGCGACTGCGGGGGCTCATGAGGATCTATGCCTCTTGCTGAAACCATTTTGTATCCATTTTTTTTTAGACGCTTGTGGCTTTTAGTCGTTGAATGAACAAAGATTTCAAAAACAATAATGTACGTACAGTGGCAGGAAAGGGTCTAATAGATGGATAAAATAATTATAAAAGTCACTATTATCCCATATACACACACTACAAACCATCTTTATTTTCCCTGATCTACCGTATTGAAAATACGATAGACTTTGAAATGGGGCTGTTCGGCGGAGTGCGTTCCTTAGAATGCACTGCCAGACGATGTGCTGGGCTGGCGGGCCCCGAATTCTGGCAAAGAAGTAACAAGATAAAAATGACGTCACGTCTCTACGCAAACCTGGCTAGAGAACATAGAGATCAAACAATACTGAATCTAAATCAGGCTTATATAGTCTACTTGCGGCTTATAACAAGGTCGGATATAACGAAAGTCGGGTATAACAACACTTTTTCAGAGACCCGAACGGCACTCTTTCTTTGTAAATTACTTCGCTTAAAACGAACGTCGGTTATAACAAAGAGAAACATTGGGCCCCGGCGATTTGTCAGTTACATCCGAAGTTTACTGGATAACATTGTACAATATTACAGAATGTTCTAAATTATGTTTAAAACTAAAATCTGTTTAGTCGTATTTTACACACAATGAAATAATTTGATCATGAAAATATGTATATTTGTTATTTTGTTTTAAAAAAAAGGCACACGTACCAATAGCCCAAAATCTGTAAGTGGCACATTCTCATCGATTTTAAAGACCATCATGTAATATGTAATGATCCTGCAACAAACATGACAACGTTACATTTAATTATTTGATGGTGTGATGGTGGGTTTCGACGTAAGCAGTCCTCAGCCATCAAAGGAACATGAGTACGAAGTGGTTTCAGCAAGAGACATAGATCTTCATGGGGCCCCTCTCTTGCGGTTGGACCGTATACACCTTTTTGACGGAAGTGGACGGATTAAAGTTTCCATTGTATAGACTGTTTTCACAATCTAGCATAATTTGTTATTATTCACTTTGTATTTTTTTCTTTCTTGGTTATTTTGTAATCCTGCATAATTCAGACACATATATTTTAGTGTACAGCGACATTTTTGTCATGCTATCTTTCATTGGTTCTCTAGATGATGAGAATGTTGCATAATGTGTAGAGATTCTTAGAATGCAGAAAACATTCAACACTTTACTTGCAGACAATCGAATCACTTGTCTTCGTTTGCCAATAGAGTTGCCACTCTATTGGCAAAAGGAGGCAAGTAAAGCTGTTGGCAAAAGAAGCAAGTAAAGTCGATGGCAACTTTGGTAAAGAAAGCAAATAAAGCAAATGATATATGACAACTCTATTAGCAAAAAAATAGGTAATGGTTCTTAGAATGCAGAAAACATTCAACACTTTACTTGCAGACTATCGAATTCACTTGCCTTCTCAGTTTTGCCAGTAGAGTTGCCACAGCAACTCTATTGGCAGAAAAAGGCAAGTAAAGCTGTTGGCAAAAGAAGCAAGTAAAGTCGATGGCAACTTTGGCAACAAAAAAGAAAAAAAAAAGACAACTCTGTTTGCAAAAGAAGATAAGTAAAGTCGTTGACCTGATGTTTTCTTCATTCTAATCTATTAACTCTTAAACTCCCACAACTAAATGACTTCCATTCTATGGAATGGAAGTCACTTAGTTCTGGCGATTTAAGAGTTAATATGTGAACATGATGAGAAGATGATATTTGCAGCGTAGACTATGTACTTGTAAGACGCTTTAATCAATCTCGTTTCAAATTACCATCGGCGCAGTCTTTGACCGAGATCTGACCCATTTGTCCATAAAGACGTGAAACGAGACTCCAGCCGGTTATCTAGCTATTCTGTGTCTCTTTTTTCATGTGCTTTTGCTCAGTGATTCCAGTGGCGTAGGAACCCGTATGGCGGGAGCGCAGGAATGGTGGAGTGGAGGCCGGGGGGGGGGGGGGGGGGGGGGGAGGCTGGGCAGAACACAATACAACGAAAATGTTGCTTTTCACAAAGATGGTCTCACTGTCAGTGCATTCTTTTGGCAGATACCCCCCCCCCCCCATCTCCCCCCTTTATCCGTTCAGAGATAATCGTCAGTAGCCCTCTGGCTTAAGTCACAGAACTATGTAAAGTGTTATCGGCCTGAGAAAAACAAAGATACATACGAAATCTTAGCCCCTTGAGAAAAAGTGAACACGATCCAGCTGCAAGAGATATAAATCCTCAGGAGCCCCGCAGTTGAGGGGGCTCATGCGGATCTATGTCTCTTGCTGAGACCAATTTGTATCCATGTTTCTCAGACTGGCGTGGCTATTGGTCGTTGAATGAACAAAGATTTCAGAAATACACTATAATTATGTACAGTGGCAGGGAAGTGGTTGAAAAGTGGGCACTATTGGACACGATGCTCGTCCTCAGTAGGTGTTGGTTACGTCTGCTTTATCCCACGAAGCCCCGTTCAAAGAGGGTAAGCTATCCCACTACTCCTCAGGAAAAGAGTCCAGTGCTTTGGCAAATGAAATCTTCCTACGCGACTGGACTTTTTTTTTTTTTGTTGAGCAGTAGGCAGAAAGAGTGGGGAAGGGGCTGGCCGGGTGTGATGGTGTGTGTTAGTCAATTACATATGATTCGTCTAATGAATGACGGGCGATTCCATTAAGTTGCTAGTGACAGAGGGATAAAAACTACAACTTTTAACATACTTTATAAACCAGTGCACACAAAAGATAAAGTACATATATATTTGTATTTGGAAATAATATAAACAATTCACAAGACAATATTTAACCACAATGAAGTTCTATTGTAGCTATCGCTAACCCATGCAGTTTACGTCCACAATGTTTAACCCCGTGACTGGTACTGACGATATCGTTCGATGGAAAAGACGCGTCGACACACGCCCTTTCTGCCGAGGGATATTGCCAGCAGAAGTCAAGGGGTTTAATTAAACAAACCGTTCACGCATTGGCTTCACTGAAAGATTTTTTTTTTTCAAAATTGTGCACACTCTTATTGCATGATGCACTGAAACAGTTTATCTTCTTCAAAAATAGTTATTGACGCTTTTGAAAAAGGTATATCATATTGAATGTTGAATTTATTGCTGTAACTTTCTTCTCTTTTCTGCTGTTCGAGATGAATCCGACCACCCCTCAGATTTAGGACGTTCCTACCAGGCATCTACGTTCACCAATAAAGTTGGAGTCAGCAGTGTTTTTGCGGCACGTACACAGTTTAAAAGTGAAATGCTTTTACAGAGCTTCATCACACCACACACAAACAGCAGCTCCATATCCAATTCTAGACTATATATTTTCCTGCAATGTACGTGTGTGATCTGTGAACGCAAGTAGACAACCAATGAGCCATATTGAAATCTAACTCTGTGTCCATACAATGTATACAGATATGTGCTGGTCTGTGATTTTGAACCTGACGGCTTCTAGCCGTCAGGTTCAAAATCACACACCAGCACACACATACATGCACATCAGCATGTGAATACAGCGTCGGGTATATAAGCTGGCTCATTGAGTGGCTCAAGCGGCTTCTCCTCCGCAGGCTTGTCAGCGGCCCTTCTTCGTGCCTTTCCGTGGTCCGAAGCCTGCCGAAAGCACCGACCGACTAATCGGAGTTTGGCTTTGAATTACGTCACCATGACGTCGCCACGCCTGGCGCTAGCCCTGCTGGCGTTCTGCGTTCAGGTAATTTTTTTTTTTTTAATTTTTTTTTACACATCTTGATGAGTTTTAAATGAGGGGAGATAAAAGTAAGGGGCAAGAAGAAAGTGACAAATGCTTGATTTAAGTTTGAAATGAAAACTTTGTCAAGTACAAAAAAACCCAAAAAAAAAACCCCCAAAACAAAACCGTCTGCTGCTCCATTAAATATTAGAAGGGATTGATTTATATGAGTTATGAAATGCATTTAAGGTGGTTATCTTATTAAGAAAAAATATAAAACAACAAAATCAAGAGAGACACCAGCGACTTGAATGAAAAAACTGAGAAGGCAAAAGAAATGTTTGCAAAACTGCTGATTTATGACACAGTTGTTTAACAAAGTGAAATGCGCTGAAAAATACGTGTTTTGTAGGAACTATTGAATTAAATTCAACGCGACGAGTATTTGTTGGCTACAGCGGAATCTGTTTTGAGCTACCGCCCTTATAAGACACCATCTGCCATTAACGACCATCATTTAGGTGGCTGAATGATGGGGTTAATGACAGTGACGTATTTTGCGCTTTAACCCGTTCAGTGCCAAGACTTCTTTTAACACATTCAAACCCAGGACCGAAATCCCCCCAATTTTGAAGGTGCCCTCTGAAGGACAGTATTACAATTTTAGAGACAGATCGATCATGATAGTTCAAGGGTGGTGCCAGAATAGCTTGGCGCCAATGGGCGCCAAGCTATTCTGGCACCACCCTTGAACTATCACGCTCGATCCATGTCTTGGTGTGGTGTGTCGGGGCCGAGTGAGTTAAGAGAGTGGCGTCAGTGTCTTTTATGAACATATTTTCCCTTCGCAAAATAGTTTCTACTGTATTTTCTTCTCTTGAGTTTTCATTTCTATGCATACTGTGTTCACACCCCCCCCCCATCCCCCCCCCCACCCCCCTCGCTGAGGTATTGTGTATGCATCACAACGTTTTCTTCTTCTTTGTGTGCAGGCGACCCTCACATCAGGTACGTTACTGTTAAGTTCTCTATCCCATAATAGTTCATCTTCATCCTTTCTGTTACCCCCACCACTCCCGTCACCACCGCTACCACCACCACCACCACCGGCAACAACAACGACACCATATCATTTCTTTGCACCACTATTGCCACCGTGGAGGCGAACTGTTCCCAAAAGTCCAGGTGAAGAAACTTAATAGGAGTCTTCATCATAAAAGAACATTTTTTTCTTCTTCCCAAAACAATATCCAGTCACCATTTTTCGGAATCACAAAATCAAAATAAGAATAGGACGGCAAAGAACCTAATTTGCTTTCCTCTCTCGGCCTTTAATTTTCGTTTCGAATAAAAATAAACCCGTTTAACCACAAGACCGTAGTTCCCAAATATTGGAGGTGTCACCTGACGACTATTTACAAGTTGCAGGAGATGGATCGACCATGATAATTCAAAGGTAGTGCCAGTTTAGCTTGGCGCCTTCAGGCGCCAAGCTAATCTGGCACTACCCTTGAATATCATGGTCGATCCATCTCCTTCTGTTCTGCGCTGGGGCTAAATGGGTTAAAGACCAGAAATGATCTTAATAAATAAACTTAATTTCTTTCCTCTCTTGGCCTTCCATTTTTTTTTTTAAATCGACCGAACGTAACTATTCCCATTCTTTCTGCCCACTCCTCATTTCGTCCTTAAAAGACGCATTTGGATTGATTCTGACTGACGCCAAATGCCGAATCTCCTTCCGTCTTTGTATTACGGAGACCTTATTTTATTGGATCCCTCGTCCTTGAGAAATCGACATTTCTTTAACCTTTTGGCTGTCGGTAGCGGTTTTTGTCGGGGTGATTCCTGCAGGAATCACTCCGACAAAAACCGCTACCGACAGCCAAAAGGTTAAAGACATGTCTGACAAACCTGTGCTACACACAGCAGTTTCTTCTGTAAAACCGCGTGTGGCATGTTTCAGTGTGCATAAGAAAAAGAAATGTTTTAACTCGCTCCAGCGGGGCCGCATTCGGATATGCGGCAAAAAGCCGCGGATCCAAATAAAGCACGTCTCGAATGTGTTAACCGTTTCATCGTCAGTGGTGAGTGGGACTGATGTGCCACTGCCGCATGCCCATATGGGCTCGGGAAGCTAACGTCATCAGGCCAGTCGTGGCGGCCATCTTGTGAGGATACGGGACTAAGCGCTCATAGGGAAATCACTGTTTTTGTAGTGTCAGGAAAGTCCTGACGTACTATAAGCAATAACAGCAAGTCTTGCCATCACCGTAGGAAACCGCTCACCAGAATCTGTTTTTGTTTGTTTCCGCCTAAAATGAGGAAGAAAAATGAAGAAAAACGTGTTGAAACACTATTTCGCTACAATCTCATGACTATGGTATCCTCTTAAGATGGCGGCTGGCGCGCCGACGCTGCTAGGCAACGCGGGGAACTTCCCGAACGCTATATTCACACCTCTAGGATTGAAACAAAAATGCGCTTTATCACAACTTGAGACGCAGTCAGGTATCATCTAGTTTTCAGAATCTGAAACTGAGGCCGAAGTGGTCACTACAGTAAACTTTTTCGGACACTGCACCCCGTGTACACTGTCCAGTGTTGAACTGTACCCCGTGTACACTGTCCAGTTTTAAACTGTCCGAGAGGTAACGTGAACAGGCCAACCGTCGCGACACTCGTTTTTTTTTTCCTGCTGGGACTGAAAAAGTTTCGGCGGTGCTTGAAACGTGTATATTATTGATACTACAGGCAATAGAAATGAGACATTTTTGGAACCGATGGTTCGAAAAGTGTCGCATTTCTTTTGCTCGTCAGGTATAAGAACCAATTCGTCTAGAACCGTGCATGGTGTGGCTGTTTGTGTGTTGCAGGGTCGCTTGTCCGTAAGAATGTGGAGAAACTCACGGAGCAAGAAGTGACCAACCTTCAGAACTACCTACGCCAACTGGGAGATGACAATACCGCCACCGGATTTCAGGTAGGCGTGCTGGGGGGTATGCCGTTAAACGTATAACTGATTATTTCGTCATAGGACACAATATTTAAACCTTTTCATCCTAATATTCTACTGCATGAAATTTATTTGACTGTGATAATTTAAGGGTGGTGCCAGAATAGCTTGGCGCCTCAGGCGCCAAGTTATTCTGGCATTACCCTCGAACTAAAATGGTTGATCTATCTCCTAATCTGTAATGTAACCTTTATAGGACAATAAACTTGTACATTACAAAATGAATCTCAGAATGTAATGGTTTAATGCTAGTACTAAATAATTTATCCTAGGAAAAATTCGATTTAATCCTAGAATAAATGATTATTCATAGGACTAATTCCAACCAGTCAGGCAGCAGGACTCGTCCCGCATGACATGACGCACGGTGATTGGTGGAAAATTCATTAGACGATTTCGTCCAAGGCATCAGGCCTGGAATCAGTAATATATTTTAGGATTAAATCGAATTTGTCCTAAGAGTAAACTGAATTTGTCCTGGGATTAAATCGAATTTGTCTTAAAATTGTCTTATTTAGTCCTAGCATTAAAAGTTAATTTTTTTTCCTTGGATGAAGCCATTTTGCCGCGTGCTGGGTTCAAGTCCGCCTTGTGATGGCAAAAGACACTAAGTCCATTTTTGCGAAAAGCGAAACATTCATTGTATTACAATGGCAATCTCGCTTTTCACAGAAATAGACTTACTGTCTTTTGTCTTCACAACAAAAAGTAAATTTTAACCAAAGCAAATGTGACCTTCTGTATTAGCCGATTAGCGCTAACCCATTTAAGCTCACGGCGGCATTTCCAACATTTTGGAGTGTTACCTAACGACTATCAGCTGCAGGATATTGATATCCATCAAACCTGATAATTCAAGGGTAATTCCAAGCTAATCTGGCACTACCCTTGCATTATCAAGGACGATCCATCTCCTGCTGTAGGGTGTCGGGGCTGAATGACTAATGATTTGAATATTTATTGATTACTTAATGATTGCTAGTAATGCTGTACACTATCGCTATTTGGCAGTGGCGCAGGTCTTGGAACTGTGACGCAATTGACCAATGATCTGACCTAGAACGGCATGAAAGAAATAAGTGACTGGAAGCCCGCAGGATTGAACGTATCGCACAAATGAGTTAGATCCCTTTGATGCATGGAGTTTTAGATTTAGCCCTCTCCCATCCCTCTGCCTCCCAGATTGGTCTAGCCAGTATGGTATACTACGATTCATAGATATGATTGAGCTAGAATGATAGGAAAACAGAAAGTGAGAAAGCTCTTTGGCAAGAGGGCTTATTGCACAAATAGGCATAAACGATTTCCAGCTCTGATGCGTGGACATTTTGAGTTAACAACCCCCCCCCCCCTCCCCACAATTGCTGATCCAGCTTGTATTGCCCAGTGTCATATATTACGCATAGCTTCCGTTTGTTTTTTCCAGGCCCTTGCAGCCTACCATGGAGAGCCGTCGATGTGCGAGGATGCCAACAAGACCCCCAAGGCCTGCTGTCTGCACGGCATGGCAGTGTTCCCGCATTGGCATCGGCTGTACACAGTGCAGTTCGAGCAGCTGCTGAAGAACAAGGGCAACACCATTGGTATCCCGTACTGGGACACAACGGAACCCTTGGAGCACCTGCCCAGCCTTGTTGAGGTACGTACCGGAACCCTTTGGCTGTCGGTGGCGGTTTTTGTCGCGATGATTCCTAATAGGAATCATCGCGACAAAAACCGCCACCGACAGCCAAAAGGATCAAAGAGAACCATGTCATACATTTGAAAATGTAATACGAATAATTCTCGAATAAAATATATATCTTGCAGTATATATATATATATATATATATATATATATATATATATATATATATATATATATATATATATATATATATATATATATATATATATATATATATATATATATATATATATATATTATAATAAGTTAATTATATATATATCTTGAAATGGGACTGAGATAAAAAAAATGCTGCAGACTAACCCCTTGACTGCTACTGAAAATACCGCTCGGCAGAAAAGACGCGTAACTACGCGTCTTTTCCGGCGAACGGTATCGCCAGGACAAGTCAAGGGGTTAACGCTAATGCGCATTTGGTACAACGTTTTTTATTGGGCATGGTGGCGAATATTTTCTACAGGAGCAGATTTTCCGTGACCCTAACGGAGGCCTGGGCCGCAGGAACGCTTGGTTTTCTGGCGAGATTCCCGTGGACGGTAAGACCACGCAGACGTCGCGCGCCGTGGACGAACGACTGTTCGAGAAGGTGGCCCCGGGGCACAACACCCAGCTCTTCAACATCATCCTGGACGCTCTGGAACAGGACGAGTACTGCCAGTTTGAGGTAAACATAAGTGACTAGTCAGAGTAGTTTGTGGTAGAGAAATATACCGACGAGTAAAAAAAAAAAAAAGCGACATTTGAGGTAAACATAAGTGTTTGTTAGATTAGTTTGTGGTAGAGAAATATACTGATGAGCCAAAGAAATGCGACATTTTTGGAATCGTCGGAAACTCCTTAGTGTTTCCGACGATTCCAAAAATGTCCCATTTCTTCGAACAAAAGAAATGTGACATCTTTAGTTTTTCCAACGATTCCAAAAATGTCGCACTTCTTTTCTCGTCAGTATACATGTGATGAGTTAATTAGCACCTTGACTGCTGCTAACGATACCGATCGGCGGAAAAGACGCGTAGTGACGTAGTTAGGTAGTGACGTAGTTACGCGTCGTTTCCGCCCAGAGGTATCGTCAGTAGCAGTCAAGGGGTAACGTTTGCATTGAGAAATATAACGACAGACAGTACAACAAATACAACGAGTAAAGCGTATAAATGACGTACAATGATCGTCGGATACGGCAGAACCTGTTTTTAGCGACCACCCTTATGAGAGATCACCTGTCATTAAAGACCATCATTTAGGTGGCTGTAGCCTAATAAGTGATGGACTTTAATGACAGTTGACACATTTTTTCCTCTGAAGACTTTTCTTGATAGAGCACCTTGATAGGGCACTTTTCCCCCTTGAAAACAACAACAACAACAAAACAACAACAACAAAACAACAACAAAACATCAAACAACAGGTTCTACTGTAGAACATGACCATTTAAATGTGTCGTTGATTTCCCTGGAAAAAAGCTTCGTTATATATGAAGTATAAGTTAGGCACACGCATTACATGAAAAATAAGCAGTAATAAAAGAAGAAGAAGGAAAAAAAAGACAGCAGAAACATTACATAATGTGAATTAATGTGAAACATGCAGGAAAATGATGTTTCGCCTTTGACCATCATTTGCCAAATCACGGATTCGAACCCTCAAAAGGTCAACAAGCCGACGTCGTGTCTGAGATGTCAGCCCGAGGACCTAATGCTCAGACACCCTAATCTTCCACCTCTAGATGCAGTTCGAGATGCACAACCACGTTCACAACGTAGTACAAGATCCCGGGCCGGCCTCGCGCCTAGCACCTTTTGCTCACCGGGAGCGCAAAAAGGCCCTCGGTCCGAATTCGCTCACCTCATCCTCCCTCTCTCTCTCTCTCTGTCTTCCTCTCCGAACTCTAGGTGCAGTTCGAGGTGGCCCACAACCACATTCACTACCTGGTGGGAGGGCGCCACAAGTACTCGATGGCCACGCTGGAGTACAGCTCCTACGACCCCATCTTCTTTCTGCACCACTCCAACATGGATAGGATCTTCGTCATCTGGCAGGAGTTGCAGAAGAAGCGTGGCAAGCCCTACGACCGTGCCGACTGCAGCGTGGAGCAGTTCCGCTGGGACCTACATCCTTTCGACCGTGACTCCAACCCCGTACAACTCACCAAGAACTTCCACACGGCCAAGGAACTGTTCAGGTCGGTATCGGCGACGATCGTGTGGACATGGATAAATAATGAGCAAGCAAGAAAAAAAAGCGCACCAGAAGAACACGCACAGAACACTTCAGTTAAGTTACTAAGTAAATACTAACTAAATAACTAACCAGCTAACTAACTGACCAGCCATCCAACAACAACAAGAAAAAACCCGAACCAAAGCCAAACAAAAGCAAAGCAAAAACCAAACAAACACCCACATCAACAATAACAACAAACAAACAAACAAACAAAAAAAAAACAACCCACAACAGAAAGCCTCACACCAACCCCCCCCCCCCCACAAACAAAACAATAACAAACAAACAAAACAACAACAACAACAACAAAACAACAACAAAGAAACACACACACACACACAAAAAACAACCGCATACACACACACACAGAAAAACGAAACAAATCGCAAAACAACAACAACTACAAACAAACGAAGGAAAGAATTAGGAACGACCGAACGACTGAACTAACTAACTAACTAACTAACCAACTATCTAACTAACTAACTCACTGTTTAGTGCCGAGAAAATTTGAACAACACGCAACTGCAAGAGGGATAGATCCCCATGAGCCCCCGCAGTTGCGGGGGCTCATGAGGATCTATCCCTCTTGCTGACACCACTTTTAATCCATGTTCCTGGAACAACTAGTGTTTTTTCGTTCTTGCCTTTATTGCCTTTAATGTAGGACAATTGCAGAAACACGGTCTGCGTCAGCTGGCACTGAACGGATGAATTGTTTTGTGTATTCCAGCAACCTGCAGCTGGGCTACACCTATGACAGCCTGGAGCTTCACGGCATGAAAGTGGACCAGCTGTACAATTTGCTGGAGCAGCGCCACGCCCGCGAGAGGTCCTTTGGTGTCTTCAGCCTTCACGGTCTGGGTTTCTCCGCCAACGCCAGGGTCAAGGTCAGTGTCCAGGCGTGATGGCTCGACCTTTATCTCACGTGCGCGTTCAGCCACTAGTACTGTAAACAGTACAAGTAAACAGTAGACAATGTAAGCAGTACTAGTAAACAACAGACAAAGTAAACAGTACCAGTCGCCGCGTGCGCCAGGAAGATTCAGGTCGAAAATATCACGGAACAGTGGCCGCGTGCACGAGGTGGTTAGGGTCTACTGTATGAAGGATTTTTAGATGCGCATACCATTTTTAGTCAGTGAGTCCCAGTGAGAACTGGCAAGTGAATACGCCAACAAAAACAGTAACTGTCGGGCGCCAGAAAGCGTGACAGAATGACTTTTGGTACCGAGACTGTAACAAGCAATTGCCCGATATCAGAAGCAGGTCAAATTGCACGTGTCGACGAAAACAGTGTGGGGGTCTATGCCTCTTGGAGATGTTTGGAGTGTATGATGATTCAAGGGTAGTGCCAGATCAGCTTGGCGCCTGAAGGCGCCAAGCTCATCTGGCACTACCCTTGAATTATCATGTCGACGAAAACAGTGTGGGGGTCTATGCCTCTTGGAGATGTTTGGAGTGTATGATGATTTAAGGGTAGTGTCAGATCAGCTTGGCGCCTGAAGGCGCCAAGCTCATCTGGCACTACCCTTGAATTATCATGTCGACGAACACAGTGTGGGGGTGTATGCCTCTTGGAGATGTTTGGAGTGTTGTCTGTGCCTTGGGCACACACTGGTTATAATCCGTCGTGACTTCGCTCTCGCTCGTTGTTGCGAGTCCCTCGGCGTGAATCCCAATGTGTAAAAGGCCATCGGGCCGACGTCGACCGCCTTTCTCCCGCGCACGTCCGTGCGCGGGCCAAGGGCGGACATCGTTGGCCCGGTGACCTTTTGAGCTCTGGGATTGTAACCTCACTAACTATATAATTCTAACCAACCTAGCGAAAAAGACGTCAGAATAAAATACATACACTAAGCGCGTTCTCTTTCTCGTCGCAGGTTTGCGCGGATGGCCACTGCGAGTTCGCTGGTGATTTCTTCCTGCTGGGCGGGGCCAACGAAATGCCGTGGGAGTTCCACCTGCCCTACTACTTTGACGTCAGCGACGCTGTGGAGAGACTGGGGCAGCATCTGGATGGCGACTGGAAAGTGAAGTTGGACCTTTTCCACGTCAATGGAACCGCTTTGCCTGGGACCCTCCTGCCCAAGCCTTATGGCTCGCACCGCCCGCCTAAGGGCTCACGTGATTGTGAGTACTGAATGTGAAAATAATTTTATACCTTGAGTCCAGTTTTCACCCATGATATCCAACATCGGCTAGTTGAAGCGTTGTTGCAAAGGTAGACAATGATGACGTGTAATAGTACTAATACAAATACTAATAATACAATAATAATAAAATAGAATGGTACTGCTGCTACTACTACTATTACTATTTTATTACAACTACTGCTACCACTGCTACCACTACTACTAATTATCTAATTGCTAATGACCTATTATCTTGACGCGTTTAACTGATTCGAGAAGAGCCGCATCCGGATACGCGGCATAAAGCCGAGTATCCGGATGCGGCATGTCTCGAAGGTATAAACTGAACCCAATATCCATGTGAACTTGAAAAGCCTTTTCATGCACTCTCAAACACAGCTTTTCGTGTGATGCGATAATAATAATAATAATAATAAAAATAATAATAATCATCATCATCATCATAATCATAATAATACTAACAATAGCAATAACAATAATAAACAGCAATTAGAATGGTACTACTACTACTACTACTACTACTACTACTACTACTGCTACTACTGCTACTACTGCTACTACTAATTGCTTATAGTTTTGGCGCGTTTAACTCATTCGAGCACGTCCCCTCGAAAGTGTTAACTGAACCCAATAGCCATGTGAACTTGAAAAGCTCTTTCATACACTTGCACACTGAATACAAATACAGCTTTTCATGTGATGTTATAATAATAATAATAATAATAATAATAATAATAATAATTCATTCGAGACGTGCCGCCTCCGGATACGCGGCTTAAGCCGCGTATCCGGAGGCGGCACGTCTCGAATGAGTTAAGGGTCAACTCAGCCCTTGAAGACTCGGAAAAAGAGAATCAAAATAAAATCTTGCATACATGTTTTCCAGCCGAGGAGGTCAGCTTTTTCAACGACCGTGACGCCCGCACGAACGCCGTCGTGCGTAAGAACGTCAACGACCTGACGGACGAAGAAGTCTACGAGCTTCGCCAGGCCATGTCCCGCTTCCAGAACGACACGTCCGTCGACGGCTTCCAAGCCATTGCCGAGTTCCACGGCCTCCCGGCTAGATGCCCCAGGCCCGACGCTGCTGTGCGTTATGCTTGCTGCGTCCACGGCGGAGCAACGTTCCCGCACTGGCACAGGCTGTTTGTAGTGCAGGTAAGGTGGTGTCCCCGGCGCGCGAAAAGTGCATCAGGGCCGACGTCGGCCGCATTTGGCCCGCGCACGACCGTGCGTCGGCCCTCGTGTCTTTCCTTATCGGGTGGATCGTCCTTGACTTGCTGATAATGTTCTCATCAGTGTCGAAGGAAAGTGGGAAATTTGGGCGGAAGAGATCAGTGCGGTATCACACTGCGTGTGCCGCCTACCGCTGATAGGTGCGCGCATTCCTCAGGGGTAGGTTAATTACAGTTACACCCTGTCGAAGTACGACCGCAAATAATGTGCTTTTTTAATCTGTCGACAACTCTATGGGTCCTTTTGTGTTTTGGGAGAAATAATATCACGAACCTGTTCGGGAGAGACTGTCCGGGCCAGTATCGAAGAGAAGAGGCCACAGGTCACTGGCGCATATGAAAACGTGAATGTACTTGGCGTGAATGCACTCAAATTCATGGACAAGACTTTGAAATGTGTGGGGCTGGTTTGTGGTTTTTGACCGTGCAGCCCAGAGCCATCGAGCTAAATTAACCCTTCACTGCCGGAACACAAAAAGCAATACCCAATACGAGAGGTATAGATCATCATGAGATCCCGCAGTTGCTGGGGGCTCATGAGGATCTATGCCTCTTGTTGACGTCACTTTATATGCATGTTCCTTGGACAGATGAAGTTGTTTCGGGTCTTGAATTCAGAAAGATCGCAGAAATACAACCTTCGACCAGCGGCAGAAAAAGTGTTAAAAGCTCAGTGTTCATTGAAGCCAAACCTGTATCGTTGTTATAAAAAGTACATTCTTCATTATTCTCAACCCCTTCTCTGCCAGTAGACGCAGATTTGTTTTTGAAATATTGTAAATTCAGCGCCAAAGATACCCCAGTCATCAAAAGAACATGGCTACGAGTGGTTTCAGCAAGAGGTATAGATCCTCATGAGCTCCGAAACTGCGGGGGCTGATGAGGAGCTGTACCTCATGCAGTTGGGTAGTGTTCATTTTTTCTCGGCGGTGAAGGGGTCAATAAATATTTCAGAAACGCATTCAGTGGCAGGGAAGTTGTTAAACATTCAGTGTTCATTGAATGCAAACGTTTACCCGTTGTTGCATAATATTCTTTGTTCCTTGCTATTTAAAATTTTTTTTTATATTCTTCTTTGTTCAATACCAGGTGGTAGATGAACTTACCGTTGTTACATAAAGTTCATTGCTCATTATTAACTCATTCGAGACGTGCCGCCTTTAAGCCGCGTATCCGGAGGCGGCACGTCTCGAATGAGTTAAGAAATGTTCAGCGTTGATTGTTCAATACCAGGTGGAGGATGAGCTGAGAGCTCGCGACCTGCACTTCGGCATCCCGTATTGGGACTGGACCGTGCCTAACGCCGAGATACCGGCTCTGGCCGCAGACGATAGGTACCAGGACCCCCACCATCCTAACATCATCCTGCCCAACCCCTTCTATGACGCCCCTGTGGCCTTCATTAACCAGAGGACCTCCAGACGTGTAAGGAAACCATTTGTCGACAACCATATATGTTGAGTGACAACCGTACGATAGGTCACCTGCCACTAAAGACCATCATTTAGGTGGCTGTAGCCACCTAACGGATGACCAGTGACGGTCTTTAATGGCAGGTGACACTTTTTTTTTGCCCTTTAAGACTAGTGAGAGAGAGCAGCTGTCTTAAAAACGATGGTTACTCAAAAACAGGTTCTAACGTACACTGACGAACAAAAGAACTGCGACATTTTTGGAATCATCGGAAACACGAAAGTGTTTCCGATGATTCCAAAATTGTCGCAGTTCTTTTGCTCTTCAGAATATTTTGCTTGGGGAAGGGGCTGGCGGGGTGAACGAGAGAGCGAGAGAGAGAGAGAGAGAGAGAGAGAGAGAGAGAGAGAGAGAGAGAGAGAGAGAGAGAGAGAGAGAGAGAGAGAGAGAGAGAGAGGTTTAGTTGTCCCGGATGACTCTGATTAAAAAATATGTGAAAGGATTTAATTTATTTACTTGTTATGTTTTTGTAAACTTACTCGTACCCAAAGTGTTTCATAAGTAGAGTAATGCACATGGTTAACCCGTGGTCAGGACCTCTGAAAAAGAGCTTATTGTATTTGTCTTTTGTTGTGTTCTACGTTATTACCGCCGAACATGTTTTGTGCGTCCAGCCTTATGAGAGATCACCTGCCTTTTGTATACATGGATTAGAATTGGGACTGGATTAGATGGGTTACGTGTCCCTCGTCCTCTTCCAGACATTATCAATTATTAAAATAATCAATAAATATTCAAATTATTAGCATTAACCCCTTTAGGCCCGGCGCCCTGCAGCAAGAGATGGATCACCAAGATAATTAAAGGGTTGTGCCAGATTAGCGTGGCGCCACTCTAATCTGACACTACCCTTGAATTTATCATCGTCGACCAAACTCCTGCAGCTGATACATAGTCGTTAGGTGACACCTCCAAAATGTTGGAAATGCAGCCCTGGGATTAAATGGGTTAACGCTAATTGGCTAATACTTAAGTTTAAATTTGCTGAGGGTAAAATAGCATTTTATTGCGTCGACAAAAGACAGTAAGTGCATTTTTGTGAAAAGCGCGATTTCCGTCGTAGTACAACTGCTTTTTACCGTTGTTGCACATTGTTCATTGTTCTTACTTCAGGTACAGGAGGAGCTCACCCAAGCCCCACCCTACGGTGATCACACAGCCCTGTTTGACGGAATTCTCCTGGCTTTCGAGCAGACCGACTTCTGCGATTTTGAGGTCCAGTTCGAGGTTACCCACAATGCCCCTCACTTCCTAGTGGGTGGCTTTGCGCCTTACTCTCTGGCCACCCTGCATTACAGCGCCTTCGATCCCATCTTTTTCCTGCACCACTCCAACGTGGATCGCATGTGGGCCATTTGGCAAGAGCTGCAGATCCGTAGAGGCCTGCCCTACAGGTGAATTCTGGACGTGATGTTCTGTGCACGTTCGACGCTACGCTAATCATGCAGGCACAAACCTGATCCTGGCGTAGAAAATGTCCTCGGGCACCCTCAGTTGGCACAAGCACGGTTGTACGCGTGCCAACTGAGGCCGATGTAAGCCCGACGACCTTTTGATTACTAAAATGCATTTTGGGAGGGAATTTGGAAATTTTGAAATTGGTAAATTTGTGAATTGGAAATTTTTGAATTTGGAAATTTAGGAACTGGAAATTGGAAATTCTTGCATTGGCAATTTGTGACTTTAAAAATTTGGGAATTGGAAATTTCGGTATTTCGACATCAAGTGTCAACGTCTTAACCTTAACACATTATTGTGTTTCTGTGATTTTGAAAAAAAACAAACAAAAAACAAACAAACAAAAAAAAAAACAACCCGACCTGCACACACTTTGTCCACTTTTTTACTCCCTACGCTCAAACACTCGGCACAACTTCACTACTAATCCGAAACGTGTGTTGTTGGTCATATGAACCTTGCGGCGTTGAGCACACATTGTATCCCCCTCTTCGCTTAGAGCCATCATGCTCAAACTAAAATATGCGTTTTCGTCCTCATTTCAGGGCTCACTGCGCTAGCACTCAGACCCACAGAGAGATGAAGCCTTTCAGCTTTGATGCGCCTCTGAACAGCAACGAAAAGACACACTCCCACTCGAAACCTTCTCAAGTCTACGACTACATTGGAGACCTCGGATACACCTACGATTCGCTCACTTTCGGCGGTATGTATGGGTGACTTGTGTTAGCATTGCAAGTTTTTATACAGTCGTTATTTTTTGCAGGTATATTTCACATGCGCACGCACGCACACGCACACACACACATACACACACACACACACACACACACACACACACACACACACACACACACACACACACACACACACACACACACACACACACACACACACACACACACACAAACACACACACACACACGCACGCACGCACGCACGCACACACACACACATACACACAAACAAACACACACACACACAATCTAAATTCATCCGGTTTTGTCATGTCTTTTGTTTGTGTTTTTTCCATTTTTCAAATTTTGTGCAGTGTACTAATACAACACATTCCAGCTGATTTATTTATGGATGCATATGTGTACACACAAAAAGCGAAGTTTCAACGAGTTCAACACCATTTTGGGTATTGCCATATGCGTCCATTTTCTTTCAGTTCTTTTAACTCATTCCCGGCATTGCGCATCAATAGCTGCGGCGGTGTCGGTTAGCGTTGCCGCCGGCAACGCTATACTACACTTTCACAGCTATTGATACGCGGCCCCTGGACTGAGTTAATCATAGTAATGTAATTTGGGATATGTAGCTACAATTCCGTAGAGGATGAATAAATACAATTTACTTGATAAAACGAAACTACACAGACTATGAACACTTCTATGGCACGGATCATTATTATAATCGGTAAAATCACTGCGCACTCATTGACGATGATTGTCGACACAGTCGTGTGCTGTATAGTCCAAAATTACAGACTAGCGCACATATAATGACTTCTGTATTCCAGACACAACAATACGGCAAAACCTGTTTGAAGCGATCAAGTTGTGTGTGACGTCACCTGTCATTTAACTCATTCGCGGCCAGCCGCATCCGGATGCGCGGCTTATGCCGCGCATCCGGATGCGGCTGGCCGCGAATGAGTTAAACCTACCGCCCACGTTGCTGTAGCCACTTGAATGATGGTGTAAAATGAAAGCCACTGAGGCGACACTATGTGCCCTTCAAGACTTCTCTTGAGCTGAGATAGCATCTCTCTTTCAAGACTGTTTTTTATGTTGACATTCGGTCAGCGCACTTTTGTTTATCAAGCCCCAGTGTTATGGAATGCACTTCCTCTTGAGGTCGGAGACAGTGAGTCTGTCTCTGACTTCAAGAGGTCGTTGAAAGCTCACCTCTTTAAGCTTTACTTCGAATAACTGCTAGTGTTTGATGCCTTAGTTGTAGTTCTGTAATCATCCTTGTTTAGATTGAATGCTAATTAGAACATAAATTATTATGTATGCATTGTTGTTTAGGTTATTGTAAAAGTGGTGTGTTCGGGTATTGTGTTTTGTTTGTTATGTGCATGTCATTGTATTTTTATTTTTGTGTACAGATTGTAGAGCGCTTAGAGCTTTTGATTAAGTTTAAGCGCTATATAAATACTCATTATTATTATTATTATTATTATTATTATTATTATTATTATTATTATTATTATTATTATTATTATTATTATTATTATTATATTATTAAAAAAGGTGGTTGAACCAACTACACCGATTTATGCACATGTTGTCATAGTGTATGTAATAATAATAATAATAATAATAATAATAATAATAATAATAATAATAATAATACCCTTATTATATTGGCGCTTTTCCTCAATTTTTGGGCAAATCGACTCAAAGCGCCGCGAACTGAAACCCAACACGCACACTCACGTAACAGACACGGATTTACGCCATTTAAGAAAACACAGTACAAGACAGACGAAGGGCCAGTTCAGCTACTGAAGTTACAGAGATTTTTTGATCGCTAGTATTTGAAATTTGTAAAGTGGCCTGAAACCGGTACCAAAGTGTGGGGAGTGGGGGGTTGGGTGGGGGGTGGAAGAACCGGAGTACCCGGAGAAAGAACCCCCCGACGGTATGTTGATATATGTACAAACTACTTCGCTTGCAAGAAGGTCGGATATAACAAACGTCGGTTATTACAACTCTTCAGAGGTCTGGACACCACTTTTTCTATGTGACTTACGTCGCTTACAACAAACTTATAATCCTACAACAGACAAAAAAGTTGGTTCTTCAAAACAGGTTTCCCTGTACTGAAGGCATACGCCCTAACCCATTTAAACCACCGAAATTCTGGAGGCGTCACCTAACGACTAGGTACCAGTTGCAGGAGATGGATCGACCATGATATTTCAAGGGTAGTGCCAGATTAGCTTGGCGCCGTCAGGCGCCAAGCTAATCTGGCACTACCCTTGAACTATCATGGTCGACCCATCTCCTGCTGTAGTGCGTCAGGGCTGAATGGGTTCATGAACTGTGACAGAGGGCGATGCTGATGGCGATACGGCGATACTAAATAGTGACTCTCCCGTGTTGCAGGCATGACTGTGGAACAGCTGCAGGATTATCTGGAGGAGCGCCAAGGCAAAGAGCGCGTCTTTGTGGGCATTGAGCTTCACAACATCGGCGTGTCCGCCTGGATCAAGGTCTACATCAACAACGGCAAAGGTGAGCAGCACAGACGTTAAAGTGGCCAGGGAGAGGCATACAGATCCTCGTGAGTCCCCCTTGCAGGCTGTGAGGGCTCATGGGTGTCTATGCGTCTCTTGCATTTTACAATTTTATTTATTAAAAAAAACACAAAAAAACTACTGCATACACTAATATCCCCAATGCAGGTGGAGGCGTGGATCTCAATAAAGTCCAACAACCTGCGGGGAATCGTGAGGATCAGTGTCTCTTAATATTGCATTGTTTAACCCACTCACCGTTATTGACGATACCCCTCGGCGGAAACTAGACGCGTAGTCACGCGTCTTTCCCGCCGAGCGGTATCGTCATTCGCAGTCAAGGGGTTAACCAGACTGCTGTTAGCTATATGATTCTATTCGGACTGGAAATTAATTTTCACACAAAGTTGTCCATGTTTTTCCAGGACTTGTCCAATGAGAGTTTTGCTATAATGTGACGGTTGTTGACCCATGTTGCACTATAAAACAAGTCACTATCCATATATGAAACCGCACACTGAAGGGTACTTCTATGTATCTGATACATGAGAGCTTGATCTAAGTTTATAAACTAGGCCCGTAAGTATATAGGGAGAAAGTAAGTTGGAATGAAACACTATATTGCATTAACTCTGACATGGGCTCAGACTTCTCCGCCGCAGGAGATCCTTATCTCGCTGGCCGTGTGGCTGTGCTGTGAGGCGAGTGAGAGTTTGAGAAGATATCAAAGTTCATGGACCCCCATTGTGTGTGCAGCCACCGGTACTGTCACAGTACCAGTGGCCGCATGCGCAAGAGGGGTGAAACACTGGTTTTTCCCCGCAGCCGATCCTTACTTGGTTGGCAACGTGGCCGTCCTGGGGGGCGAGAAGGAGATGACATGGCACTTTGATCGTCTCTACAAGCTTGAGATCACCGAAGCCCTCGCTGACCTTGGCCTTTCCTATGACGACGATTTCCACGTGAGCTTGACCATCACCGACGTCACCGGCAAGGAACTGTCCGGGGATCTTTTCCAGCACGACACGATCTTCCACCAGCCGCCGAAGAGTGAGTTTACACAGTCTGCTTTAAAACTGGCTGATTGGTGAATTTCCATTTTTGTTTCTGAAATCTGTGTTCATACAGCGACCAAAAGCCACAACTGTCCAAGAAACATGGATTCACATTGGTCTTAGCAAGAGATCTAGATCCTCATGAGCCCTCGCAAATGCGAGGGCTCATGAGGATCTATACCTCTTGCATTTGGGTGGTGTTCAGTTTTTCTCGGCAGTCAAGGGGTTAATTGAAGACTCTGTATACACGCATGCAAGTGCAATTATCTCACCATCGTCAATTCCGCCAAGCGGAGACAAAAGACATTCAGTCGGGTTACGGTTGACGATGATGATGATGATGGTGATGACAACGACGATGATGATGATGGTGACTATATTCTTCTTCTTCTTCTTCTTATTAATTGTTATTATTTCATTTCGTGACAAACAACATTTTTATTATATTACAACTGTGCGCGGGCCAACCGCGGACGACCCGGACCGGGAACCTATATTATGCACTCTTTATCTTCCGCAGCTTACGAGCAAAAAGGCCTGAGCGACAGGAAGCTGAGATCCGACGTGAATTTCCTCACTCGCGAGCAGGTGCAGAGCCTTCGTGACGCCCTCAAGGCCCTGGAGGACGACACGTCCATCAACGGCTTCGGCCAAATTGCGGCTTTCCACGGTCAGCCCAAATGGTGCCCGTCCCCTGATGCCGAGAAGAAATTCGCCTGCTGCGTACACGGCATGTCCACTTTCCCCCACTGGCACAGGCTGCTCACCGTGCAGGTTTGTGAATGATAATAATTTTGAACTCATTACATGGAAACGTATCTTACGGAATCTGTTTTAGATTTTTGCACAAGCTTTGACTCCTTGACTGCTACTGACGATACCGCTCGGCAGAAAAGGCGCGTTGTCACGCGTCTTCAGCGGTGCCGTCAGTAGCAGTCAGGGGGCTAAACTCCATTCCGGAGTGTCCGGAAGCTCATGTGTACCATTTGACCAAAGTTTCTGAAGTCCTAAAGTGTGCGACGAGAAAAAAGATGACCTGATGGTGTATTGTCTTCCACCCCTCTAGGCCGAGGATGCCCTGAGAGCCAACGGCTTCGAGGACGGTCTGCCCTACTGGGACTGGACTCTGCCCATGACCGGCCTGCCCGCTATTGTTGAGAGTGAGACGTACGCGAACCCTCAGAGTGGCAATACTGAATCTAACCCTCTGCACCACGGCGTTGTTGACGGTCATCAGACGACTCGCAGTCCCCGCCCCGAGCTCTTTGAGCAGCCCGCCTTCGGCAAGTTCACCAGAATTGGAGAGCAGGTTTGTAGATCGATTGTGTAACTCCTTGTGCATGAAGCTGCCGCTACTGTGTACTCATTCTGGCAAGAAAATCAGACAAGAAAGGAGTTGGGTGGACCACGCTAGTGTAAGTGTAATACCAGATTGGCTCGTTAACTCATTTGCGGCAAGCCGCATCCGGATGCGCGGCATAAACCGCGCATCCGGGTGCGGATGGCCGCGAATGAGTTAATCCTTTCAACTAGCCTGGATCATCTGCTTCTGATGCGCCAGGCTAATCCGATGTGACCCTTTAATCCCTTCGCAGCCAGTGATCACGGATTTCGCGTCTGAAAATACTGCACACTGACCGACATTCTCGTGAAGAACACAAATGAAATGGGACCGAAACTGGGCACAAAGAACACAGGACTACCAAGAGACATAAATCCTCATGAGCCCCCGCAACAGCGGGGGCTCATGAGGATTTATGTCTCTTGGTAGCGTTCGCCTTGCCCCGGGGTTAGCAAGCTTGGTCCGTCTGCCTCTGTGGCGCCAAGCTAATCTGGTGTGATTCTTTATCTAGCCTGGTTCATCTGCCTCTGACGGCGCCAAGACGATCTGGTACTATCCTCGAACTATCATGGTCAGCCCATCTATGTGCCGCGTATCCGGATGCGGCAGATTTCTATTGAGTTAATCAGTTCACACGTTTCCCTCTTTAGTCCATCTATGTGCCGCGTATCCAGGTGAGGCAGATTTCGATCGAGTTAATCAGTCTCACGGGTTTCCCTCTCCTCAGGTGATGCTGGCGTTTGAGCAGACGGACTACTGCTCGTTCGAGGTTCAGTTCGAGGTGGCCCACAACTACATCCACGCTCTGGTGGGCGGCAACGAGCTGTACTCCATGGCCTCGCTCAGGTTCACGGCCTACGATCCCCTCTTCTTCCTGCACCACTCCAACACTGACCGAGTCTGGGCCATCTGGCAGGCGCTGCAGAAGTACGATTTTCTTTTTCTCCCCAAAGTGATTATTTAACCCCTCCCCCGTCACTGCCAGGAAAAGGGGAACACGATTCAGCTGCAAGAGACATAGATCCTCATGGGCCCCTCGCCTCTTGCTGACGCCACTGTGTCTCCGATTTCCTTAGATGCCGTGGGCTATTTGACTTTGACTTAACTCTTTCAGTCCCGACACACCCCAGCAAGGTATGGATCGACCATGATAGTTCAAGGGTGGTACCAGAACAGCTTGGCGCCTATGGGCGCCAAGCTGTTCTGGCACCACCCTTGAAATATCATGGTCGATCAGACTCCTGCATTATACTGCTGTCCTCAGAGGACAACTCCAAAACGTGGGTATTTCGTACCCGGGACACAATGGGTTAACGAATATTTAAAAAAACACAATCTGCGTACACTGGAAGGGACGGGATTAAAAGAAAATTATTCTTGAAATCGGATAATTAGGTGTCTGGTCAAACTAATAGCTAAATAAACTATTACTTTTATAGTTCACTTCGCAGATGATGGATACTGCAAAAGGCGGACATATTTATTATTATTTTTTTTTCAAGAGCTGCCTGCCATCGTATGGAATCATCCCGCTTATAACAAACTACGAATATAACAATATAAATATCTGAGTTGATTCAGTTGTTATACTTATATTGCCCAAAACTGAAATGGAATTTGATAGAATAGACTTACGGTTTTGATCTTTAAGGGTTAACCCGTACAGTGCTACCACCCAGCTGCAAGAGGTATAGATCCTCATGAGCTGGCGCAGTTGTGGGGGCTCATGAGGATCTATGCCTCTTGCTGACACCACTTTCAGTTCATGTTCTTCCTGGCACATCCATTTTTGTGTGTGTCTTGAACTGACGAAGATTGCAAAAACACAGTCTGCGTCAGCTGGCCCTGTAAGGGTTAAAACTACAGACCGGCACACAGTTATCGCAATTTATTTATTTATTTATTCATTCTACCGACATTTATTTATTTATTTATTCATTCTACCGACACTGTTACTCCTTCGCGCAGGTACCGAGGCCAGCCGTACAACACTGCTAACTGCGCCATCGCGTCCCTCCGCAAACCCTTGCAGCCGTTCGCCCAGACCAGCGCCACCAACCCTGACGCAACCACCCGTGACCACTCCATCCCCTTCGAAATCTTTGACTACTCCACCAGCTTCCACTACAACTACGACAACTTGGAGTTTAACGGCCTATCCATTGCCCAGCTTCAGCACGAGGTTAGACTTGAGATTCAGCAACGATTCTGCCGTTCAAGGTTGATGTAACCGATTTAGCCCCGAGTCACTACAGCAGGAGATGGATTGAACGTGATAATTCAAGGGTAGTGCCAGATTAGCTTGGCGCCTAAAGGCGCCAAGCTAATCTGGCACTACCCATGAATTATCATGGTCAATCCATCTCCTGCAATTGGTACCTGAGGCAACACCTCCAACATTTTAGAAATGGCATTTTGGGGCTTTTCGTAAATCAGAAGTAGCTTATCCCCTTCCCTGCCACTGGACGCATATTTTATTTCTGAAATCTTTGTTCATTCGACGACCAAAAAGCCACGAAGGGTCCAAGGAATATGGCTACCAACTGGCCTCAGCAAGAGGCAGAGATCCTCATGGGTCCCTGCAACTGCGGGGGCCCCATGAGGACCAATGTCTCTTGCAGTGAAGAGGTTAAAACAAAACTGCACGTGTTTGACGCAAACAGTGGATTAAAAGCCCGGACGAATATGAGGTACTGTAACTGTGTCCGGTCGTTCGATCCACCGATTTCGTCAGCCAAGTGCAGTAATTTTTACCTACCACAGATCTCACACCTCTATTGTAAAGAAGTGTAATCACTATGATGTGCTGTCAAGGGGCTTTACCTACTGTCTTTGACCTGATTCTAAAATGTGTGCTCTTGTCGCTGGCCGCAGTCTTTGACGTGATTCTAATTTTAAAATAATTTCTAGTGAGGCTGCTGTCCTGGGGGCGCTGCCTGTTGCTTTTGACATGATTCTGATTTTAAGAATATCTCGTAATGTCCTCTTTTGCTTTCAAGGGGCACTGCCTACTGTCTTTGACTGGAATCTCATTCAAGAATAGCCCAGATGAACCAATTCAGCCCTGACATGATACAAAAGGAAACGGATGGAACACTTTAGTTCAAGAGTGATGCCAGAATAGCCCGGCGCCTTCAGGCGCCGAGCTATTCTGGCACCACCCTTGAAATATCATGGTCGATCTGCCTCCTGAACTGGTATAGAAGACAACTCGCAATAAACGATTTCCGGGGAAATCAGAGGTTGCGCGTGTTTCTGCGACATCGCATTTTTGTCTGGGCTCTTCAGACATTGATTTCATGGAAACACGCGCAATTGTGACCTACATCTGATTTTCGACACAACGTCAATTTCGACATTTTTGACGGTAGGGCTGAACGTGTTGACCCGTTTCTACCCCAGGTGGTGGTGCGCAAATCGAAAGAGCGTGTCTTCGCCGGCTTCATGCTGCACGGTATCGGGGAGTCCGCGTTGATCCGCTTCTCCATCTGCACCGCGGACAGCGTGTGCAGTCAGGCCGGCGAGTTCTACATACTGGGTGACGAGTACGAGATGCCGTGGGAGTTCGACCGCCTCTTCAAGTACGAGATCACGAATCAGCTGAATGAGCAGAAGCTCGAGCCTCTCGACCGCTACGACGTGGAGTACAAGGTGTTCAACCTGGCCGGCGAAGTGATTGGAGATGACACGTTCGGCAAGGTCACCATCGTGCACACTTACGGAGCTGGTACGGGAATGCTTCCCTCCCCCCCCCCCCCCCCATTAAAGCACAAACCATTCATGCCGAAGTGAGTGGAAGGTCCTTGGGCCGACAGTCAAAATATCAAACACAGAAATAAAAAAAGAAAGAAATGATATAGCCCAAGTTACCTCGAGGGTTGGGGGGTTGGAGTTGGGGGTGGGGGTTTCCAATATTTTGTGTGGGGACCTTCGACCTGGCACAAAAGGCCTCCTGAGGCCAGACCTTGCTTCCAGTAGGCAGGAAAGGGCGGGGGAGGGTTGGGGGGGGGGGGGAGTTGAGGGAGGGCTGTAAGCGAACCAAGTGTGCGTCAGGACTATCACCACTCGCGCCAGCCGTCCTGATCCTGCCGCACCATCTCGCTACCCGCCGAAACGTCGAACAGCGCGAGATTGGGGAGGGGGGTCGGTGGGGGGGGGGGCAGGGGGGGGGGCAGGGTGGGGGTGAATGAGTGAGGATTGTTCAAACTTTCCCAAAAGGAACTTGGTTTTGGCATTTTAAAGATTTTTTGGCCGGGGTTGGGGGGTGGGGATTTCCGGAACCCTCACTCCACCCACCAGATCCGCCGCTCCAGCCTCCCCCCCCCCCTCTAAAAAAAAAGGAAAAGAATGAAAGAAATGTGTCAGCCGGCGGGCGCGGGCCTATAGTAAGGCTTCGTTTGCAGCCAACGACTCCCAGCAACGAATGAGAGTGAAATCACGGCGGATAACCAGCGTTTACCATAAGCATAGCCGACACTCCAAGCATCTCCAAGAGGCATAGATCCTCATGCGCCCCCTGGGGGCGCATGAGGATCTATGCCTCTTGGAGATGCTTGGAGTGTTGTCTATGCTATCCGCCGTGACGTGGCTCTCGTTCGTTATTGGGAGTCGGCCAGCGTAAACGTAACATCTCCAACGTAGGCTGACATCGGCCCAGATCGCTTTGACTCAGTGTACCTCTCTCCACAGGCCACGTTGAGCGCAAGTCGTACGCGGAGGAGCTGAAAGCCTCCTCTCACGTTCGCCGCAACATTGACGACCTTACCGCTGGCGAGGTGGAGAGCTTGAAGAACTCACTGCAGAAGATGGAGGACGATGGAAGCTTCGAGCATATTGCCGAGTTCCACGGAGCGCCAGGACTTTGCGAGAAGGACGGTAGCAAAGTTGGGTGCTGTGTGCACGGCATGGCTACCTTCCCCCACTGGCACAGACTCTACGTGGAACAGGTCAGGTTTCACGCCGTATCAACGCTAAACCCTGTGTACTGTTACCAAGCAAAGCTAGCCAGGCGGAACAAACAACAACTGTCGCCAATTTTAATTTGAAACCTCCTACAACATTTGACACTTTTTGAAAAAAGGAAGACACTCAATGATGGCCAGAACCAAAATAAACAGTTCAGTAATAGTTCGATAAACTCTTACAGTACGGTTCTGATACACTAGGGTGTACGGTAATGATTTCCATCAGTAGTGAGGTTTTGTTTGCAACAAACGGCTCCCAACAACGAACAAGTGAGCCCGAGGACTCATGAGGATCTGTGCCTCGTGGAGATGTTTAGAGCGTTGTCTATGCTTACATCAGAATCTGGTTGTCCGCCGTGACTTCGCTCTCGTTCATTGTTGGTAGCCAATGAAAAGAAAAGGGGAGACTGCCAGTGCTAATATTTTAGGAAGTTACAAAGTAAAGTAGATAATAGCACTGTCAGGGGAGAGAAGTGTGCATGATCGACCAGTGATCATAGTAGATCTATGATCACTGGTCGATCATGCACACTTCTCTCCCCTGACAGTGCTATTATCTACTTTACTTTGTAACTATTGTTGGTAGCCGTTTGTCGCAACAGGCCAAGGAACACAGTGCCGTTTCCGTACAGTCCAGTCTCTTAGCCTTAGTCAGTCCCAGTTATCCCCTAATTTTTCAATCCTCTAAAAAACACTACCGCCTACCAGCTGCACATTTGCCATGAAAAAAAAAAAAAAAAAAAAAAAAAATCCCAGTACATTGACATTCTCATTTCTTGGCTATGAACCTGATTCCTTACCAACCCCACACCCAAGCACAGCTGAAATCAGCGTGCCCCTCAAATCACCATGGCAACGGAAACTCAACATAGGCCCACAATTGTCCACTGGATAAGCTCAGGATGGTATGAATCAAAGCACCAAACATGTCTCCTCTTACCTAACCAGAAATTTCCAGCAAATTCCAACATTCAGCCCTACTACAAATTTTCAAACAAGGCAAACAGTTTAAAAAAACAACAACACCGGTCCTTGCACTGCCTCACCTACCTCATTTGAATATATAACGTGACCAACAGAAAGCTCACTAGTACCTTGCGCAGCATATCGCAGAACCGTGGGTTTGGTAGATGCGTTCCCACGAGGAGATTATCCCATTCAGCCCTGACGCACTACAGCAGGAGATGGATCGACCATGATAATTCAAGGGTAGTGCCAGATTAGCTTGGCGTCGGCGCCAAGCTAATCTGGCACTGCCCTTGAATTATCATGGTCGATCCATCTCCTGCAACAGGTGCATAGTCGTTAGATGACGCCTCCAAAATTTGGGAAATATGTGCGCCGGGCTGAAAGAGTTATCCGTGCATGAAAGCGACCTCTTCTGGGGCAGGCTTTGTTCGTTAGAATGTAGCGATACGTGTTCTCGATGCAGTCTCAGTGTAGTCTGCAGGAATCACCTCGACGAAAAGCGCTACCGACAGCCAAAGAGTTAAAAGAAGTTTCTGGACTGGTGACCTTCTTTTGGGAAAACAAATTTCACTCGGGGTGCTCCACATTTCAGATTCTAGAGACAATAACTTCGGGTAAAACACCAGGGCCCCAGAAGTACAACGTCTTCGGGCCCTCGACGACCGCAGTCGGCCCGCGCACAGCCGTACGCGGGCCACTGCGGCCGTCGTGAGCCCGATGACATTTGCTTACTGTGCATGGGGTTGGGTGGTGGGGGGTCTGGGGAAAGGGGCAGTATGAAGTTTGCTTTTTAACCCTTATCATTCGGAATACACCAGTGTGTGAAATAAGTTTGACTAAAATAGTTCAAGGGTAGTGCCAGAATAGCTTGGCGCCACCCTTGAACTAAAGCCATTGGTCTATATCTTAACTGTAAGTACTTTGATGTAGTTGGCTTATGGCAGTGTACAGATTTGAAGCCTCAACATGGGTGGGACAGAAAAACAAGTTGAATCCTGAAGCGGGGTCTGGTGGCCGTCTTTTCAGTGAAAAAAGGCAATTTTTTTTTTGGAATCCGGAATTCCGGCTGTAGCTGGAAAAGTCCCATCCATGCCTCAGTATGATATGGGTTTAGCGAAGTAATTTACATTGAAAGGGTGCAGTCGGGACTTATGAAACAGTATTGTTAAATCCGACTTTGTAATGTCCGACCTTATTATAAGCGAAGTAGTCTGTGTTATGTTGTTCACTTCCCAACACAGGTTGAGAACGCCCTCCTGTCCCACGGTTCAGCTGTGTCCATACCGTACTGGGACTGGACTAAGCCGATCGCCAAGCTGCCCGACCTGATCGCCAAGGAAACCTACTTCGACTCTCGTTCCCAGAAGATGGAGAACAACCCCTTCTTCCGAGGCCCTATCAAGACACCGGATGTTGACGCTTACACCACCAGGGACCCTCGGCCCGAGCTGTTCAACAACGACTACTTCCTGAAGAACACTCTGCTGGCCCTCGAGCAGACCTCCTTCTGTGATTTTGAGATCCAGTTTGAGGTGCGTGCTTATTTAATTCTTTCATTTCATTTTATGTTATTTTAATTATTTCTGTTTTTACTCTTTTTATTTTTTTCATTTTTTAAATTTAATTTAATTTTACTTTACATTAATCTCCTACCGTGACATTGAGGTCCAGTTTGAGGTGCGTGGTTATTTATTTATTTATTTGTTTATTTTATTTCTTTTCTTTTCCTGTTTTCTATTTTTTCATGTTTTTTTTTATTTAAATGTTATTTTATATCATTTAATTTTATATTACTTTCATTAACTACTTCAGTGCCGAGAGAAAGTGAACATTATCCAACTGCAAGAGACATAATTATCCTCATGAGCCCCAGCGACTGCTGGGGCTCATGAGGATCTATGTCTCTTGCGGAAACAAAAAAATAATTTTCTTGGATTTACTTTATTTTAATTTAATTTAATTTAATTTATTGGTTTGTTTAATTTAACTTAATTTTTTTAATGTATTTTGTTTATTTTATTTTATAACGACTGAGCCCGCTGGTGCAGACATGTTTGCAGACAAGCCTGCATGATCAAGGGGGTTAATGAAGAAATAATCAGCAAAAATGGAACAGAAAATAATAATAATAATAATAATAATAATAATAATAATAATAATAATAATAATAATAATAATAATAATAATAATAATAATAATAATGAATACTTGTATAGCGTCTAACCTCCGATTAAATCTCTACACGCTTAACAAAAGCTTATTTGCTAAAATTACTAATTACAAAAAACGCAATTTACAAAAGCTATTTAAGTCATGAGATCGTTCAACATAGAGGAGGGACTGATCCAAATGATAGAAGCGCTTTACAAGAACGCCTGCAGCGCGGTTCTACTTAACAATCAGTCAGGCGAGTTCTTCAGGACGACGATCGGTGTCCGTCAAGGATGCCTGCTCTCTCCTGTCCTTTTCAACATATTCCTGGAGAAGATCATGCAGGAAACCCTCCACGACCACCATACTTCAATCTCTATTGGTGGCAGATCCCTGTGCAATCTTCGATTCGCAGACGACATTGACCTCATGGCAGGCAGCAATAGTGAGCTCCAAAACCTGACAGACAAACTTTCAACTAGCGCAGGGTCTTATGGCATGGAGATCAGTACGGATAAAAGCAAAGTGATGATCAACACCACAAGCGACAGCAGCAGCAACATTCACATGAACGGCCAGAAGCTAGAAGAGCTTCAAGTACTTGGGAGCCACCCTGTCCAAAGACGGTAGTTGCATAGCAGAGATCCGTATCAGGATAGGTACAGCAACATCCGCAATGGCCAGGCTGGACAGGATATGGCGAAGTAACTCCATCAGCTTCACCATCAAGTACAGGCTTTACAAGTCCCTCGTAGTGTCTATTCTACTCTACGGCTGTGAGACTTGGACACTGCTTGCAGACTCAGAAAAGAAAATCCAGGCCTTTGAGAACAAGTGCCTGAGGAAGTTGCTCCGCATCTCGTACCGCGAGCACAAGACCAACGAATATGTACGGAGCATCGTCACTTCCCTGGTGGGCCCACATGAACCCCTTCTGGCAACCGTGAAACGGCGCAAGCTTGCTTGGTTTGGCCACGTGACCCGACACAACACCTTGTCCAAGACTATCCTCCAAGGCACTCTCGAAGGAAGTCGTCGGCGAGGTCGTCAGAGAAAGAGTTGGGTCGCAAACATAAAAGAATGGACCGAACTCGAGATGCCAGACTTGCTTGCCACCGCCCAAAATAGAACTCAGTGGAGAGCACTGTCTGTTGCTGCTGTCTTTCAGTCCCCCCAACGCCCAGTTCGGGCAAGGGACTGATGATGATGATGATGATTTAAAAAAAATCATCAAATATACTGATGAGCAAACGAAGTGTTTCCGATGGTTCCGAAAATGTCGCATTTCTTTTGCTGGTCAGTATACAAGTTAGAAACAGGTAATAATAATAATAATAATGCATAGCATTTATATGGCGCATTTCTCATATTTATAATATAACTCAATGCGCAGAACGTAGCCGCGAACTGAACCCAACAAGCACGCTCACGTGAATAACACGCATTCACTCACACACTGTACGTAAACACAGAAGATTCACGTGGTGCTAAGGGCAAGCTCAAGCGAGCTACTGACGGTATTTGGAAATCGTTTTGTATTTGAAATTTTTATTAAGTTGGCTGAAACTGATACCAAAGTGGAGGGGGAGGAAGAGCCGGAGTACCCGGAGAAAGAACCCCCGACGGTCCGCCCGAATTAACGGTGACACTTACTAGAGGAGAAAAATCCGACGCCGGAACCCGGAATCGAACCTCGCACCTTTAGCATTGGTGGCAGGCGCCTTAACCACTGCGCCACGGACCGCCCCAGGTAGTAATGGGTGGCAGCAGTGAAGAGATGTGTGCCATCTTAGATCAACGAGCACATAATTATGCAATTTAGCTAAACACAGAGGACAGGATCGAAACGTAAAGGGCGAGTGGGGATGGGGTGGGGTGAGGGTGGGGTGTGTGTGTGTGTGTGTGTGGGGGTGGGGGTGGGGGATGGGTGGGTGGGTGGGGGGGGGGGTAACTACCTACAGACAACGGATTGAGTGAGCAGAAATCATATTCCAGGAAGCGCATTACACTTCCAACGGGAATGATGAACGAATACATCATTTTTTGTTTTAAATGGACAGATGACCCACAACGCATTCCACTCTTTCTTGGGAGGACGCGGCAAGTATTCCCTCAGCACCCTGGACTACTCGGCCTTTGACCCCGTCTTTTTCCTGTACCACGCCAACACAGATCGTATCTTCGCCATCTGGCAGGCACTGCAGAACTACAGGTCAATGTAGCTCTGTGATTTCTGTGAAGAATTAAGTTTGATCCAGTTTTAACTATACACAGAGCCACCTGCGGATTGAAATGCACATGTTAACCTTATGGGTGTCGGTGGCGGTTTTAGTCGCGTTGATTCCTGCAGGAATCATCGCAACTAAAACCGCAAACGACACCCAAAGGGTTTGACCTTTGGCTGTCCGTAGCGCTGGTTAACAGCACTGTATCGTTTGAAATGCACCGATTCGAACAGATATCTTCAATTCCCCCAGACCATTATTTTTTCTTTTGATCGTGCTAAAGTCGACTTCGCTTGCTTCAATTTCGGATATAACAAACGTTTTGTTTACATGCCCTGACTAGTGCTCTATATAACAAACGTTTTTTTTACATGCCCTGACTAGTGCTCTATATAACAAACGTTTTGTTTACATGCCCTGACTAGTGCTCTGTTTTTTTGCGTGCTTATTTTACTTAATTTAATTTAGGTTAATTATCTTTTGAATTTTTTCATTAATTTTTTTCAATGTTTTACATTAGAAAAAAACCCAACATGTCCATATTTAAGAAAGCAAGATTTTGAATGTACTCAAACCAAGCCTCACCTATCTGGTTTGTGAGTAAGATTTTGAATGTAATACAGTGAACATCTCTCATTTAATAAAAAAAAATAGACTTACTGACTTTTTTTTTTCAAAACTAGGACAGACCACTGTAAACCCTTTACGTGTCGGCAGCGGTTTTAGTCGGAGTCATCGCGACTAAAGCCGCTACCTACACGCAAAGGGTAAAGCATACGCCCCCAGCGTTCTTAGGCTATGACACATTTAAGAGTGCCCCCTCCACATTTAGGTCGTCATGTGTGAAGTAAACTGACCATTTCGACCCTTATCCCAAACAGAGGACTTCCTTGGGACGAGTCGGACTGCGCTCTGAACCACATGCGGGATGGCCTTCACCCCTTCGACGACAAGGCTCAGAACGAGTTTGACATCACCCACAAGTACAACCGTCCCATCGATGTCTGGGACTACAGCGACCACCTCCATTATCACTACGACAACCTGCTGCTGAACGACTGGACCATCCCTCAGCTTGAGCAGGTAATTAACCCGTTTAGCCCCGACGCCCTACAGCAGGATATGGATGCCGATCGACCGTGTTAATTCATGGTTAGTGTCAGATTAGCTCGGCGCCTGAGGGCGCCAAGCTAGTCCTGCACTACCCTTGAATTATCATGTTTGACACATCTCCGGCAACTGGTAGATACTCGCTGAGTGGCACCTCCAAAAATTGGGAAAGGCGGCCTTGTGGTTAAATGGGTAATTGACAATGTCAATTATAAACTCGCCGTAAGATGAAGGTATGAAAATTTGCGGGGTTTCTTTTTCAGCGTACAGCGGTCCAGTACATGGCTGATAGATCGATTCATAAAGTGTCACATTGGAACTAGGAATTGCAATCACATGTTCAATGTAAAATGATGTATATTCTTATTATTGCTCGCATGTAGGCGCCAAGCCATTATGGCACCACCTTTAACTTGAACTGTCAAGCTCGATCTGCCTCGCTGAACTATAATATAGTCTTTTGAGGACTACTGTCAAACTGTACACATTTGTATCTGAAAACGACCCTCCCAATTGTCCGCTCGAGCAGGTGCTGAAGACACAGAAATCACGTGACCGCGTGTTTGCGGGCTTCCTGCTGCACAACATCGGCACTTCCGCTGACGTGGAGATCTCGATTTGCGTGGCTACCGGAAATGGAGACAAGAACTGCGACCACCCGGCCGGCCAGTTCGCCATCCTGGGCGGCGAGTACGAGATGCCCTTCCAATTCGACAGGTTGTTCAAGTATGACATCAGCGATCCTATTAAGAAGGTGCGTAGGGTGTTTTTGTTTTTAACCCGTTCAGTGCGGAGAAAATGTGCACACCATCCAAAAGCAAGGAGTATAGGTCCTCATGAGCCCCCGCAGCTGCGGGGGCTCATGAAGATCTATGCCTATTGCTGACACCACTTTGAATACATGTTCTTCAGACATCTAGGGTTTTTAGGTCTTGAATTAACGGAGACTGCAGAAACACAGTGTGCGTCAGGCACTGAACGGGCTAAGGAAATGAAAATACACTTTCTGCATGAAATATTCAGTTGTTGAAGTTACAGTTAGATACCTGGAATAGAGGTTATCACTAAATCAGCAGTAGGTCAAACATTGCACGGACATCAAACATTCCGTGTATTCATCCGGACCACTCCATCCTTAAGAGGCTTATATCCTCGTGAACCCAGCATCGGCAAGGTATCATGAAAATGTACGCCTCTTGCAAGTAGTTGCCTCATTGGCATCCACAGTCTAAGGTAGTTCCCCTTATTAACAGTGTGACTGCTACGAGGACGCATGCCGCCGTTTATCGTGGCGATCCAGCGATACGGCCCCTTTAGTTCTTACTGTGTGGAGGCACAACCTACCGTCTAACCTTTTTTACATGGGCTCATGACCTGATTCTGATTTAGGAGTAATTCCTATACTGACGAGGAAAAGAAATGCGACATTTCTGGAATCATCGGAAACACTGAAGTGTTTCCGATGATTCCAATAATGTCGCATTTCTGTTGCTTGTCAGTATATTTGGCATCGTCCGTGAGATATAGATAGATAAACAGATTGATTGATTATTTGTTCAGCTCGGCCTAAGTTAGATAAATTGATTGATTGATTGATTGATTATTTGTTCAGCTCGGCCTGAAACTAGACAGCGGCGCCAACTTTGACCTGAAGGTTCAGATCCACGCTTACAACGGTTCTTACCTGGACCCCAGCATCCTGCACGAGCCGACCGTCATCTTTGAGCCTGGAGAGAGTGAGTGACGCTAACTATACTCTTGTGCCCGAATAAGATCTTCACCCGATAAGATCTTCACCCGCTCCGTTAAACGCTGAGCCGGTGTCTGTAAGGACACTCGCGGTCCCAGCAGCTTGTCCCTTGACCGTTCAAATTGGCACAACCGCAGTGCGCCTGAATTGATCAGTGCGCAGGTCGTACTTAAGAGGCAATAGGTGTCCCTGTCTCCCATAACCCCCCGTCCATTTATCACTCCGGTGCCGTACATTGCACGTCTGAAATCTGTGTCAATTTAACGCAAAAAAGCTCCGGCCGTCCCATGAACAATGGATTCACAGTGGTTTCAGCAAGAGGCATAGATCCTCATGAACCCCCGCAATTACGGGGGCTCATGAGGATCTATTCCTCTTGCAGTAGTGCGGTGTCCATTTTGTTTTTGGGCAGTGAAGGGCTTAGACCCCGAAATAAACAACCAACAAGCGGTACATTTGAATCCTGGCCTGAAAGCCGTGTCACTGCCAACCCTGCTTTTGCCCCAGACAGTGGACGACACGGTATTCACAATTTAACTCATTGTGCCTGAGGTACGAAAAACCCACATTTTGGAGTTCAGGAGACAGGTCGATCGTGATAGTTCAAGGGTGGTGGCAGAATAGCTTGGCGCCTATAGGCGCCAAGCTATTCTGCCACCACCCTTGAACTATCATGGTCGAGCCAAATCTTGCTGTGGTGCGTCGCAGGCAGAATGAGTTAACATTCGCAGCTATAATAATATACAGACTGAACCGCTGGGGTTAACTCATTCGAGACGTTCATCTTGTGTGTTGCAGGCAGCTACCAGACCGTGAAGGGACAGACGCATCGCGACCTCATTCGTCGCAATGTGCGGTCTCTCAGCCTTGCGGAACGACGCTCCCTTGTTCTGGCTCTCAGGTACGAACGATGTGTAAAGTGACAAGCAGAACGACAGGTCGCCCGGAAAAGTCTCTCATATTACATTGAAACTTCACATTTAAAGGGCTTAGTCTACCGCTGTAACTGTTCAAAGATACACGTCTGTAACAGATGGTTACGAGACGCTACACACAGGTCTAGCTATGGTTCATTTTTAATACAGGACAATCCAGTTCAGCACACGTCGTATTAATATCAAGTAGTCTGACAATGACTCCTCTCCGTTCTATAAATACAGCGCTATCAGTACGAGAAACGGCTACAAATAGATTGACACGCTGACGGCTGAATAGAATAAATAAGTTCGATTACGCGTGTGCTTTTGCTGCGTGTCCCAACTGCTGTTAAAGTTCATTAGGTGTGTCGACAAGGCATAACAAACACAAATGGTGCTGAAATGTGTCTTCAAATTTAGGCGTAATGGTACTTTTAACCGTAGCGCAGTCAGTCCTTTTCTTCAGCATTATTGTCAGACATGCCATGAACACTTACTAAGGATCGGAAGTGTAAACTATTAACCATTTGACTGTCGGTAGCGCCATCTGGCAGGCACTGCAGAACTACAGGTCAAATTTAGCTCTGTCATTTCTGTGAAGAATTACGTTGTAACTGTACACAGAGCCAGCTGCAGATTGAAATATATATATATATATATATATATATATATATATATATATATATATATATATATATATATATATATATATATATATATATATATATATATATATATATATATATATATATATATATTTTTTTTTTTTAACGCTTTGGGTGTCGGTGGCGCTTTTTTGTCGCGATGATTCCTGCAGGAATATCAACACCCTGACATCCTGCAGGAATCATCGCGACAAAAAAGCGCTACCGACAGCCAAAGGGTTAACGTGTTTGGAGAAGGTCGCTTTAACCTTTCGAGTTTTACCGACGATACTGTTCGTTCGGAAAAGACGCGTAGTTACGTAGTTAGGTAGTGACGTAGTTACGCGTCTTTTCCGCCGAGAGGTATCGTCAGCAGCAAGTCAAGGAGTTACAGGGAGAGAGAAACGCATCTTATTTGTCACTGTGCTTTCCATACACAGAGGCCTTGAGGAGGACCACTCTGCCGACGGCTTCCAATCCCTCGCCTCCTTCCACGCTCTTCCTGAGTTGTGTCCCTACCCTGAGGCCAACCAGCGTTACGCCTGCTGTGTGCACGGGTCCGCGGCCTTCCCGCAGTGGCACAGGCTGTACACCGTCCAGTTTGAAGAGGCTTTGAGGAGACACGGCTCCATTGTGGGTATCCCGTATTGGGACACCACCCGCCCGCAGAAGTAAGTAAAACTATATCGTGTGGAATCCAGATTGTGACTGATGTGACGCGCGTAAAATTCAAAGAAATTCTCGACAAAGAGAGAAGCAAGGGAAAAAGTAAGGAAGAGACCTTCGGGCCGACGACCGCCGCAATGGGCCCTCGCACTGCCGTGCGCGGGTCCACTGCGGCTGACGTCGGCACAAGGAACTTTGTTGACTGCAAAACAATCTATTATTTTACAACCGACAAGTACAAAAGTACATAACCCTATTTTATAAAAAATAGCCATACCCACAGAAATGGTCTATGTGTATTTATATTTTCTGTGAGTGAAAAAGATATGTACACATAGTCCACGCTGTCTACAGTGTACCTCTATTTTGAAAAAAACAACAACAACCAAATAAAAACAACTGTAGGCCAACTTGTTCTATATAATCGTGTTTCTTTCTTTGTCGGGATTTTTTAAAAGTCTATTGTGTGGCATCGTTTTGCTTGGTCGGAATGCCTCCCGCTTCATCCAGGACACCGAACAAGGGAGCCTGACTAACAACTTCAGGACGTATACTGTTCTAACATGCTGAGGGACTACTGAGGGAACTGCACTGTTACATTAGCATACTAATCACGCTCTAAAGTTCTAGATTTTAGACTGAAATATTGTATTTTTTAATGGTGAAACAAATCACTAACAACTTTGAATAAAACTCAGTAACACAGGAGGACATGGCACTGTGTTCCATAATACTGTATTAAAATTGTGTCCAAAATACGTGCTTATTTATCCAGCAAGAGTGATCATTTGTCCGAAATACCTGGTCATTTGTCCGAAATACCTGGTCATTTGTCCGAAATACCTGGTCATTTGTCCACCATACGTGCTTATTTGTCCACCATTCGTGATCGTCCACCATACGTGTTTATTTGTCAAAAAAGTACTCATTTGTCTAAAATATGTGCTCATTTGTCCACCAGTCGTGTTGGTTTGTCCAATTTAGTGCTCATTTTTCCAACATCCGTGCTCATGTGTCCAACATTCGTTCCTATACATTTTCGTATTTCGCAATGAAATCCCTAATTTGTCATTTGTCTAGGAGTCTGCCGGAGTTCTTGGAGGAAGCTAAATTCCAGGACCCTGTTCTGAACGTGGAACTTGACAACCCCTGGACTGGCTCTACCATCGATTTCGAGAACTCACACACCGAACGCGAGCTCAACCTGGAGAAACTGGGTGAGGAGGGAGAGCACGGTTACGACACCTGGGTATGGGAGCAGTACCTTCTGGCCTTGGAGCAGGATGATTATTGCGACTTTGAGGTTGGTGCTGTATCCCTTGAAGGGTTTGATAGTGAATAGACCATGATAGTTCAAGGGTGGTGTCAAATTGGCTTGGCGCCATGAACTATATTTTTATGCAGCAATACCTTTTCTCCTTGGAAAGGGATGATGATCGCAACTTTTAGGTGTTGGTTCCCTTAATGGGTATATTAGTAAACAGACCATGGCAGTTCAGCTTCAAAGATCGTGCCAAATTGACCTGACGCCTCAAGGCGCCATGCCAGTCTGGCACGAACCTTGAACTTTAAAGTTAGACCAGCACCTCATGGCCCTGGCACATAATGCCGATCGAAACGTTGAGGTATTGTTTCCTTTGTTGGGCACATCAGTAAATAGACAATGATAGTTTAACTCAAAGTGCCATGCCTATTTGGCACGAACCTTAAAATATGATGGTAGAGCAGTACTCCTTGGTCCTGTGTGTGTGTGTGTGTGTGTGTGTGTGTGTATGTGTGTGTGTGTGTGTGTGTGTGTGGGGGGGGGGGGTTGGGAGGGATGTTTGGCACCCCTGATCACGGCGACTGCAGTAACCACGTGTGTTAGACAGCACGATCGTGCACATGTAACTTACTTCCCACTCTTACACGGCCCATATATTTAACCCGTTCAGTCCCAGCTGACGCATTTTTTTCTCCTGCAATCATCGTTGGTTTAACTCCAGAAAGTGGTGTCAGCAAGAGGTATAGATCCTCATGAGCCCCCGCAAATGCGGGGGCTCATGAGAATCTATACCTCTTGCGGTTAGGTATTGTTAAGATTTTCACGGCCCGCATTTTTTGAAATCAGAGAACGTGAGCTACGTAGACCTATTTGAAAATACATGCGTTTGACAAAAAACAACAACAAAAAAAAACCAAAAACAACAACAAAAAAAACCAAAGCAAAACAGCCCAAACAAACAAAGCAAACCTGTTCAGCTTTGAAAAAGATACCTTATATGACCTCAATCTTTTTTTGTAGTTGAAATCCAGATAAAAAAAGGTGGGCTTTTGTCATTTAGCGTAGAAATTTAAGTGATTTCACAATGAGCGCAACTTGTGAACATTTGTGTTTCCTCACGTTGTAGGTCCAGTTTGAGATCGCCCACAACGCCATCCATGCCTGGGTAGGAGGCACCAAGGTCCACAGCATGGCCCACCTCCACTACGCCTCCTACGACCCTCTCTTCCTTCTGCACCACTCCAGCACCGACAGGATCTTTGCCCTCTGGCAGGAGTTGCAGAGAATCAGGTGTGTGATGGTCTCTCACTTTTTAAACCTCATTCGAGTCGTGCCGCATACGGATACGCGGCTAAAGCAGCGTATCCATATGCGGCACGTCTCGAATGAGCTAACCTTACTTCTCTAAACGTCTAAGCCCTACATCGACCCGAGGACTTGCCAAAGTTGGCGTAAGAAGCCAAGTGACGCATACGATCTGCTAGTATCCCACTAGCTGTTTTCTTCATTCTACATAGAGACATACCCCTGTTTGTACGTAACGTACACCACGTCCCTTGACGTTTTCTGGAGACTACATAATGTGCTCCATGGTGCACCTGTCGCATTCAACATCTCACTCTTGCACGGCACATTTCAACATACAGAGGACATGAATTTGAGATTACACACGATTCACTGAAGCTGTTTAGCTTAGGAAAAAGACCCTATGTGACCTGTGGCATATCCTTTTCTTTTGATTGATTAATGAATGAATGATTTAATGAATGAATGAATGAATGAATGAATGAATGAATGAATGAATCAATCAATCAATCAATCAATCAATCAATCGATCGATCAATCAATCAATCAATCAATCAATTATTTGAAATACAGACCAACAAGGTGCCAGCCAAGCCGTAAAATGCAGAGAAATACACACGAAAGAAAGAGGCACGATTTGAAAGGGTATTTCTTAAACTTTTTTGGTTATTGTTGTCATCTTACTTTCAAACCACACCCCTCTTAATAGCCCTCATTTTCGCATTGACTCTGCAGAGGTCACGACCCCAACTCGGCCAACTGCGCGCTTGAGATCATGCACGAGCCTCTGAAGCCCTTCAGCTTTGGGTCTCCCTACAACCTGAACGAGGACACGAAGCGCTACTCCAAGCCTGAGGACATCTTCGACTACAAAGATCATTTCCACTACGAGTACGACTCTCTGGAGGTCCTGGGTATGAGCCCTGCCCAGGTGAACGACCAGATTCACAAGAGACAGGTTAGTTTTTCGGTTCGGATGATTTTGTTGTTGTTATTGTAAAAACCAGACCAAAAAGGGTAAAATGCTAGAAATTCCCAACCAAAAAGAAACCCGTTTACAAATGGATAAGAACAACACATTTTATTAACCCTTTGTGTGCCGGTAGCGGGTTTTGTCGCGATGATTCCTGCAGGAATCATCACGACAAAAACCGCTCCCAGAATGGGCGTACAGTCGGGGGGTAAGCTAAAAAAGTTTCACCTGTCAACAAAGGCCACCTACTTGGTGGTCTTTAATGGCAGGTGATCTCTGGCAAGGGTGGCCGCTCGAAACACGTTCTTTTGTACATTATTTCTTTCTGAACTTTGTCAACAGGAGAAGGACCGCGTGTTTGCTGGTTTCCTGCTGAAGGGTGTGGGCACCTCTGCCCATGTAGAGTTCTCAGTCTGTAACGACGCCGGAGTTTGCACGGCTGCTGGAGACTTCAACGTTCTGGGTGGATCCTCTGAGATGCCCTGGAGGTAACATTCCTTGTCTTACTGGCTGAATGTGTAGCTGCCAACTTAAATATTGATGTATGTTTATTATTTGGATTCACTGGATAATCTCAGAGCCTGGGTACATAACCTATTTTGGGCGACCACCCTTGTGAAAGCTCACCTGTCTAAATGATGGTCTTTAATGACAGGTGACGCGTTTTGCCCTTCAAGATTTCTCTTATAAGAGCGCATGTTCTTATAGACAACGTTTGTCTTGCAAAAAAAGCGGTTGATCAAAACAGGTTTCTAAGGATCTGTACAGACAGGAAGGGTGGGCGGGGGGCGGGGGGGGGGGGGGTGTCTGTGTGGGGAAAGCCCAGGGTGTAGCCGCGCATACACTGTCATTGTTCTCTTCCACAGCTTTGACCGCGTGTACAAGTATGACATCACCAAGGTTCTGAGTCAGAAGGGTCTGGATGCCACCGACCCGTTCCGCATCAAGGTAGCCATCACCGCCATGAACGGAACCGCCCTGAATTCCAACATCCTGCCTGAACCTAGTGTCATCTTCCAGCCCGCAACTCGTACGTCAAACATTTGTGAATATTAATTAGAGGTTATCCCTAAATCATAAGTAGGTCAAACATTGCTTGAACTTCATGCATCCTGTAAATGTAGCCATCCCGCTCGGTCTGCATGAGGCATATACTCTCGTGAGATCCTGCAGCCGCAAGGGCATATGAGAGTATATGCATCTTGCTCTTCGCAAGGAGTTGCCTCTTCGACATCCACACTTTGAAGTACTTATCTCCTTCAATCCTTCACTGCCGAGAAAAGGTAAACACGATCCAACTGCAAGAGACAAACTAATATCCTTAACCTGATTCTGATTTTGGGATAACTCTTGTGTACGTATTCTGTTGCGATTTCTTTCAGTAGAATGGTGACTCCCGCAGCATGCATCTTTGAGTAAAGAACTTTGTCAATGTGTTCGGGTTGGGAAAAACATAAACGAGGATGGTGCAAAAGAACATATTTAATTGCCTGTGCATGCCGATTAAAAGGTGACCATGATGGGTTATGAGTGAACGGCTCACCGACCATAGGTTCAGATCGACCATAATAGTTCAAGTGTGATACGAGAACAACTTGGCGCCTTCTTCGACCATGATAGTTCAAGGGTGGTGCCAGGATAGCTTGGCGCCTATAGGCGCCCTTGAACTGTCATGGTAGATTTGTAACATCTTGTCGTGTGTTAGAGCCGACTGGATTCAAGATGTAATTTGTCTTTTGCAGGCGAGCAAGGTCAGTATGAGCTGGCTGCCAACCGCGTTCGCCGTAACTTGGCAGATCTGACAGAGCGGGACCTCATGAGCCTCAAATCTGCCCTCAATGACCTTCAGGACGACGATGGCGCTCATGGGTGGCAGGTATGACGTCACTTGAGATCCTCACGAGTCCTAACTCACCCCTACGGCGTGAGGCATAGATCCTCACGAGCCTACATAAAATGACCACCATTTAATAATAAAATAATAATACATATTTCTTGTATAGCGCTGTTCTCCAGGAGAACACTGGACTCACTGCGCATGTACAACGGCACACCCTTTCTCTCAGACACACGCACAATTATACACTACTTTAAACCACACCATCCCTTCCCAACATCTTACATTTACTTCCTCTAGGATCAGAATAAATGGCAGTCAGTCAACAGTTAGCTAAATATGAGCTAAGTGTGAAATGCCCGACAAAAACGAAAAGTCTTTAAGTGAGCTTTGAACTGTGACCATGTGGGAAGATTCCGCATTTCAGTTGGCAGAGAGTTCCACACACTTGGGGCTAATAAGGTGAAAGAACGCTCCCCGACAGTTTTCATGTTAAGCTTCGGGATTTTTAAAAGTTTTTCACTGGAGGAAAGGAGGGTGCGTGATGGCTGATAAACAGACAGCTTAGCAGAGAGTTACGGCGGGAGAGATCCGTCAAAATGCCGATAGGCGAAAATTGCAATTTTGTACTGGCAGCCACAGCCACCTAAATTATGGTTTTTAATGACAGGTGAAATCTTTCACAAGGATGGTCGCTCAAAGCAGATTCTGTACCCCTTAAGTTGCCGGAAACCAACACTCAACTGCAAAGTGCAATGAACCTAAATTGCTATCTACAAACGTGGAAGCTCATGAGGTTCTTTTCTCCTTCTTTTCACGTAGCTCCGGGTTCCTTAGACGGACTGGGTTATATCTGGCCCGTGAAGGCCGAAGACAGCATGCATATCTTTGTGAAAAGCGAGTTTGTCATTCAATACAATGAAAATCTCGCTTTTCACAAACATGTGGACTTACTGTCTTTTGCCTTCACAAAATAATAATATATTTGAAAGCGTGGCAAAGTTAACGGCAGACATGGCGTTAACTTTGACACGCTTTCAAAGATATTATTCGTGTCCTGTGGTGAGATTAACATGGCGTTAACTTTGCCACGTTTTCAAAGATATTATTCCTGTCCTCTGGCAAGATTAACATGGCGTTAACTTTGCCACGCTTTCTAAGAAGTTATCCGTGTTTTCTTGCAAGGAAGAAGTTAAATTTACGTATAATTATGTGTATATTTTTATTTGTTGATTTGTTTGTTTTAGGGCCTTGCCGCTTACCACGGCGTTCCCGCACTGTGCCCGACACCTGCCGCAGCCACCTTCGCCTGCTGTATGCACGGCATGCCCACCTTCCCCCACTGGCACAGACTCTACACGCTGGCTGTGAGTAGATGGTAGTGATTAACCCGTTCAGTAATGAGAAAATTTGAACACCACCCAAATCAGCCCTGAAAGTCTAAAATTTTGCCCACCAGCCTTTGGCTAGTGACTTCCAAGTTTTATTAGCCAAAATGAAAATGTTACTAGCCAAATTGAAAATTTTACTACTGAAAATAGCCCAGCGCAACAGTATAAGTGGTACCACAAGTGTTTGACGCACAATTTTACTTTTAGATTGAGGACTGAAAATATACGGATCGGAAAACGCACGTATCGATAGCCAGACCTGCCAAACACTACGATTTCGCCTATTTTCCTACTCCAACATTCCCAATACAACGCTACTACGATCATTAATGAAATTCTACGCTGAAGAAAAAAATATACCAAAATCTTTTTTGGTGTTGTTTTCGGTTTGTTGTCGGTAAGAGCATGCGATTTGGGGCCATTGAGAACGAGCGGAACGAACTTCCGGTTTTCCCAGCGTGCATCATTTCATTCACAAAGTGCGTCAGATAAACAACGGTCTGAACCATGCCAAAGATAATGGAACGTGAATCGAAAAGCGCACCGCCTGAAAAGAAGAAAGTTTGTATCCAGCCAGCCAAAGCTCCGATCGCTATATATAATGCAAATTGATGTCGTGCTTTGACTCTAACAGACAATAAAGTTGTGTTGTATTGAGAAATTTCCGTGCATCAAGCGTTCGGCGTTGTTGCGAACAGTAACTTAGACATTTCCAAAACTACTACCACACGTGTGTCCAAAATTCTACTACCATAGCTGTGTAGGGGTTGGCAGGTCTGTAAAAAATGTTTTAACGCACTCGCCAAAAATGTTTTTGTAGAACTTGTCTCTAGTGAAGGTTGAACGTTCGGGCACTTTCGGATTTAGGACTGAAAAAGTACGGATTCGAAAACGCACGAGCGTGGCACTCGCATTTGGCGAGTGGATTTTTTTTACTCGCCCAACAAAATAATCACTCGCCATGGCGAGTAAATTACTCGCCATTTTCAGGGCTGCAAATGCAAGAAGCATAGATCCTCATGAGCCCCCGCTGTCGACTGTCCAAAGAACATAAACACAAAGTGGTCTCAGCAAGAGACTTAGATCCTCATGAGCCCCCGTGACAGACAAAGTGGTCTCAGCAAGAGGCATAGATCCTCATGAGCCCCCGCTGTCGACTGTCCAAAGAACATAAACACAAAGTGGTCTCAGCAAGAGGCATAGATCCTCATGAGCCCCCGCTGTCGACTGTCCAAAGAACATAAACACAAAGTGGTCTCAGCAAGAGACTTAGATCCTCATGAGCCCCCGTGACAGACAAAGTGGTCTCAGCAAGAGGCATAGATCCTCATGAGCCCCCGCTGATAGCCGTAAGGTCCAGAATCACAAACCAGCGGACAAATGCGTCTCTCTTCCTCTCCACAGGTGGAGCACGCTTTGATCAAGCACGGTAGCTCAGCGGCTATCCCGTACTGGGACTGGACGAACCCTATCGAGGAGCTGCCGGAGATCTTCACCAAGCAGACTTACTACGACGCGTGGAAGGACGAGGTGTACTCCAACCCCTTCGCTCGAGGCTACGTCAAGGAGGTGGACGGCTACACTGTCCGCGATCTTCAGCCGGAGCTGTTGAAGGTAAGGCGTTGAGATGGTTTGTTTATATACCACTTTACACTTATTTGTGGGTCTTAACGGTCAAGAAATAGTTTGTGATTTATTTGGCACAGCTTGCCAAGAGACGATTTCCGTCAGTCAGTTGTAGGTAAAAAACTGCGCGTCTTTTGTCGAAAACAGTGGATTAAAAGCTCGGACAAACATACGAGATCGCATGTTTGTCCGGGCTTTTAATGCATTGTTTGCGCCCAAAAGACGCAAGTTTTCTTAACCAATTTCTGATTCCGTATATTGTTGAGTTTTTAAAAAAAAAATTCACACCACTTGCACCTTTCTGAAAGGTGGAGAAATAATTTGCAGTTTACTTGACAACGCCAGCCAATAGACGTTATCGCTAAATCAGAAGTACTTCAGACTAATGCACGGCGATCACTGAAATTGTGGATAATTTGATCCGCGTGTAAGACGGCTATATCTTCTCGTGAGCTACCTGCAGCCGTCAGGACGCATGAATATTATACCCATTGCTTGCAAAGATGTGGCCTCATTCACAGTCCCCAGTTTGAACAGTTGCTGGGGCTCAGGAGGATCCACGCCTCTTGTTCTGTATCCCGTGGGTGGATGAGTTTTTTTGGCGTTGAATAAACAATGTCAGAAGCAAAATCTGCGACCACTGGCAGTCAAAGTGTAAATGACATTTTGATTTTTTTTTTACAGACGTCCAAGGACGGCAAACACTCCGTCCTGTTCGACGAAGTTCTGCTGGCCCTGGAGCAAGAAGATTTCTGCAACTTCGAGGTGCAGTTCGAGGTGACCCACAACGCTATTCACTACCTAGTGGGCGGCCGTCAGACTTATTCTATCTCCTCTCTACACTACGCGTCCTACGACCCCATCTTCTTTGTGCACCACTCGTTCGTGGACAAGATCTGGGCCGTGTGGCAGGTACGTTTAAAGATCCCTTTTACCACGAGAAGCACCCTGTTGCAAGAGGCATGGATCCTCATGAGCCCCCGCAGTCGCGGGGGCTCATGAGAACCTATGCCTCTCTGCCGGCGCTCATTCATATCCATGATACTCGGAGTCATAAATACTTCCATTTGTACTTTGAAACTCTTTTTAAAGTTTACAGGATCAAACCTGCATTGCGTATCTTCCAGCTTATTGAGACATAGATTAGGTCAAAAACAAACTATGTTTTTCGGTTTCAGTATTAAAAAGACGAGGTAGGTCGGACGGCGTTTTTATTGTTGCTGACCAGACGGCTGTGATAGCCAAGGGCAAATAACTCGAGACGAGTGTTATCCCTTGCGGTGTCTGCTAGTTTGACGCTAGTGATGTCCATTGCATCTGCTGAATTCTTCGTTTTTTTTCCGCCTCGGTTTTAAAACAAAATAGTGATAAAACACCGTCGGTCGGGTGAGCGGAAACAGCAGAAGCTATTTGCCTGAATTGTTATGTGGAGGGGCAACCCCACTACCAGCCCATGCATGTGTTGTTCCACAGGAGCTGCAAAGGAGACGTAACAAGCCTGCCGAGCGCGCGGACTGTGCCGTCAATTTTATGTACGAGCCCATGCACCCGTTTGACTCTGCTATTCAGGATCGTGATCCCACCATTCGCAAACACTCCGTTCCCCAAAACGTCTTCAACATCTACAACCTTGGATACAAGTACGTCATTGTTACTTCATTATTACGTCGTTAATTCAAACGTCAAAATGAACGTCAATCCCCTTGTGCATGCAGCCACCGGTACTGTTTTTAGTACCGGTGGCTGCATGCACAAGAGGGTTAATACAAAACTAGACAGTGTCCAACATCTGCGACCTCGCATACAAGTACGTCATTGTTGAATTATTCATGCTGAAATGCATTTTTGAGTCCGACTATGAAAAACAACAAACAAACAAACAAACAAACAAACAAACAAACAAACAAACAAACAAACAAACAAACAAACAAACAAACGTTAAACGTTTAGGGCTTAACGTAGTTTGTCCACCACGAAGGTGATTTCAAAGTCAGGGCACCGAATGGTGCATAGACAAATTTTGACCCCAGCTGGATTCAAATCCACAACCTTTTGAACGACAGTCGAACGCTCTACCACCGAGTCAGCCAGCTCCCATGCAAATTACAGAAGAATTAACCGTTTGCGGGAGCACTCATCAGATAGGCTCACTTGGGAGTACGCCACAAGTACACTTCCATTTGCCAAGCATCTCATTTGAATAAAAGTGTACTTGTGGCGTACTCCCCGCGTGGGTTTATCTGGGGAGTACTCTCGCGGACGGTAGGGGAAAGCTGAATTTTGCAAAAGCTGAATTAAACCACGCTCTTCCACAGGTTCAGATCACACTTTTCGTAACTTCGAGAGCGTCAGTGTGTTCCAGGATTGAAAGTGTTAATAATTATGTGCCAGTCTGTGCTTTAGGTCTTCACAGTCTGTCGAAAGTCACGGACCAGCAAATGTATCATTATCATAAAAAAACATGTTCCATTTCCGTGGCATCAAGGGGATGCAAATTATCTGCATGTTTGATACACTTTTCGGGAAGTCCTTCTCAATTACGTCCGGTGACTTCCTTAATACCCCCATCCTGATGAAATAGGGCCCGTCACTCCTTTGCAAAAGTAGATGGAGCGATGGCCCTTTTTCAGCTGGATGTAGTACCCCTTTTCTATCATCTTTGGGTCGTGACGGCACAGGTCTGTCTCTTAGAACGCCTTTCTTCTGCTTTCTACTTACTTTAACTTGAATCTTACTTTGACCGTGTAGCACCACCATGGTGGCTTTCATCTTAGGTCTTCGTGGTGACTGTTCAGTATCATAAAAATGCCCTTGATTTCGCGATGGTGTGTGTGTGTGTGTGTGTATGTGTGTATGTGTGTGTGTGTGTGTGTGTGTGTGTGTGTGTGTGTGTGTGTGTGTGTGTGTGTGTGTGTGTGTGTGTGTGTGTGTGTGTGTGTGGTCTGTGGTTTGTGTGTAGCTTACTTCGTACGTGGTTCTGTGTACATGCGTTTAGTGTAATTTAACTTCTTGTAACGCGCTTAGAGCTCACAGATGAAATGGGACCAACAGAACATAGAACTAAAAAAGAGACATATATCTCATGAGACATAAATCCTCATGAGCCCCCGCGACTGCGGGGGCTCATGAGGATTTATGTCTCGCAGATGGCTAGAATTCGTCTTGCCCCAGCAGCTAAGAGGTGACGTTTCTTAGAATTGGGCCATACCTGATCTGGGTATTTAACGCAGTATAAATTAGCTTTATTATTACTATTTATTATTTGCATCTAAGCGCGAGCAGTCATTCCTTTCAAATTATCCTTGACAGGTACGACGACTTTGAAATCGGCGGCAAGAACCTGGATGAGCTTGAGGATTTGATCCATCAGCAGCAGGATCATCCCAGAGTGTTCGCCGGCTTCCACCTCAAGGGAATCAAGACCTCCGCCGACGTGACCTTCTACATATGCAAGAACAAGCACGACACCTGCTCCCGCGCCGGAGGCATTTTCATCCTGGGTGGAGCCAAAGAGATGCCTTGGGAGTTCGACCGCCTTTATAAGTAAGTGCGCATTTGTTTTCTTCTCAGAAATGAAATGATGTTCGTCCAGTGGCAGGGATTGGGTTAATTGCCGCCGTGAGCAGCAGTTAACCCCTTCCCTGCCACTGGATGCATATTTTGTATCCAAAAGCTTGTTTCACTCAGTGGCCAAAAGCCGCAACCATCTAAGGGACACGAACATGAATTGGTCTCAGCAAGAGGCATGCATCCTCATGAGCCCGCGGAGTCGCGGGGCTCATGAGGATCTATGTCTCTTGCAGTCGGATGGTGTTCACTTTTTCTCAACAGTGATGGGGTTAAATAGAGGATATCTCTAGTAGTAGGCTAATCATTGCTCGGATTTACGTGATTCGTCTGCAAGAGGCGTATGTTATTATGAGGCCCTCAGCCGCAAAGGCTTACATGATAATCTATGCCTCTCTGCAAGGAGTTTCTTCACTGATGTCCACGGTTTGAGGTACTTATCCGACATTAACCTTAAAATATCATTCACACACGTTCCTGTACACAATTACACATTTACCCTAAATTAAAACTAAAATGTACAGTACATCAAACACACTTCGTCCGTGTTATAACTTTAATAAAATAAATAATAAAACATATAGTCATTAGCATTAAGTCATGGTGTTAAAGAAACGATCATACCACGAGAGCACACATATCCCATAAAAGCAGATGTGTTTATAAATTGTTTTTATTTTTTACAGTATAAAATAATGCATGTCATTATCGTCACATTGATACTCTGCTAGCGTTTACGCCAAAATTAGAATGATTTATTCCTTTCTAGGTACGACATCACCGACGCCCTCCACGAAAACAACATCGACCCTGAGGACGTGTTCAACGCCGAAGCGCCCTTCTTCATCAAGTACGAGATCCACGCAGTCAACGGGTCTACCCTGCCCCAGTCGGTCATCAATCCCCCCACCATCATCTTCGAGCCAGCCGTTGGTAAGCCCATCACGTGCTAAACCCTTTGCTACCGCTGATCACGAATTTCGCCGCCTGAAACGGCTGCACTCTAAACGACATTCTTGCGAAGAACACAATGTGACTGGGACACAAAATAGGCATGAAGAATACAGGACTAACAAGAGACATAAATCCTCATGAGCCCCTCGACTGCGGGGGCTCATGAGGATTTATGTCTCGTGCAGTTTGGTAGCATTCGCCTTCCCCCGGCAGTGTAAGGACTTAAACCTTCATTGCCGAGAAATGGCGACTCCGATTTAACTGTAGGAGACACATATCCCCATTAAAGACACCCCCCCCCCCCCTTCCCCTTCAGTGGCAACGGCTGTATTATTCGAATCGAAGGTGAACCTTAACAAAATTAGTAAACCTGATAACGTAATAAATTTAAAGCGCACCCCCCCTCCCCCCCAAAAAAAAAAAAAAAATTAAAAAAAAAATTAAAAAAAAGAGAAGAAGAAAAAGAAGAAACAAAAAAAAAAAAAAAAAAAAAAAAAAAAAAAAAAAAAAAAAAAAAAGAAAAAAGAAAAGAAAAAAGAAGCGCCGAACATATTATGACTTTAACCAGAGAAAACTGACCTTTTAATGAACCCAACCCTCCCTTTCCCGCCGAATATACACAAGAGCTGCCGCGGAAACTGAACAATTTGGACATTCGTGATGATGGAGTTTTTTAGTTTTGGGGGTTTGGATGTTGGGGTCAGTTTTCCCGTGAAAAAGTAGTAGTGTGTTCGGCGCGTTTTCACCTTAATAAACTTTACCCATTTAGCCCCAAGGCCACATTTCCCAAATTTTTGCGGTGTCACCAAACGATTATATGCCATCTGCAGGAGATGGATTGACCATGATAATTCAAGGGTGGTGCCAGATGAGTTCGGCGCCGGATGGCGCCAAGCTCATCTGGCACCACCCTTGAATTATCATGGTCAATCCCTCTCCTGCTATAGGGTGTTGGGGCTAAACGGGTTAATAATCAAAATGTCTTTTCTCTCAGGCGCTGACCCTGACCAGAAGTCCTACCAAACTGCCGGCGTGGCCGTGCGCAAGGACATCAACCACCTGACCTCGGCCGAGACCAAGAGCTTGAAGGAGTCCCTGAAGAAGGTGCAGGCGGGCGAGGGACGCCTGAGCTATCAGAAGATCGCGAGCTGGCACGGGTGGCCGGGCGCCTGCCAGCAGAACGGCAAGAAAGTGGCATGCTGTAACCACGGTATGGCCAGCTTCCCGCAGTGGCACCGTCTCTACGTCAGGTACGTCTGATTGTATTGGAACTCCCTTGTCTGCAGAGAAGCAGTGAGTACGATCCAGCCGCATTACACATAGATCCTTAGACACAGACAGTGGTCTCAGCAAGAGGCATAGATCCTCATGAGCCCCAGCAGTTGCGGGGGCTCATGAGAATCTATGCCTCTTGGTGATGCCAATTTTAATCAATGTTCCTGTGACGGCCTGTTTCCCAGCGCCGCCTATAGCACTCTGTCTCACACTAAAACCAAGTGCTGTCTGTTCCCAATTCCACCCTTCGTCACTCTGGAAGCAACGGCTTAAAAAAAAAAAAAAATATTAAAAGCGCTGATGTAATCAGGGCACGCATGATGCGGGGGCACAGACCGTCAATATTTTTTCAGAATAAGCAAATCCAAAACAAATGTAGACAAGGCGGGGTTGGGGGATTAGGAGATGTGCGTGTGTGGGGAGGGGGGGGGGCGGGGGAGGGGTGGGGAGGGCGAGCAAGGGGGTGGAGGGGTGGGGGGAGGGGTTACATAGTGTGGTCAGCGTCGCTCATCGCTCATCCGACGCTGCCTTGTTGCCATATCGCGGATCCAGCTCTTTGTTTCGCTGTGCATTGTCTAGTATGGCATTGTCTTTCCTTTAATGGTGCACTGCCTACTTTCTTGTGACGAAAACGAAACAACCAAGTAACAATAAATGGACCGCCGACCAAACATGAACACATGCTGAAGTGAAAGTGTGACGTAAAAAGACTTGTGCATATTGAAATGAAGCATATATAAAGCAGGGAAGTGCGTCGTTTCAACTTTGAAATTAGAGTTTGACGTCAGTACAGGCTTCCTTTTGTCATAAGTAATAGAAAGCATTGGCGGCATCTTCCGAAAGACAAAGGTTATGTGCAAGTGTCTACGGTGATTTGAAGGAAATTCATGGCAGAAAAAGGTTAGAGGATGGTTTTCTCGTGAATTGTCTGACTGGTATGAGGGATAATTGTCGGGTTTGCTGGCATCTGAAGCACATTTGTAAGTGTAGAGGCGTCAAACATAAACATGCCGCAGAGTGAGTCCACCTTGAAGGCTGTTTCAGTCACATTTCAGCACACAAAAATAGTAAGTAGGGCTCTCGGGGATTACAGAAAAATTGTTCTCTTTGTATGTTATTTGGTGGAGCCATGAATGCGAGGTTTACCTCGCATTCCGGGCTCCACCAAATAACACACTTGGTGAACAATTTCTCACTCATAATCCACTCAAACCCCATGTCTAAGCACTATTTCTCTTGTCAGGATGCTGGAGTTGGCGATGACTTGGGAGGGTGCGGAGGTGGGCATCCCCTACTGGGACTGGACTGAGGCCTTTACCGAGCTGCCCAGCCTTGTCACCGACAACGATGATAACCCCTTCAACCACGGCACGATCGAGGCTCTTGGCAAGGTAAAATCGCAATACTGTGTCAGCATTCAGCATTCAGTTCCCCGCCCAAACACGAACAAGCTAAGTCAGAAAAAAAAATTCTGTTCACTTTTGACTTATTATGAACAGCGTTCGCACGACTCAAATGTTTAGGGACACGAAGCATTTCGAGAAATTTTGCGCTACACGTACTTTTGATCTGTCGTATTCTTAACCCTTTTACTGCCGAGAAAACGTGAACACGATCTATCTGCAAGAGGCATAGACGCGTGTGAGTCCCCGCCGGCGACTGCGGGGGCTCATGAGGATCCATGTCTCTTGCTGAAACCACTTTGTGTCCTTGTTTTTTGGACAGGTGTGGCCATGGCTTCTGGTCGGTCAGTGAACACATATTTCAGAAACAAAATGTACGTCCGTTGGTAGGGAGGGTGATTAACCTACCTAGGTGACTGGCCGCCCTCCCAGGCATCGGCTGCACTGTGCCTTGGTCGTATTCCGTTTTTTTTTGCATTTTATCCTATGTTCTCATTTTGTTCTATTTTTCATGTTGTCATGTTCTCATATTGTCCCATTCTCATTTTGTCCTATTCTCATTTTTGTCTAGATCACGAGCCGCGCTCCCAGGCCACAGCTGTTCAAGGATCCCGAGCAAGGCGAAGAATCATTCTTCTACCGTCAGATCTTGCTGGCCTTTGAGCAGCGTGATTACTGCGACTTTGAGGTTCAGTTTGAGGTCACTCACAATGCGATCCACTCCTGGCTTGGAGGTAATTATAGTCACTGTACATTAACCCCATGACTGCGAATGATCGTTCGGCGGAAAAGACGCGTGATAACGCGTCTTTTCCGAAAGCGGTATTGTCAGTAACAGTCTGGGGTTGCAACCGGATTGCGCATGCGCAGTGTAGTACATGCATGAGGGGCCACTCTAGTTCCTTTTGTTCATTGCCGATTTTGTTTTCCACATTTATTCTGCCATATTTGGGATGACATGTTTTTGTAACTTTAGTGCACGTATATTACAGTCGGTTCCCTTATAGCAAAGATTGGTCGGATATAACGAAAGTCGGATATAGCAACATGTTGCCAGAGGTCCCCACACTGTTTTTCTAATTGCTTCGCTAATCACAACAAAAGTTGGGTCCGCTGTGGTTTTGTTACTTACGAATTTTACTGTATAAAAATTAAACAATTTGAAATATTTTAAAAATAAAACAGACTCAAGCTTAGAGTTTCTAGGATGTTTCATTATTGTCCCATTAGATATTATAAGATAATGTGTATTGCCATTTGCCTTAAAAAAAAGCATAGGAATGTGTGTTGGTGTCGTTGCAAACATCACAGTCAACAATAAGAAACAATAAATACTCACACATAAAAATCGCACATAATCTATGCCCTACACGTACTGTAAGAAGCTTTACTAAATTATCATGTTGTCAGTTAGTGTTATTTATCCGGGTTAAGAATTCGACCGTTGCAATGGTGACAATCAGCGACACGGGACCGTATGTTGCTTACACTGTCATCGCTTTCAAGGGACACTGCCTATTAAATCTTATCCTAGATTAGAAATAACGCCATCATGACTTACTTCACAGGCAACAGCCCCTACGGCATGTCGACCCTGGAGTTTTCTGCTTATGACCCCATCTTTTTCCTGCACCACTCTAACGTGGATCGTCAGTTCGCCATTTGGCAGGCTCTGCAGAAGTACCGAGGCCTGGACTACGACACTGCCAACTGCGCTATCCAGGTTTGTCTTCTTTTAGACTCTTTTCACACAACACAAATGTTCGATTAGTAATCCACCAATCAATATGAGGCGGCCATGACTGCGTGCGTTCATGAGGATTAACCCTCCACTGCCGAGAAAAAAGTGAACATGCTCTAACTGCGAGAGGCATAGAATGCGGGGGCTCATGAGGATCGATGCCTCTCGCTGAGACCAATTTGTAATCATGTTTCTTGGACAGTGTTGGCTTTTGGTCGTTGAATGAACCAAAACTTCACAAACAGAAATGAACGTACAGTGGCAGGGAAGGGGCTATAATGCCTTTTGCAGATATACACTGTGACTGAACTGCCCTCCTTTTCGCAGGACCTGAAAACAAACATGGAGCCTTTCAGCTGGGACGAGATCGCTGTGAGTATTGTCCGCGAGCACGCTCGCGCCATGGACGCCTTCAACTACAACCAGTACGCCTACCAGTACGATGACCTCAGCTTCCATGGGTTGACTATCCCCGAGCTGGAGAACCTGCTGGAAAAGAGGAGGGGAGAGGACCACGTTTTCTTGAACTTCATGCTGCACGTGAGTTGATTGAGTTTATCTCTAAGTGGGTCACGAGATGCACGTGAACTTCATGCTGCACGTGAGTCGATTGAGTTTATCCGGTGGGTCACAAGATGCACTTCATGCTGCACGTGAGTTGATTGAGTTTATCTGTAAGTGGGTCACGATATGCACGTGAACTTCATGCTGTACGTGAGTCGATTGAGTTTATATGTAAGTGGGTCATAAGATGCGAATTAACTTCATGCTGCATGAGAGGCGAAGAGGTCATCCCTTTGTAGGTCACATCATGCACGTGGACTTTGTGCTGCATGTAAGCTGATTGAGGTTATCCATTAATATGTTACAAAATGCACGGAGTTCACATGGTCGGCTGATCCGATCTTTTATGTATTCGTTCATGTACGTACCGAAATCAGAAGTAGTGTTGGAAAGTGCTCGGACTTTAAACATTTATTAGATTCAGTCTGCCCACTCCATACACAAGAGACATATATTCATTTACAGGGGCTGATGGGAATATATTCCTCTTTTTAGCAAGGAGTGAGATCATTTACATCCCCAATTTGATGTACTAATCTGTGGTTAACAGTACGATTGTTTGGAATATTCGGCGGTTAAGCATATGTAAATGTATTAACTGTGTTAGTACGGTCAAAGTAGCTTGTAACAAGATGGAATATAACAAAAATATTTTAATAACAACATTTTTCTTCTTTGGTACAGTTTCAGACCACACTTTCGTCGCTTTTTTCGCTTATTACAAACTTCAGATATAACACTAATCATTAGGTCCCCTTGAAGTTTTTTTCTTCACAAGCGAAATTCACTGTCGTATATATGTTTGATACTGACGTGATTTGACTTTGACCGCACAGGGTATCGGCACCAGCGCTGACGTTAACTTCGACATCTGTGACACGGAGGGCCACTGCAACTTTGCCGGAACCTTCGCAATCTTGGGCGGACCTCTCGAGATGGCCTGGACCTTCGACCGTCTCTTCAAGTATGACGTCACTTCCGTCTTCAAACAGATGCATCTCCGCCCCGACTCTGACTACACGGTGAAGGTCCATGTCACCGCGGTCAACGGCACAGAGCTAGACCCCAAACTGCTCCACACACCTTCCGTCACCTTCGTGCCTGGCAAACGTGAGTTTTACATCTGTGACTTGATAGATGTGTTTGGAAACGGGATTGGACGGATGATGCCCTTTGAGTGAAAGCCGTGTAGTGCACATAGTTTCAAAATACCGTCTTGGCAACTCAGCGAAAGCAAAGGTCCTCGGGCCGACGGCGGCCGCAGTGGGCCCACGCACAGCTGTGCGCGGGCCTACTGCGGCCGACGTCGGCCGAATCTGTTTTGCTTTATGGGAATTGTTCAAAGTTTTATGACTTAAGGCGTAATTTAAACCATTTTCAAGGTCACTTAGACTCCGCGGAACGAGACAGCAATGTTAAATTATAATTAAAAAAAACCCCAAATGCATCTTCCAGTATCATATCTGTGCACCCGTGCATTTGTTCATTTCAAACTCTGACCGGTTTTGCTTTCAAACCAATATGGCTTCTGTAGACCTGCGGCCTTAATGTAAAACAATACCAAAACAACAACAACAACAACAACAACAACCCAGTAGACCCCACTTACATATATTTCTCTAAATTAAAAAAAAAATCCTCATTGCAGGCGGCCCCAAGGCTCACGCTGAGGTCTCCGTGGCTGTGTCCGAGAATCTGGTACGAAAAGAGGTGTCGGCCCTCACGCTTGAGGAAGTGAGCAGCCTGAAGAACGCCCTGTTCAAACTGCAGAACGACCACGGCCCTAATGGCTTTGAGGCCATCGCCAGCTACCACGGAGAACCAGGTGAGAGGACACAACTCGATATATTGCTGCCGGGATATCACTGCCGGGATAAAGCAAAAATCAAACCATGTTCAAGAGACATAGATCCTCATGAGCCCCGCATATCGCGGGGGTTCTTGAGAATCTATGCCTCTTGCTGACATCACTTTGCATCTACGTTCCTTGGACGGCTGGGGCTCTTCGGCGTTATTCCGAACAAGAAAATTTAACCCATTAAAGTCGATGCTAAACTTGAAGTTCTCAAATTTGTCCACGAGCAGTGAAGGGGTTAAACTACACACCTATAATAACTTATTATTTCTTATTTGTATACGTTCAATACATGGACTACTTGCAACGCAGGCGAGAGAGAGCATTTGAAAATGAACAAGATGGGATGAACCATAATCGACAAAGTCCCTTCCATATGTGAGCTGTCTTCGCTGTCAAGGGTCTCTACCCTTTGTCTTTGACTTAATTCTGATGTTGATATTTCCTTTTGAATAAACCTCGCAGATGTGCCAGTGCGTCATAGTGAACTCTATAAAGGGCGCGCACAGTGCATACGCGTCATTGGTTTGTCTAACGTCATTTGTCATGACGTTTTTTTTTTTTACGTAATTTTATGTTTAACGTAATATGAGTTTCACTTTCGCTTCAAGACGTGGGGAAAATGGTGACGAAACTAGAACTTCAAGGTACAGTTTCAGTCTTGCTATAATTTGTGTGAAATCAGGTTGACCTTACATGCTATACTAAGTACATCTGCATGCTCCTCTGAAAGCGCGTCGATGTGTGTGCATGCGTGTGCGTGTGCGTGCCTGCATGCGCGCGGCTCCAAACATCCTCAAGAGGCATAGATGTTCATGCGCCCTTCGGGCACAGGAGGATCTATGCCTCTTGGAGATGCACACATATGAGAGAGAGAGAGAGAGAGAATTACGTCATATTTAGAGTATGTCTGCGTGGTGACGGAGTTGCTTCTTTTACGTCACCGCCATTGTGACTTTCTCCAGATGTCAATTTTTTTTACTGTTTTAATTTTTTTTTCTGAAAAGAATTAATTTTTAGTGAAGAAGATGACAGAATACACAGCTGGCTAACGAACTCATCCAATGTCTTTCTCCAAACTAGCTATATCGGGTCACCTGCATGCTCTTCTGAAAGCGCGACGATATGTGGTGTGTGTATGTGCGTGTGAGTGTGTGTGTGTGTGTGTGTGTGTGTGTGTGTGTGTGTGTGTGTGTGCGTGTTAGTGCGTGCATGCGCGCGCGCTCCAAACATCTCCAAAGACATAGATCCTGATGCACTCTCCGGGCGCATGAGGATCTATCCCTCTTGGAGATGCGCGCATGTCTGTGTGTGTGTGTGTGTGTGTGTGTGTGTGTGTGTGTGTGTGTGTGTGTGAGAGAGAGAGAGAGAGAGAGAGAGAGAGAGAGAGAGAGAGAGAGAGAGAGAGAGAGAGAGAGAGAGAGAGAGAGAGAGAGAGAGAGAGAGATGATGAAACGTTTTATTGACAGGATAAAGTTTTAGGCGAAACGCCTCTCTTACAAACTGTCCTGTTAGAAAAGAAATATTAACAGCAAAGAGTAAGAAACACAATAACACAATAAATCGAAACATGAAGAAATAAACTGGAAAAAAAAGCAATGCAAATAATGCGCACACATATCAATAACAGTGAATAATAATTATATATTTATACTACTTATATATATATATATATATATATATATATATATATATATATATATATATATATATATATATATATATATATATATATATATATATATATATATATATATATATATATATATTTTTTTTTTTTTCTTGGCTTGACTTCGCGAACAAAGATTCTATAGGGCTTGCGCACGTCGTCTGCAGGCATTTTCGTGGCTGCGGAGGCCAATCCGGGACAGGCAGGTTCGACCGCAGTGGCTGCAGGGGAAGGTCTGGTCAGGGTTCTGAGTTACGACAACTCTGTTTTTTCTTCTGAGCCGCTTGTCCTTAAAGAAGTACCCAACGGAGAAAGAAACACGCTTAGAAAAGACGGGTACAACACAATTTATTAATATTTCGGGTAAATACCCTTTGTCAAAATAGACAAACAAACAAACATAGAGATTAGCCGCTACTTATCTTATGTGGCCACATTCCTTCTGCCATTGAAGATAAGTAGCGGCTAATCTCTATGTTTGTTTGTTTGTCTATTTTGACAAAGGGTATTTACCCGAAATATTAATAAATTGTGTTGTACCCGTCTTTTCTAAGCGTGTTTCTTTCTCCGTTGGGTACTTCTTTGCATATTACACGCTTGGCAGTCACCTTTTTGGTCTGGATTGATCGCTTGTCCTTAAGGTTAGCTCTGCGAGAGTCCTCAAAGGAGACGGCTGCCTTGTGAATGGTGGAGCGCCAGGTGTCACGGTCCGCAGCAAGCGAAGACCATTGGCGGTGGTCGATTTGGCAGGCACTAAGTGACTTCTTGAGACCGTCTTTGTATCTCTTCTTTGGTGCCCCTCTGTCTCGGTGTCCAGTGGTGAGCTCGCCGAACAGAGTGATCTTGGGTAGGCGATGATCCTCCATCCTGGAGACGTACCCCGCCCAGCGAAGCTGTGTCCGCAGCAGCAAAGCCTCGATGCTCACAGTTTCCGCCTGTTCAAGAACCTCGACGTTGGTGACATAGTCACTCCAGTGAATGCTGAGGATGGTACGCAGGCAGCGCTGGTGAAAGCGTTCGAGGAGTCGTAGTTGGCTGCGGTAGAGGGCCCAGGACTCGGAACCGTACAGCAGGGTGGTGAGGACGACAGCTCTGTACATGCTGATCTTGGTGCCTTTTTTCAGCTGTTGATTGTGCCACACCCGCTTGAATAGTGATTAGTCGCCCGAAAGCACTGTTCGCTTTTGCCAGCTTGTTGTCCAGCTCCTTGTCCAGCTTGGCGGCTGACGTGATGATGCAGCCAAGGTAGGTAAACTGGTGTACAGACTTCAGTTCGGACTCGCCGATGGTGATGTGGGGAGGGCGATGCTCTTCCTTGGGTGCCGGCTGATGTGTGTGCGTATGTATATATATATATATATATATATATATATAATATATATAATATATATATATATATATATATATATATATATATATAATATATATATATATATATATATATATATAGAGATGAGAGAGAGAGAGAGAGAGAGAGAGAGCGGCGCGCTAGAGAGAATTACGTCAAATTTAGAGTATTATGTCAATGTCTGCGTGGTGACGGAGTTGCCTCTTTTACGTCACTGCCACTGTCTGACTTTCTCTAGAAGTCAAGTTTTTTTTTCTACTGTTTTCATTTTTTTCTGAAAAGAATTAATTTGTACTAAAGAAGTTGAAAGGATACAAAACTGGCTAACGAACTCCTCCAATGTCTTTATCCAAACTAGCTATATCCAAAATTTCAAGTAAATATGACAAAAATTACGGACTCTAATCTGGGTCAACCGACTTCCTATAAACGGTTGTCTATGTCTTAAATGAGACATTCAATTACAGTATGCTCGGAGGCTCTCTTAGCCACCCCTTTAAGAAAGTATTTCGCCAAGTGTCAAGCTTGTGTGTACAGAAATATCGGAGATTCTCTTGTTTACCATACATACTCACACACACACATACATACATACATGCATACATACGCACACACGGCGCTTCGCGCCAAATGTACTTTCAGCAGCGAGGTTAGCGTAACTAGACATAACGTAATTTTTATCTTACTTCAATTGTAAGAGGTTTAGGTCTGCCCGCCTTTGACATCATGGACATGCTATTAAATTCGCCCCACCACGACCCGTCCTAAAAATTCCCTTCTATAAATAGAAGGGAAAAAAATGCGTCTCCATGTTTTAAAATGAACCAGCTCGGCAAAGTCACACCAGTTTACGTATTCACCCTTCAGACACCACCGCCGGAGACCGGGCGGCAATGATATTTTAACCCTCTTTGTATATGCGACCACCGATACTGTATACAGTACCAATGGCCGCGTGAGCGCGAGAGTGTCAAATGTCTACTTTCTGTCATCGCTGATATATCCGAGGTGTCTTTACCATTAATATCAACGTTTTCCCATCACACAGGCAAGTGCCCGGAGAATGGAACCGCCAAGTACTCATGCTGCCAGCACGGCATGCCCGTCTTCCCCCACTGGCATCGCCTGCTGACTGTCCAGTTTGAACGCGCCCTGAAGGAGAAGGGATCTGTAGTCGGCGTGCCCTACTGGGACTGGACGCGCCCCAACCGTGGCCTGCCTCAGCTCTTCACCGATCCTTTCGACAGCAATCCCTTCAAGACGTACGTCACGGCTTTAACTCCTGCACTGCCGAGAAAAGCGAACGCGATGCATCTGCAAGAGACATAGATCCTCATGAGCCCCCGCGACTGCGGGGGCTCATGAGGATCTATGTCTCTTGCTGAGACAATTGTATTCATGTTCTTTGACGACTGGGGATTTTTTTCGGCGTTGAATAAATGAAGACTGCAGAAACACAACGCACGTCAGTTGGCAGTGAACGGGTTAAGATTCTGTTCCGCTGTGCTTACAACAGACGATGCCAACATAGCGGAACCTGTTCTGAGCGACCGCCTTTAGCGCTTGCCAGGTAAAAGACGGTCTTTAATGACTGTTGACATCATTTGCCCTTCGATACTTCACTTGAGAGAGCACATGCTTTTCAAAACCTTTTTTTTTTCTCTCAGAAAAAATGGTTGCTCAAAACAGGTTATATTGTATTTTCGCGAAGAATCTCTCGTCTTCGAGATGTGTGGATACAACTGTTCAAGAACTGCTGAAATAACCCCTTAACTGTCAGGGCAAGGTGAACGCTACTCAGCTTCAACAGACATATACCCTCATGAGCCCCCGCAGTCGCGGGGGCTTATGAAGATTTATGTCTCTTTTTAGTCCTATGTTCTTGCTGCCCTTTTTTTTGGGTGGTGGTGGTGGTGGTGGGGGAGGGGGGGGGGGGGTAAGGGGTTGGGGGGTTGGAAAAGGGGGAGGGGGGGCCCATTTCAGTTTTGTTTTTTCACGCGAATGTCGGTCAGCGTGCAGTGATTTTAGACTCGAAATCCGTGATCACTGGCAGCTAAGGGGTTAAGTGTGCACAAACTTGAGGTAGGCGCACGCGTTGTGTTTTTTGGCTAAACCATGCAGGTGTCGTCCAGGTAGATAATCCAACAAACACAAGTTTGTGACCGTCGGATGCAAAAAAAAAAAAAAAAAAAATCGCGGAAGGATTTCTGGGTGCCATGCCATGCCCACTAACTAAAGCTGTAGACGGCCCGTGCACTGAGAATCCTCGGGAGAGTATGTTTAAGTCTGTGTTATCTTTAACCCTTTCAGGACTTACGCACTATGCAGCTCTGGTCTGTGATGGCAACAGACAGTAAGTCCAGTTTTGAGAAAGGCGAGATTTTTATTGTAAGACAATGGCTATCTTGCTTTTCACAATAAATGGACAGGGCTGAGCTGTTCAACAGAGGCCGGACAACTCACAAATCTGACGGCTCAGTGCGGTACTGCCCACCTCCCTTGAACCACCATGGATCCGTCTTCTGAAATGTCGTGTAGTCTTCAGTCAACAACTCCCAAATTTCGACTAGGGTTCAATGCACTAGCATAGCACAGAAGTGGAGTGTTCGTATTCCGCGCTCGGTGACAAGGATCAAACAGTTGCAGAAGTGTCGGGCGCGAGGTCTGTTTAGAAATGATAGTATACGAACACTCCACTTCTGTGCTATGCTAGTGCATTGAACCCTAGTCCAAATTTGGGTCTGTCTAGAAATGATAGTATACGATTACGCGCTCGGTGACTATGGATCAAACAGTTGCAAAAGTGACAGTCGCGAGATCTGTATAGAAATGATAGTATACGATTCCTCGCTCGGTGACTATAGATCAAACAGTTGCAGAAGGCTCCGTCGCGAGGTCTGTCTAGAAATGATAGTATACGAACACTTAACTTTTATGCTATAATACGATTCTTTTTTCAGCTACGAGATCCAGTCTGCCAACCATTTCATCGAGAGGGACGTGCAAGCCGAAACACTGGAACGCTCGTCGCATGAGGATTACGAGGATTCTCTCTTCCACCAGGTAATCATCTCAAATCCAATGAGAATCTGTGTCTTGCTAGTTGACAGAAAATTCCAAAGTGAGACGCACGAACTCTGCACCTCGGTAAGAGGGCTCTCTGTTCCACCAGGTAATAATTATTAATCCATTCCCTGCAAGAGGTATAGATCCTCATGAGCCCCCGCAGTTGCGGGGGCCCATGAGGATCTATGCCACTTGCTGAAACCATTTGTGTACCCATGTTCCTTTTGACGTTCCTTTGACCTTGCAATGATTTCAAAAACATAGTCTGCGTCCACCTGCATTGCAAGGAGTTAATTCAAGTTCCGGTATGATTCAAAAATCAAATTCAGGTTTTCTACCATAGTTTGCATTGTGTAATAATAGAAGGCATTCTCTTTCCTCTTGCGTTCATCACGTGATTGTACTGTTTTTTTTTTTTATTGAGTTTATCAGCGAATGCGTGCGTTTCACATAAGCGTGCGTGATGGGTGCAGCTCGCATCGCTTTGAGCCGATTTGCTATTTTGATTAGCGCCAGTATAGTGCACTGTAGTATTAGACTTACAATCAGTTTGACCTGTCTTGCTCAAATAGACGTCGTTTGGTGATCAGGAGTAGGTCAAAAACATTTTTTCGACGAAAACAGTGCATTCAAAGCCCGGACAAACATGCGATATCGCATGTTTGTCCAGTCGTTTAGTCAACTGTTCGCGTCAGAAGACGCTCATTTTTTGACATACTTCTAATTTTCTGAAATCACCTACTAGACCACAGGTTAATTTCAACTACATGCTTGAACTACACACAGGCTCTGGAAACCCTGGAGGAGGTGAGCTACTGCGACTTCGAGGTTCAGTACGAGATGCTGCACAACGCTGTTCACGCTCTGGTGGGCGGCACGAAGACCTACTCCATGGCAACGCTTGAGTGGTCAGCCTTTGACCCCTTCTTCATGGTCCATCACTCCAGCATCGACAGAATCTGGACGGTCTGGCAGGAGCTGCAGAAACTGAGGTAGTGCTTAGCGAGGTCACATGTCCGTTTGACATTTTACCGTTTTGTACATTTGGATTTCTAGTGTACAGTTTCCATTCATTGAGAAACAAATACAAAAGTTAAAATTTTACATAGTCGACATATTAGCTCGCTGTTTTAACCCTATGAACTCTGATCAAGCAAGGATCAACCAGAATAGTTAAGGCTGGTGCCAGAACAGCTCGGTACAGGCGCCGAGCTGCTGCTCTGGAACCAGCCTTGAACTATCATGGCAGATTTACCTTCTGAACTTGTTTGCCGTCTTCATTCATAGTAGCAAAAACGAATTCGAGCCCACGATGGCCGCAGTGGGCCCGCGCATGGCCGTGCATGGGCCCACCGCAGCAGTCGTTGGCCCGAGGACTTGGAGCGGACAACTTCCAAATTAGGAAACTTCGAGTTGAGGGCTTAATGAGAGCGTGACTGACTAATCCACACGTATTCTCTCTCTCTCTCTCCTCTCTCTCTCTCCTCTCTCTCTCTCTCTCCTCTCTCTCTCTCCTCTCTCTCTCTCTCTCTCTCTCTCTCTCTCTCTGTGCCTCTATAACAGACACAAGCCCTTCAACTTTGCTCGCTGCGCTATGAGACATCTGAGGAAACCCTTGGAGCCCTTCTCCTACGCCACCGTGAATCCTGACGATGTGACGCGTGCCAGCTCCAGACCCATCGAGATCTTTGACGCCAGCAAGTTCCACTACGAATTCGACAATCTTGAGCTGAACGGCCACAGCGTGAAGGAGCTCAACGACATGATCATCGACATGAGGTCGGCACCCAGATTCAGACTAACCCGTTAGACTGCAACTGACGATACCGTTCAGCAGGAAAGACACGTAGTGACGTAGTTAGGTAGTGACGTAGTTACGCGTCTTTTCCGCCGAACGGTCTCGTCAGTAGCAGCCAAGGAGTCGGACTATCCCGCTAAATGGTGTCGCTAAATAACTGACTTCATCGAATCCATGCTATGAAAACTAATTCCTTTGTCTTGGATATTCACTATGGGATTTCAGTTTGAATATCGACATGTAATTTGAAAAAAAAAAAAAAAAACCCCAACAATTTACGACAACAACAACAACAAAAAAAAAAAAAAAAAACTCGTGGCTGACACATAAATGTGTGTCAAATACGTGGTTTTCTAGTTACACCGATGATATGGTGTTGACCTTTGTGTTCCAGGTCCAAGACTCGTCTGTTCGTCGGGTTCGTGCTGTCTGGAATCGGAACTAGCGCCACTGTTTACGTGAAACTTGAGGACAGTGAAGGAAACCTCGTAGATGTAAGATAAAGCATTCATTATTGTATCACGTGCATGTATGGGATATCACATTTACACACCTTCGTATTGTACAGCATTTATGCAACGCTCCATATTTCAAACCTTTGACTGTTGGTAGCTGTTTTTGTCGCGATAATTTCCGCAGGAATCATCGTGACAAAAAACCGCTACCGACAGCCTGAGGGGTAAACATTTAACCCTTTTAGCCCGAGTCCCCACAGCAGGAGATTGATTGACCATGATAATTCAAGGGTAGTGCCAGATTAGCTTGGCGCCTTAGGCACTACCTTTGAATTATCATGGTCAATCAATCTCCTGCAACTGGTACATATTCATTAGGCAACGCCTGCAACATTTGAAAAATGGGACGTTGGGGCTAAAAGGGTTAACCCCCTTGTGCACGTAGCCACTGGTACTGTTCAAGTATCGGTGGATGCACGCACAAGAGAGTTAACGATGCCAATTCGCTGATAAATCTCTCCCCGTAACCCCCTTCCACACGCCGCTCTCGTCCCCAGGCAGGACACTTCTACGTGCTGGGTGGCGTGCATGAGATGCCTTGGGCGTACGAACGTATCTACAAGCTGGAGATCACGGAAACCGCCAGCAAGCTGGGCCTTACCCACGACTCCGTCTTCAAGTTCCAGCACACTGTGACCAAGTACGACGGTACCGAGGTCGCCAACAGGTTCCGTACCCCTGTCATCATCGAAAGGCCCGCCAATGCTGATTACGACGTGGTGATTCTGCCGATCGAGCCTAAGAACGACCTGCCGCCTAAGGTGAGTTCGCAGTCTATTACAAGACACGCTTTCCCCTCTTGTGCACTCAGCCACCGGTACTGTTCACAGCGCCTGTGGCTGTGTGCGAAAGGGAGATAACCCGTGTAGCCCCGTCACACTAAACGAACTCGTGGATCGACCATGGTATACCGTTTGAGGGTGGTGAGGGTGGTGTCAGAATAGCGTGGCACCACCCTTAAACTGCCATGGTCGACCTATCTCCTAAATCGTAGTCTTTAGGGGACCTTCAAATTTCAGAATCGCGTCGCTAGGGCTAAATGTGTAGACCCTTTTCATCCAGGTACACTATTGCTTGAAATAAATTTGACTATGACACTTCAAGGCTAGTGCCAGAATAGCTTGGCGCCTCGGGCGCCAAGCTATTCTGGCACCACCCTTAAACAAAATGGTTGACCTGTCTCCTAATCTGTAATGTGGCCTTCATAGGGCAATAAAGAAATCTGCAAAACATTCAGCCTCGGGATTTAATGGGTTAAGCAGACAATGACGGCAGATGCCGGAGAAAGGATTGCCACGGTGCAGTGCCGCATATACACATAGGTAAACCAGCAAAATGGATTCTGGCGGAAAACGTTTTGTTAAATACCGCTCATGACCACAAATAAAATGTTGTTGATAATGTAATGCTACTAGTTAGTACAGGGAGAGAACTAAATAGCAAGCAAAACGTTTAGCGGACGCTCTGCAGTAGGCTACCACGTATGTCAAGAAATGTAGCGAGAGCTGTAGCAGCTTACGTGAGACTTGCTTGCAGCGCATTGTACGTGCGTTGCACCACGCAGCTCTTTGAAAAGATCGTCTGCTAGCGGGGGTGATGGTGATCGACCCGGAAGTAAACGTCACTAGCCTTAACCCTTTCACCGACGATAACAAAACTGAACACTATCTAACCGCAGTTACGGAGGCTCATGGGGATCTATGCCACTTGCCTGACGCCACTTTGTTTCCACGTAGCTTGCAGGACTAGGGGTGTTCAGCCGTGGAATTACTCCTTTTCATCCTGTTGCTTGAAATACATTTGACTATGACAGTTCAAGGGTGATGCCAGAATAGCTTGGTGCCTCAGGCACCAAGCTATTCTGGCGTCACCCTTGAACTAAGATGGTTTATCTATCTCTTCATCTGTAATGAAGTCTTCATAGGACAATAAGCAGATACAAAGAAAATCATCCTCAGGATGTAATGGGTTGATCAAGATATCAGAAATACGAACTGTGATCATTTGCAGTGAAGGGGTTAACGACGAAGCGAAGTGATACTGGGGGCACTGTGGGATAAAACTCTATTTTTTTCAGATACCGCGAGTGTTTTCTTTGACAAGTATAGTGCCGAGAAAATGTGACGACAACCCGCCACAAGTGCAAGCGGCATAGATCCTCATGAGCCCCCGCCATTGTGGGGGCTCATGAGGCTCTATGCGTCTTGCTGAGACCACTTTGAATCCATGTTGAAGCTAGGGATTTTCGGTGTTGAATTATCGAAGATTGCAGAAACACAGTTCTGCGTTAAAGTGGCATTGAAACCGGTTGATTTTTCTGAAAGAGAAAAACAAAAAAAACAAAACAACAAAAAACAAAAAAACCCAACCAAACTCTTCTCTTCGTCTCAGATCGTTGTCCGCAAAGGCACCCGCATTCGATTCCACGCGACCGACCCCTCTGTGGTCGGACCTCTCCGCGAGCTGGGCTCCTACACCAACAGCGTGTACTGCGCCATCCCGCCTGGCAACGCCAACTCTTACGAGTTTGATGTGGAGTACAGCCTGGAGCCCGGAGACTACTTCTTCACGTCCAACAGCGTGGAGAAGTGCCTGGAGGGAACCAGAATCCAGCTAACGGTGGATGAGGAGTAGAGAGGAGCGGTAGGCAAGTACTTGAGCATGATGCGATCCCATTCAGCCGTGAACACTATGCCCAACCAGACGCGCTTCGACCATAATAGTTCAAGGGTCGTGCCAGAATAGCCTGGCGCCCGTCGGCGCCCAGCTATTCTGGCACCACCCTTGAATTATCATGGTGTATATAGTAATGATAATATTATAATTAAGATTTTTGAAGAGCTTAATCCTAAAATAGTTCTAAGCGCTGATACGAAAGGAAAACTAAGATGTAATGATTCCTGTAGGAATCATTGCGAATTACATCTCTACCGACACGTAAATGGTTAATTATGACAACGTGAGGTATTACTGGAGTGTTTTTTTTTCAGGGACCTGATATTTCAAGCAAGGGAAGTGTGTTTCATATGTCAAGTTCATGGCGACTCGAAACAGACCTCCATAAAGACTGATCTTGCTTAGAAACAGTAAACGTGTGCATATTCAGAGGAAAATGTTGATATGAGTGAGTGAGAATAAAATTAAATATGAAATGTATGGTTCAGTTTGAGTGTCTTTTCTGTGCGTGAGAATGTCTGTGCGTGCGTACGTGTGTGCGTACGTGAATGTGTGTGTGTGTGTGTGTGTGTGAAAAGTGTCGTGCGTGCTCAGCTAAAAGGATTAACATTACAATCAATCAGACAATCTATTTACAAACTTTACACTTTTATTTTGTTACAGACGGAAAAATATTCTGACACGAAAATAGATACTATATACACTTCCGCCCCGTAAAGGCAATTGACAGTAAGTCCATTTTTGTGAAAAGCTAGATTTTCATTGTAATACAATGAAAATCTCGCTTTCCACAAAAGTAGACTTGCCGTCTTTTGCCTTCGCAGGGCAGCTTTATTTCTTCTGACAAATATAAAAAGACTACCATCCAGCGGTTCACTTTCAACTTTAGGAACCATCATGCAAGCGATGTCAGCACGAGGAACGTCTACTTGTCTGGGGATCGAGTTCAGTAGAATTTCTGAGGCGCCCTCACCTGTACGCACCAAATGCGTGACACAAATTGACCGTGATAATTCAAGGATAGTGCCAGATTAGCTTGGCGCCTGTAGGCGCCAAGCTAATCATGCACTACCCTTGAACTATCGTGGTTGACCCAAACACCGGCTGGATGGTGTCGGCGCCAGAATTTACTGGTGTTGATTCCGCCGTACGAAAAGCTGATCCTTCATTTGACGAGGGACGGGGCAGCCACAGTTAACAAGCAGGGAGGCGTTCAGCAGCACGGCTGCACAGAACACCAAACCAGTGATCGAATTAACAAGTCAAATTAAACCGTGAAATACAAACAAACAAAAATTACCAGACAGAACCAAACCAACCAACCCAACCCGAACCAGACCCAACCAAATCAAGCCAACCCAAACCAAACCAACGCAACGCAACATCAGAGCGCGCGAACAAAAATACAGCTCAGTGTCATATGACAATATCTCGCGGCATGTAAAGTCGACTTCACTCATAGCAAAGTCTGACAAAAGTCGGATATAACACCACCTTTTCAGTCCGACGGTAACTTTCCTATGTAATTTACTCAAATTATTATAAATAAGCCGTTTAGTGCCAGTTGACTCTGATTGTGGCCATACATTCCTTGTTAATTCAACGTCAACACTAAAATGTCCTAGCTTCCCTAGGAAGGTGGATTCAAAGTGGTGTCACTCACAAACCAGTTAGGTGAGACTAGCGCTGGTAGAACTGTACACACAGATGTATATGTATATGATAGTCTTGTTCTGTAACTGCGTATTTTTCTGTGGGCTGGCGTTTGGGTGCCTGATAGGCGGGGGCAGGGGATCTAACTGTTTGTCTGTCCAGCGCTGAGTAATTCCCCTTGGTATGTGTAAGTGGTGTCAGCAAGAGGCATAGATCCTCATGAGACCACGCAACTGCGGGGGCTCATGAGAATCTATACCTCTTGCAGTTGGGTGGTGTTCAGATTTTCTCGGCACTGAGAACTGGTTAAGATAGAATAAGAAAGATAGAGTTCCTTGGCGATCTGTCATATCCAAAGTTTACTGTGCCGGTGTATTCAGGTTGTCACAAGCAACTGCAAAGTCTAAAAGGGCTGGCTTAACTGGGCGAGACAAACCCGAACCATGTCTCGGCGAGACACCCGTGACAGTCAATGCGAGATACCCGTTCCACCCGTTTATTAGGTTCGGCACGTCTGATCTTGTCTTGGAGTGACACAGAAAATGCGCACCACTGCTGTCGTGGTCTGAATATCAGCTGCTGATCTGTGATTTTGGACCTTACGGGTTTGAAGCCGTAAGGTCCAAACTCACAGACCAGCACGCGTTGTGACTGTGAGTGTTTCCACGCAGAAATACGTACACAGAAGGAGGCAGCCAGACCCCACGAGAAAGATGCCGTGCCACCCTAGAAGATTCTTCGCAGTGGTAGCAACGAACACTGACACCAAGGCGCTGATGACCTGTAGCGAACAGCAGAGCGCGCCGGTGTGATTAACTCATTCAAGGTACCCGGCATCAATAGCTGCGGAAGTGTCGTATAGCGTTGCCGCCGGCAACTTTATACGACACTTCCGCAGCTATTGATGCGGGATGCATTGGATGAGTTATTAGGTGTTGGTCTGTGTTGTTGGACTTTGAGTGAGGATGGATGAATGGACGGAAGAACAAACGAACGAATGCATGATCAATATAATCCAACAACCTATACCCTCTGTCAACTCGACTAGCCATAAAAATAAATGACAATTCGAAACAAAACAACAACAAAACATTTAAACAATTGTTAAAGAATAAGTCATTATAAAAATGATGTCTTGGTCTTTGATTTTAGAACTTACGGATGTAAACCGTAAGATCCAAAATCACGGATCAGCATACACAGCATACATTTTAAGCCCATGAAATAAAGCGAAAAAAAAAAAAAACAACACCTCAAGTAATAAATAAATCAACCAGCGTTACCGCTATCAATTTTGACAGCCATTGAGGCCGGCGAACTTAAAAAAAACAACAAACAAACACGGCTATTTGTCTGGTAGAGCTGGCCACTGTGGCAACCTGCCAAATAGCTGCTGTGAGAAAGCAGTTTCAGTATAAACGCGCCTGAATAACGTAATGATTCTTTTAATGCCATCGTTAATTTTTTTAAAAAGTGAAATATCTGTTTTAATACTTTTATAAAAGTTGAAATAATGTTCAATACAGTAGTTTGAGTTTGAAAGTGGTGTCAGCAAGAGACATAGATCCACATGAGCCCCCGCAATTGCGGGGCTATGAGGATCTGTGTCTCTTGTAGTTACTGAGATCGTGTTCAGCGGTTTAGTTTATTTCACTCACTCCAGTAGTTACGAAGAATCCGAGGTTGGACAGATAGTGTTTGCCGCCAAACAGAGCGAAGACGACTGTGGGAAACATGCCGTATATGCCGCTGATGGCGAAATATATCAGGCAAACCCAGACGAAAAACATGGCGGCCCCCACGTACTCACACGCCAGGAGGGTGCCCGCTGCGCATGCCATGATGGCCTGGCTGGCCAATAGGCAAGGCTGTAACATAATCGGAAGGAAGACGGGTGAGCTGGTCACAAAACCGGCAAGCAATATTGAGATGTTATTCAGTGCTAAATTATAATCAGATCAAACACAGTAGGGTAAGCCCCATGATAATAAGTAAAGACAGTAGGTTGCGCCCATTTGTAGTAAGGACTACAGGAAATGGTTCGCTGGATCGCCAAGATGCGTCCTTGGCTTGTAACCTTGTAACAGTCGCACTTCAACTATCTCAGACGGCAAATGTCAGTGAGGCTGGCAACTCCTTGCCAGAAAGAGGCATAGATTCTCATGAGCCCCTGCGGCTGCAGGGGCTCATGCGAATCTATGCCTCTTGCTGATGGAGCGAGCTGTACGACTCCACAAAATGTTTGAAGTATGTGCAATGTTTGACGTGATTCGGCTTTAGGAATAACCCCTGTTGTTCACTTACTTGTCTCAGTATTCGTGGTATATGTGCTATAGTTTATTTTAGTTTACGTAACTCATTCAGCCCCGACACACCACAGCAAGATATGGCTCGACCATGATAGTTCAAGGGTGGTGCCTGAATAGCTTGGCGCCTCATAGTTCGAACTATCATGGTCGAACTGTCTCCTGAATTGTAATGCAGTCCTCAGAGGACAACTCCAAAATGTGGGTGTTTCGTACCTGGGGCGCAATGAGTTAAAATACGTTTGAGACACCGATGTTCTATAACGTTCTATTTCTTTCTAAACAAGTGTATCTACCGAACAATACCAGTGCACATTTATACAAACAGAGCACGTCTGATTAAGACTCCGCCGCCAAAAGCTTATCACATCAATACCAGATATCCAAACTTGTCCGCGAGATATCCCCAAAGAGGGCGACCCACTGCGTTGAAGACGGAGGCAAAAGACCCGACCAGAGTCAGCAGATGATCATCAGCGATAAAGGTCTGTCCGTACGTCTATCAGGAAAAAAAAAATAATTAACATGACAGAGACCCAGTGCGCAAAGGCCATCGGGCCGACGTCGGCCCGATGTCCTTTTGCGCATTGGAGGAGTTGGGGAGAGAGAGAGAGAGAAATGAAATGAAATGAAATGAAACTTTATTTCTCAAGGATAAATGATTAGGTACACAGACCTTTTTTCAATCATGTCCTTTCACACGCACTCACACATCAATCTCACGCGCGTGACTAAAACTAATAAAACTGGAAAGGCAAAACGTGAGCAAAAAAAAAAAAAAAAAAAAAGTTAGCAGTCACTCACACACACACACACACACACGCACGCACGCACGCACGCAGGCACGCACGCACGCACGCACGCACGCACGCACGCACGCACGCACGCACACACACACACACACACACACACACACACACACACACACACACACACACACACATAACTAAGAACCTGATTAAACATGAACGTTAAAACTTAGTTTGAACAGCAACAGCAAACTCGACAATACAACTCAATGCGCTGGAAAAACGCCGACACAACTACACAACTATGGGCTTAATTTTCTTTCAGCTGCCGAAATAAGCGGGCTCTGAATGTGGACAAAGAATTAGCCTCAGTAATGTCGATAGGCAACAGATTCCATAGTTTGGCTCCTGAGTAAGACAAACTAGTTTTGAATATATCGAGGCGCGGCCTTGGTATGGATAGATTGTTCCTCGTCGTTTTATAAGGCGTATGAGCAGGGCTAAATAGATCTGTTAGATAACTAGGCGTTTTAGAGTGGTAGATTTTAAACATAAGTACGCCTTTATTGTACATAAGTAACTTACGCAGAGGCAGCATGTCGAGGGCTTTGAGTCGGTCGTCGGTGCTTTCTTTACTATCCGGGTGGATTAATTTGGCTGCTCTACGTTGAAGAGCATTAAGCCTTTTTATGCACGCATCGCTACATCCATCCCAAACTGTAGAAGCATAATCTATATGGGATTGAATATGTGCGTTATAAAATATTTTCCTTGTCGGTGTATCTGTAAAATAACGCAGTTTTGAAAGAAGATATAAATTCCTGGACACTGATCGACATACGCTGCTGACATGCGCGTGCCATGTGAGTTGGTCGTCGATAATGACGCCTAACAAGCGTTGCTCTCTAACTTGTCTAATCGGCTCAGAGTTGAGAGAAAGGCTAAGCGGTGGGGGGGGGGGGGAGAGAGAGAGAGAGAGAGAGAGAGAGAGAGAGAGAGAGAGAGAGAGAGAGAGAGAGAGAGAGAGAGAGAGAGAGAGAGAGAGAGAGAGATGGAATGAAATGAAACTATTTTCCAAGGATAAAAGAATAGGTGCGCAGACCTGTTTTCATTTTTGTCCTTGCTACACACTACAGAGAGAGAGAGAGAGAGAGAGAGAGAGAGAGAGAGAGAGAGAGAGAGAGAGAGAGAGAGAGAGAGAGAGAGAGAGAGAGAGAGAGAGAGAGAGAGAGAGAGAGAGAGAGAGAGAGAGAGACGTCACATCTAGTATTGCGAGAGGAGGAGAGATGGTGTCGATGATGATGATGAAGACACTTTCATTAAAGGATAAAGCGGTTAAACACAATACAATATGGCGATTTTAGGGACTTAAGATTTCAGAAATACAATCAACGACTATAAGTTTGTGAGGTGATAAATAAACCACCTTGTAAAAGGTGACGACAAACGTGAAGGCTATCTCAAAGGCCACGTAGTACAACCATATTGTCCACGCAGCACGAGTTCGTATCAGCATCAGAGGACTATACTCCACCGACTTGTTGTCTGCCCTTTGGTCAGGTTTTGGTCCCGTGGTCGAACTGTAAGAAGTTTGCAAAGTCTGTTAGTGTTAGTACATCTTCTTCGGTGTGTTCAGTACTAAATTGGGTGTCAGGAAGAATTCAAGCAGGAGAACGACATACTAAAACGAGCAGGCAGGTTCACCTATACAAGAGCAGACCAGACAAGAGAAGACAAGACACGAGAAAAGGCAGGATAAGGCCATACCAGCCAAAACGATGTGTGAGCTGGACTGTGATTTTGGGCCTTACGGCTCGAAGCCGTAAGGTCCAAAATCACAGACCAGCAAACAGTATGTTGACGAACTGACAGACAGACAAGTTACAGATCTTGAAGAATCGCAAGAATCGTGTGTGTGTGTGTGTGTGTGTGTGTGTGTGTGTGTGTGTGTGTGTGTGTGTGTGTGTGTGTGTCCGTGTGCGTGTCCGTGTGCGTGTGTGTGTGTGTGTGCATTAGGTGTGTATTTATGCTTCTGTAGGTACATCTGCACACAGTCGACTGCTGTTGTGCGTACGTACACGCCAGAATCATAAGTCTATTACCGTATAGATAATAAACATTTTTACCTTTTCTCATCTCCGTTCTTCTCTTCCTTCGAACCCTCAGAACCATCCACTGATTGCAAGCGCAGACCTGCCTCTGGTGTGCCATCCCGCGCATCCTCCACAGAGACAGGTTCATCCCCCACTGTAACTTCTTCACTGTTTGGATATTGTGGGTAGGACATAGCTGAAATACACAGGAGTTGCAAGCCGGATATGACGCCTCCGAGAAGCAGGAAACAGGAAGAGACCTTGTCCAGAACTTCCGGTTGCGTGAAGTACCTGTTGAATGACGTTATGAAACGGTGCAATCTGGATGCACATGGAAATCGTCGTAATAATCGTTACCTGATTCGTTTTTGATTCTTTCTTCATAACCACCCCCCGAACCCCTCCCACCCATCCCCCCCCCCCCCTAAAAAACAAACAAACCCAAAACAAAACAAAACAAAAAAACAAAACAACAACAAACAAACAAACAAACAACAGCAACAACAACAACAAAAAACAACAACAACAACCCAAGCCATTGAATAAAAGAAAATTTTCACGGAAAAGACGCGTAACTACGTCACTACCTGACTACGTAACTACACGTCTTTTCCGCCGAACGGTATAGTCAGTAGCAGTCAAGGGGTTAAGCAAAGATACAACTATATACTATCTTAGTAGTATAATAGTATCTTTGATAAAAGTGCCATGCACCATGCAAGTTGCATAGTAGGCCTAAATAATAAAAATATTTTGGTGTTGAGAGAATTCTGTTTCAAAATTTAAGATTTTTAAAAATCTCACGTCTCAAAGGCCATAATGTACAACCATATTGTCCAGGCATCACGAGTTCACTCTGTGTGCTGATCTGTGATTTTGGACCTTACGGCTTTATGATAATGATAGTCGTTAAAACGATGACGGAGTTGACATTGACGATAATTGATGACGATTATGATGGTCGATGGTGATAACTAAAGAAGAAGATGATATGATGGTGATGATGACTGATGATGACGATAACGACCACGACGATGGCTATTCCAACAACGACGACTATGTATTTACAAGTCTTCGCCGACGGCTAGGTCCGGCAGCAGGTTGTCGGGGTTGATCCATCTTGTGACGACCTGGTTCCACACGAACGCACCTCCTCCGAACCCCGCCACCACAAGTCCTCCCACCAGGCCCCGCCCCTTGGGGAACCACTGCACACCAAGACAGACAGGACAGCCTCAGTATACTGCGGTACCCGGGAGACCTTAACTCATTCGAGACGCGCCGCCTACGGATACGCGGCGAACCGCCGCGTATACGTAGGCGGCACGTCTCGAATGAGTTTAGTCAGGCAGCGTTATCATCGCGATCGCTTTATATTGTGGTGCTGAATTTACACAGGACTCGCGAAGAGAAATCACCAGGGTAAGCAAAAGGTCAACGGGCTGACGTCTGCTTCAGCTGGCCAGCTAAAGCAGATGTCGGCCGGAGGACCTTTTGCTCACATGTCGGCCGGATGAACTTTGCTCATTTCTGAGTGTAGAGTTGCGGGCGCCATATCACGCACGCCCTATATATATATATATATATATTATTATATATATATAATATTTATATATATTATATATATATATAGATATATATATATATATATATATATATATATATACTATAATATATATTTATATATATATATATATATATATATATATATAGACTTATATATATATATATATATATATATATATATAAATATATATATATATATCTATATATATATATATATATATTTATATATATATATATATATATATATATAATTATTTAGCTTGGCTTGACTTCGCGAACGAAGATTTTATAGGAGTTGCCCACGACGTCTGCAGGCTTGTTCGTGGCTGCGGAGGCCAATCCGAGACAGGCAGGTTCGACCGCAGTGGCTGCAGGGGAAGGTATGGCCAGGGTTCTGAGCGGCGGCATCTCTGTTTTTTCTCCTGAGCCGCTTGTCCTTAAGGCTAGCTCTGTGAGAGTCCTCAAAGGAGACAGCTGCCTTGTAAATGGTGGAGCGCCAGGTGTCACGGTCCGCAGCAAGCGAAGACCACTGGTGGTGGTTGATTTGGCAGGCACTAAGTGACCTCTTGAGACAGTCTTTGTATCTCTTCTTTGGTGCCCCTCTGTCACGGTGTCCAGTAGCAAGCTCGCCGAACAGGGTGATCTTTGGTAGGCGATGATCCTCCATCCTGGAGACATGCCCCGCCCAGCGGAGCTGTGTCCGCAGCAGCAAAGCCTCGATGCTCACAGTTTCAGCCTGTTCAAGGACCTCGACGTTGGTGACATAGTCACTCCAGTGAATGCCCAGGATGGTACGCAGGCAGCGCTGTTGGAAGCGTTCGAGGAGTCGTAGTTGGCTGCGGTAGAGGGCCCAGGACTCGGAACCATACAGCAGGGTGGTGAGGACCACAGCTCTGTACACGCTGATCTTGGTGCATGTTTTCAGCTGTTGATTGTGCCACACCCGCTTGAAAAGTCGCCCGAAAGCGCTGTTCGCTTTTGCCAGCCTGCTGTCAAGCTCCTTGTCCAGCTTGGCATCCGACGTGATAATGCAGCCAAGGTAAGTAAACTGGTGCACTGACTTTAGTTCAGACTCGCCAATGGTGATGTGAGGAGGGTGATACACTGTCTTGGGTGCCGGCTGATGGAGGACCTCTGTCTTTTTCAGACTGACCTCGAGTCTAAAGAGCTGGGCAGCATCTGCGAAGCAAGACGTGATGCGCTGCAGGGCTCTCTCTGTGTGTGCAACGAGGGCAGCATCATCAGCAAAAAGCAGCTCACGAATCAGTTGGTCTAGGGTTTTCGTGTGGGCCTGCAGTCGTCTGAGGTTGAACAGGCTGCCATCGAGACGATACCTGATGTACACTGCATCGTCATCATCGAGGTCCACTGTGGCCTGCTTCAACATCATGCTAAAAAAGATGGTGAAGAGGGTCGGTGCCAGCACGCAGCCCTGCTTTACGCCGTTGAGAATAGGGAATGGTTCTGAGAGGTCATTGTTGAGTCTGACCTGGCCTTGCTGGTCCTCGTGTAGCTGGACAATCATGTTGAGGAACTTTGGGGGACAGCCAAGTCGCTCCAGGATCTGCCACATGCCTTGCCTGCTCACAGTGTCGAACGCTTTTGTTAGGTCGACAAATGTTACGTACAGCCCTTTGTTCTGCTCGCGGCACTTCTCCTGTAGCTGTCTCAGCACAAAGACCATATCGGTGGTGCTCCTGTTTGCTCTGAAGCCACACTGGCCCTCTGGGAGTTGGTCTTCAGCGATGGCAGGTACCAGCCGATTCAGGAGCAGCCTTGCAAGGATTTTCCCAGCAATGGATAGCAGGGTAATTCCCCGATAGTTGGAACAGTCAGACTTCTCGCCTTTGTTCAGACTTCTCGCCTTTGTCGCTCCGCCCTCATTGCCCATGAATTGCGGAGGTTAAACATCGACATCGCCGCGCTCAGCGAAGTACGCCTTCCGGACGAAGGCAGCCTCCAAGAACTTGGTGCTGGGTACACCCTCTACTGGTCAGGCAGGCCTGCACCAGAAAGACGGCTCTCAGGCGTGGGTTTCATGGTCAAGACATCCATTGCGACTAAGCTGGAAAACCTACCAACGGGCCACTCAGACCGCATCATGTCCATGCGCCTCCCACTGAGACACCAGCAACACGTCACCCTTCTCAGTGTGTACTCCCCAACCCTCCTGGCAGAGCCTGCTGAAAAGGACAAGTTTTACACTGACCTGCGCAGCCTCCTACAGAGTACCCCTGCAGACGACAAAGTCATCATCCTTGGCGACTTCAACGCCAGAGTGGGCCAGGACTCTGAAGCCTGGAAAAGAGTCCTCGGCAAGCATGGCGTGGGGAACTGCAAGGACAATGGCCGCCTACTGTTGGAGTTCTGTGCGGAGCAGCAACTGGTCATCACCAACACTACTTTTCAGCAAAAGGACAGTCGAAAGACCACCTGGATGCATCCTCGCTCCAAACACTGGCACCTTATCGACTATGTCCTAGTGCGTCAGAGGGACCGCAGTGACGTCCTCCTCACCAGAGTGATGCCCAGCGCAGAGTGCCACACTGACCACCGCCTTGTCCGCTGCAAACTCAGGCTCCACTTCAAGCCAAAACCCAAGAAATGGGGGCCCCCCAAGAAAAAGCTTGATGTTGCCAGCCTTCAGCGTGACGATGTGAAAGCTGCCTTTCAGACAAACCCTTTCGGTCTGCTTTTTTGCCTTTCAGACAGATTTACAGCGCAGGCTCAAAGACACAGCGGACCCAGTAGACTCCTCCCCTGAAACACTTTGGGAACAACTGAAAACTGCTGTTGCAAAATCCTCTGCAGAAGTCTTGGGTTTCGCCAGAAAGAAGAACAAAGACTGGTTTGACGAAAACGATGTAGAGATCCAGGAACACCTAGCAAAAAAAGAGCCGCCCATCAGGCCCACCTAGCCCAGCCTTCCTGCCCTGTGAAGAAGTCTGCCTTCCGCCTCGTCTGCAGCAGTCTCCAGCGCAAGCTCAGAGATCTCCAGAATGAGTGGTGGACCAGACTTGCACAGAGGACCCAGCTTTGCGCTGACAATGGTGACTACAGGGGCTTCTACGAAGCACTGAAAGCAGTGTATGGCCCCAGGCACCTGGTACAAAGTCCCCTGCGAAGCGCGAATGGCTAGGCACTCCTCACAGATAATACCTCCATCTTGAACCGCTGGTCGGAATACTTTCAGAGCCTCTTCAGCGCTGAGCGCACTGTTCAAGAAGCAGTCGTCCTACAAATCCCACACCTCCCAGTAAAGGTTGAATTGGACGAACCGCCCACCGCTGAAGAGACCATCACAGCCATCCACCAGCTCAAAAGTGGCAAAGCAGCAGGCATTGATGGAATACCGCCAGAGATCTGGAAACATGGAGGCACAGCACTGCACAACAAGCTCCATGACCTCTTTCTCTGCTGCTGGGAGGAAGGAAGGAATATATATATATATATATATATATATATATATATATATATATATATATATATATATATATATATATATATATATATATATATATATATATATATATATATATATATATATATATATATATATATACTGATCGCGTATTAATGCCTGACGCTGACCTTTAGCTGGATCGATGGATAGATGGATAGATGAATAAATGGACTGACTGACTGACTGAATGACTGAACGAACGAACGAACAAACGAACGAACGGAAGAAAGAATGAACGAATGAACGAATGAATGAATGAATGAATGAATGAATGAATGAATGAATGAATGAATGAATGAATGAATGAATGATTCTCCCGTTTGTTTGTTTTTTCATGCGTTCGTTTTAGTCGTTCATTTCAATCGTAAACGGCTACAAGAATACACAAAAATGTTATGCTCTATGCAAAACTCGATAGGTCATTTTCTATGTTTCGACGAACAAGAACAAGGGCTTGGAGCCGGACAAGGGCACACAACTCGTGGATTTCTTCGCCTTGTGCACAAAACGAAGAAAAGGAACCACACGGATTCAAGTATTGAAAATTGCTTCTACCAACAAGGCGCACTGAAGCATCAACACAAGAATAAGAACCGGAACAACGACAACAACCATAGCAGCGGCGGCAGCAGCAGCAGCAGCAACAACAACAACAACACAATCATTACCAGTTTTATCTGTTCAGTGCCGAAAAAAAATTGAACACCACCTAATTGCAATAGGCATAGATCCTCATGAGCCCCCGCAACTGCGGGGGCTCATGAAGATCTATGCCTCTTGCTAACACCACTTTGAATCCATGTTCCCTGGACATCTAGCGTTTTCGGTGTCGAATTAACGAAGATTGCAGAAACAGTCTGCGTCAGCTTGCACTGTACGGGTTAAGCTAGTGTGCAGACGCACACTGGTTGTCTCCCTCGATTCGCTACCGCTGAGCGGTAGCGAATCGAGGGAGATACCCAGTGTGAATTCGAACCTGTAGCGGCAGGTTGATGCATCCAGCATATAGCACAGTCTGCCCCATCCCGTAGAACCCTCCGTAAAACAGAACAACCAGCGGAAAAGATTTCCTCACCGCCCAGCTCGTACCAAAAAATGCGGATCTGAAAACAAGAAAAAAAAAAAAAAGAAAGATGAAAGGGCAATAGCTGACCTAAAAACCAGGATACCCAGTATAAGCTGATCTGAATTTTGTTTGGCTGTTTGCGCTAGCCCACGAAAATACACAGCATAAAGTACAAGACTGACACTAAAATCCCTAAAAAAGACGTTTCCCATCTTTGGTTAGTTCGGGTTTAACGTCCACAGCACCAAAGTGATAATGGATGGCCCTGACGGGCGAGTTATGGGAGACAGGGAAATCTACTGCCTATGGAGTACGACCTGAGCACTGATCAATTCAGGCCGGCCCACTGCAACTGTGCCACTTTGATTTACCAGGACCTTTCAACGGACATGCGACAACACAAGAATAGCCCGTCTTTTTTTCCTCCTGGATTGCGAGTCCAGCTACCGGGGCCGGATTGCATTTATGCAGACATGCATTTATGCAGACAATATCTTTTTTGTGCAGCCAGAAAGTAGTTAGCAGGATACAGCCGCATAAATAATTCTTATAGAATGTCTTCAGAACACAGTTTCTATGTACTTCAGAGAAAGTATTCCGCGTACTCACGCAAAAGAAGCCGCGCCCAAGAGCAGAAACAGTCTGTTAGGAATACAGCGCTCAAGAAGCCCAAAGACAACTAACGCGGCAGCGTACACGATGTGTGACGTGGTGCTGATCCAAAGCGTGCGACTGTAATCCAGTGACGTGTCGGCGGTGGCATTTCTTAGGCATGACGTCAGATAGGGAAGCAGATTGCCTGATGGGAGCAAAACATGAATTTATGAAAGGATTCGAAATGGATTAAAAACTAACGAACGCACTTCTAATGGGGTATTGGTGTTTGATGAAGGGCAGAAGAGTTTTTAACCCATGATTTCCTAAATTTTGGAGGCGTGACTTAACGGTTATGTACCAGTTGCAGGAGATGGATGAACCATGATAATTCAAGGGTTGTGCCAGATTAGCTGGGCGCCTGCCTGAAGGCACAACCCTTGAATTATCATGGTCCATCCATCTCCTGCTGTAGGGCGTTGGGGCTAAAATGGATTAAAGCAGCGTCTATACGATGATTATCATTGTGAATCCAGGAATCACTTGTTCAACTCATTTAAGGCGCCCGGCATCGACAACTGTGGAAGTGTCGTATAGCGTTACCGGCGGCAACGCTTCACGAAACTCCCGAAGCTATTGATGCGGGGCTCCTTGAATGAGTGAAATTCAGTACCGTGAACAAAAACCGCTTGTCAGCGACGGATCTGAGAAATGGAGTCATTTACTCATTTGTGTGCTGGTCTGTGATTTGTGACCTTACGGCTCAATGCGGTAAGACCCGCAATCGGAAGCCGACAGGACACATTCAAACGTCATTGCCAGTTAACCCTTTGGGTGTTGGTAGCGGTTTTAGTATCGATGATTTATGCAGGAATCATCGCGACTAAACCCACAACTGACACCTAAAGGGCTTAGGAACGCCACTTACCAAAACTGTAGGAGAAGCCCAGGGAAAGCTGAACCAAGAAGCATGCGACAACGGTGATACCTGCCCTCAAGGGAGGCAACGCTCGTCGACAACCTCCTTTATTTCCGGTTCCGGCACCTTCATCTGCACCTCCGAAATTGATTTCTGTTACACTGCTTTGCAAATTTGCAGACGTGGAAATGTCACTACACTCTTCCACTGCAGATTTAGTTGACATTTTTATGCTGACTGGAGAACTGATTTCTGATTTCAGATTTTTTTTTTCGTGAAGCCTTTTTGGATATTTTATTTGTTTTTTCGATTTTTCAGCTCCGCCGCTTAATTGCTAAATTTCTACTGTTGTTATTTCGCACTGCTAGTGTGAAATGAAGCTTTACGTGTTTTCAACAAAAGGGCAAAATTAGTACGCTCAGCGTCTAAAGACTACAAAGCACAGAACAGTGTTAACTTCATGAATCCTATTAAAAGATAACAAAGTACAACAAAACATTTCCTTTATATGTGAGCAGCGATTGCAAAACAGTATTGTCATCTTTTCTTATCAGTCTGTACCTTTTAACTCCTTAACTGCTGGGACAAACCGAACGCTACCCAGCTGCAAGAGACATAAGGGGGCTCGCGGGGGCTCATGAGGATTTATTGTCTCTTGTTAACCCTAGGTTCTTTATACCTATATCTGCTGCTATTTATATCTGTTTCTTCACGCGAATGTCGGTCATTGTGTAGTGGTTTCAGACGTGCAGTTTGTGATCACCGGCAGTAATGGAGTTAAGGTCAATGCGGCTTGACAAAGGTGCACCGGCTCAACCAGCGGCATTTAAACAGCAGACAACATACATCTGCGAGAGGCAAAGATCCTCATGAGCCCCCGCAGTCTGCTGGGTCTCATGAGGATCTGAGCCTCTTGTGACCCAATTTCCGCTATGCCCCCTTGGCATGAAGCCATATCAGATGATGTCAGGTCGATGAGTTTGAAAAAGTGGATCAAGCACCGCTAACAACAACGAGGAGACTACAGCAGAACCTTATTTGAAGTACAGCATACCTGTTTTGAGGGACCACCCTTAAGAGAGATCACGTCATTAAGGACCATTATTTGGATGGCTGTAGCCATCTATATGATGGTCTTTAATGACATGTGACACTGACACTTTTCAAGACTCGAAAGACCGTCTTGTTTTTGGCATGATGGTCTTTAATGACAGGTGACACTTTTTGTCCTTCAAGGCTTTTCTTGCTGCCCAAAAGACCCCATCATCTGTATCAACACGATAAAGCTCCAGCACATACCGCACAGGTGACACACGCCTTCCTCAAGCTAAACAGCATTTCCACAATGCAATGGCTACCCTTAAGTCCAGATCTCAACCCAGTGAAACAGCTCTAGGCCTTTCCGATTACAAGAATTAAATGCCGAAATCAATCAGCCGACCAATGCGCAGCAGCTGACAAGACATCCAGCGGCAATAGGCCGGTTGCGAGTCCCCGAGAAGCGCGAGAAGGTCACATTACATAGTCAAATTTGGCCAGTTCAGGCAGTGCAAGGACCGGTGTTTTTAAAAATAATTTTTGCCTTGTTTGAAATGTTGTAGTAGGGCTGAATGTTAGAATTTGCTGGAAATTTCTGGTTACATGAGAGGAGACATGTTTGGTGCTTTGATTCATACCATCCTGAGCTTATCCAGTGGACAATTGTGGGCCTATGTTGAGTTGCCGTTGACGTAGTGATTTGAGGGGCACGCTGATTTCAGCTGTGCTTGGGTGTGGGGTTGGTAAGGAATCGGGTTCATAGCCAAGAAGTGAGACTGTCAATGTGCTGTTTTTATTGTTATTTTGTGCATGGCAAATGTGCAGCTGGTGGGCAGTAGTGTTTTTTAGGGGATTGAAATATTAGGGGATGACTGGGACTGACTATGGCTAAGAGACTGTACAGTACGGAAACAGCACTGTGTACCGGGACCAGAACGCTCGCTAATTACACGACTTTGAGCCGAGACAAGACTTGGCTAGCCACTAAATGTGGGCAACTCGGCTGGCTGTTACACTTAGCCGATACCTTTTTGCTGTGAATCACATCTATATAACGTTCTACCTGATCACATACAACATGCGAGAAATTTAAGCTCGGATTGACAAAGAATGGTCGACGATTGCTTGCTGATCATACAGTTGTTATAATACAACCTTTTCTATTTTTGCGAAAATAATACTGAGGAAAACGATCTCGAATGAATGAAAATGGCATATGGCGATGAAGCCAGTTACGTTGGCTTCGTAAAATGATCTGCCATGTCGTTTCAATAGATAGTATAATAATATTTAACTTTGTTATAACAAACATTAGATGCATTTGGTTCAAGTAAAATCTGCTTACATAGGGAGGAATAATTTGTTTACTGATGTAAAGTTTTCCTGCTCGCACTGCCGATCATTCATAGTGACGCGCTGTCCTGTCCACAACCACTGCGCTTTCTCGCCTCTCGCGCTAGAGAGCGGGCTAATTTGGGGGAACTCGCGATCTCGCGAAACCTGTGCCAGCAGCCTTTCTGCGACGCCTGGTTCGCTCAATGCCGAAAGGGTGTCGTTTTGTGATTAACAGTGGAGGCAGGTACACTCGATGTTAAAAGAACGGAAAAAAAGCTTTAAACTTGGGGGCATAACTCCTAACTGTCTGTACATTTTCAAATTCCTTCTTCGATAAGATGCGACTGATCTCTATACTTGTTTGTTTGACTATTTTCAAGAAGAAGGGTATTTACCCGCAATATTAATAAATTGTGTTGTAACTCACATTTCTAAGTGTGTTTCTTTCTCCGTTGGGTTTTTCTCTTCATTTTACACGCTTGGCAGTCACCTTTTTCGTCTGGATTGTCTGTACATGTTTTATTTTTGGCCATTTACCAGCTTTGGATGCAATGATTGATTATATACTATATCAAACATCTGAACAAAAGCGTTCGTTTTTGCCTACCGTTTTTTTTTAAAAATACGGTAGACTTTAAAATCTCTCTCTTTCTTGGCTTGACTTCGCGAACGAAGATTTTATAGGAGTTGCCCACGACGTCTGCAGGCTTGTTCGTGGCTGCGGAGGCCAATCCGAGACAGGCAGGTTCGACCGCAGTGGCTGCAGGGGAAGGTATGGCCAGGGTTCTGAGCTGCGGCATCTCTGTTTTTTTCTCCTGAGCCGCTTGTCCTTAAGGCTAGCTCTGTGAGAGTCCTCAAAGGAGACAGCTGCCTTGTAAATGGTGGAGCGCCAGGTGTCACGGTCCGCAGCAAGCGAAGACCACTGGTGGTGGTCGATTTGGCAGGCACTAAGTGACTTCTTGAGACAGTCTTTGTATCTCTTCTTTGGTGCCCCTCTGTCACGGTGTCCAGTAGCAAGCTCGCCGAACAGGGTGATCTTTGGTAGGCGATGATCCTCCATCCTGGAGACATGCCCCGCCCAGCGGAGCTGTGTCCGCAGCAGCAAAGCCTCGATGCTCACAGTTTCAGCCTGTTCAAGGACCTCGACGTTGGTGACATAGTCACTCCAGTGAATGCCCAGGATGGTACGCAGGCAGCGCTGATGGAAGCGTTCGAGGAGTCGTAGTTGGCTGCGGTAGAGGGCCCAGGACTCGGAACCATACAGCAGGGTGGTGAGGACCACAGCTCTGTACACGCTGATCTTGGTGCCTGTTTTCAGCTGTTGATTGTGCCACACCCGCTTGAAAAGTCGCCCGAAAGCGCTGTTCGCTTTTGCCAGCCTGCTGTCAAGCTCCTTGTCTTTAAAATTGTCTTTTAAGACTTTAAAATGGGGCTGGGCCGGAGCGCATTCCGGAGCATGCACATGACGTTTTTGGCGTGCGCGCAGAAATTCTGTCAAAGTAGTAGCACGATAAAAATGACGTCACGTCTAGCTACGCAAACCTTAGCTAGAGAACGTCTTTTTGGCGCCAAACGCCGCGCGCGCGCGCGCGCGTGTGTGTGTGTGTGTGTGTGTGTGTGTGTGTGTGTGTGTGTGTGTGTGTGTGTGTGTGACAGCGACTAGAGCCCGCGTTTGAGGACGGACAAACTTGAAATTTTAGGACCAAGGAGCTTACGAATGGCAGGAATCGCCGTGTGTCCGTCTTTATTTCTGTGTGCCAGTGTGTGTGGATCAGAGGGTGGGTTAGAGTAGAAGGAGATGGATTCTTGTCGCTACACGAGCCCACAGAGCGTACTAATGGCGGGAAGCGCCGTGTGTCCGTCTTCATTTGTGTGCGCCGAGCCGACGTGTGTGTTGATCAGAGGTTGGCTTAGAAAGGAGGGAAATGGATCAGCATAATACGCCTAAAAATATGAACAACCCTGAATGTTCCTAAAAGATAAACGCATCTGAGCTCTAAACAATACGGTAGACTTTGGGATGAAATCCTCATCTTGTTTTATACGTAATTAATTTTATTGTAATGAATTCCAAGAACAACGTTTTGCGTTTCTTTTGGACCAGGCTATAAAGATGTTCAAAATCCTAAGGTTTCCCTTTATTACTCCATCGAAAGGACGCACTGGGAGTGTAGTTTCCCAGTGCACAAAGGCCATCTGACCGACGTCGGCCGCCGTTGGCCCACGCACGGTCGTGCGCAGGCCAAATGGCGGCCAACGCCGGCCCGATGGCCTTTTGCGCATTGGGTTACCACCTGTTACACCAGTTGACATGTACCACATTGTTTTGTTACCAAAGTTTGAGGGCCGATTATCCTACGTTGCAGTTGTCGAGTACAGCAGTGTGATTACTGGAGTGTCTATTTAACAGACAAAGTCATGAGACCAGGCTGAGATCAAATCCTAGGAAAGCAAAGAGCCCAGGACTCGCAACTCGCAACCAGTATATTTTCATGTGGGGGAACTTCACAAAACACATACATTCATCTTATAGTGTAAGCCGCAATGAGTTAAAGAAAAATAAAAAAGTGTTTTTGCTTTTTCTCAACGAATTTGCACTGATCTAAAAAATAACCAAAACGCGCTGATTAGGTCCTTTAGTGGCCCTCTCAGTTTGGTCAGTTGCTCTGATAAATCACGCGAGAAGCTGGTCCGCTCACAGACCAGTACATAGCCTTGGTCCGCTGTACCACGCAGATGAGGATGTTGATCAGTGACCCGCGGTCAAACAGCTTACATGCAAATTTCTACATATGTCGCCATGTGGCTGCAGTTTGTTCTAATGTATGCCAAGAACCACTGTTTCATTCAGAGAATCAATTTTGCTTTCTTCTGACAACTCTACAGTGATGACTTTCTTACTGTGACATCACACATCGAAATGTGAAGCGTCCCAGGGCCTACTTACTCTACTGATGTTGCCGTGAGACTGTCACCGAACATCGCCGGAACCCAGGGCCGCCGCTTGACGACAGTAACATTATGAAAGATAAGTGTTCATTTCTTTATACATGATGTATCATGACGTTACCGATCTTAATGATTAATTACTGACATGATAAACTAAAAAGCTAGGAAATAACAAGATGAGGCGGATTTCATCTCAAAGGTAGCGGGGGCTCATGAGGATATAATATGTCTTTTGCATTCGGATCATGTTCAACTCACGTTTTTTTCTCGGCAGTTAAGGGGATAATGTAAATTAAACATTAAGCACCACATGTAACGCGAATAATTAATACGGTCTGACTGTATGACTCCCAGAGTAGCGCAATAATTTATTCGCGATTCTCTGAAATATTCATGAGGTCCCAGGAAGCCTCGCTTTCGATCTGAGACTTTCGAACTGTCGTGTGGCGTTATGTTGAGTTTCACGTCATTGCAGGCCACAAATCCAAAAGCGACATCTCGAATTTGAGGACAATAAAGGAAGAAAATTGCAAAGAATAACGTCGAAAGAACTTTGTAGGTGGTGGCGATCCAAACATTTGAGCTAAGGTCTCAGGATACTTCGCTTTCTCTCGCTCATTAACCCATTACATCCTGATGCTGATTAAAAAAAATCTTCTGCCTTCTTTGGCATTTTGCACAGAGGCAGTACGCTGGAAAATTTGCTTAAAATATCTTGATAGATGAGTAGAGACATGTTTGGTGCTTTGATTCATACCGGAGGCCAGCCTTGGCTTAACCAGTGGGCTCTTTTTGTCCTAGCGGATGGTGATTTGAGGTGTGTACCAGTTTTGGCTACGCTTGGATGTTGGGTTGGTACAGAATCATGTTGATAGCCAGGAAATGAGACGGGTGATGTCCTTATTTTTGTTGATTTTGTTCATGGCAAATGTGCAGCAAGCCGGTGGGCGGTAGTGTTGTTTAGGGGATTGAAATATTAGGGGATGACTGGGACAGACTAAGGCTAGGGCATTTTAACAGATGGGACTGCAGGGGAGGCCCATTGTGTGCTTTGGCCAACACATGGAAGAGTTATATATTATTATTATTACACGATATTGTCGAGAGCATAACAGCACGCATGCACGCACGCACGCAAAAGAAAAAAAAAAAAAAAAAAAACCCACACACACGCCCTGCCCCCATCGCTCCCCCCTTCTCCCCTCCCCCTCCGCAAGGTCCTTTCCCCTACATATATCCACACACACACACACACACACACACACACACACACACACACACACACACACACACACACACACACACACACACACACACACACACACACACACACACACATACACACACATACACCAACACACACACACACACACACACACAATCACATAAATACTCTACAGACATAAATACACCACGGTGACACAGTCGCTCTGTTAACCCCTTCCCTGTCAACAGACGTATATTTATCTTTCTGAAATCTGTGTTCACAAAACGACCAACAGCCACAACTGTCCAAAGAACATGGGCACAAACAAAGCGGTCTCAGCAAGAGGCATAGCTCCTCATGATCCCCCGCATGCGCGGGGGCTCATGAGGATCCATACCTCTTGCAATTAGATTGCATTTACTTTTTCTCGGCAGTGAAGGGGTTACATTTGTGTGTGTGCATGTGTGTGTGTGTGCGCGCGCTCATGCGTGTGTGTGTGTGTGTGTGATTAACGGCAGTAGTGTCGTTACAGTAGAGTGTGTATGCTTTAACACACACAAACGCGTGTTCTCGTAGCACACCCATTTTTCGCTTCTTTTATCCCATGACTGAAAGCGTCCAGTATTGAGTCAATCGCAGACAATGACAAGCCTTTCCACCTAGGAAGAAGAAATGTTATAAATAAGCGCAAACAAGAGGTATAGATTTCGCGGGGGCTCATAAAAATCTATGCCTCTTTCATCAGTTTGGGCGAAGCTCGCTGTGCTCTGACGAAGGGGTAAAACTAAACAAAATGAATTCTGAGGGTGTGGTGTCAATACTTCTCAAAGGCAGGAATGTCATATCAAAGCACAAACTGTGTTATCGAAACCGGGGTTACAACATCAAATATATAAATTATAATACGTTTTTCACAAGGCACCAAGGAGATTCTCTGAACATGCTGTGGAATGTTACCTCGATCTACGTCCAAAAGGGGTGGGGGGTGGGGGGGGGGGGAGTAGGGTGGGGGTGGGTGGGTGGGTGGGTGGGGGGAGGGGGGTTGGGGGGGGAGGGTTGGGGTTGGAGGTCTGTATGTGTGTGTGTGGGGAGTGGGGGTGGGGTGGTGGAGGTGATGGAGGAATGGTATTTGTAGTGGGTCTGGGGGCTGATTGGTATCTATATTGGTATCTATACTCTTCGTTTTTCCTACTTTTGTTTGGACAGCCGGGATGTTCTCCCGGACAAAGTCTTCATTTTTCTGAGAGAATCGATGTTTTAAGTATTTAATGAAATATGCAATTTTTAAAATTATTTTGACCTTTTCGAGAGTCTGTAGACTTTTCCTTTAAAGAATCGTTCTACATTTTAGCATGAAATATTTAAAATATATATTTACATCTTGTCTTAAGACCTTTCATTTAGTCTGGCTGGCCAGATTTGTACCCATCCCGGCGTGAGATGGCCTTAGTCGCCTGCGCGGCGTTAACAAATTCAGCCCTGGCGCACTACAGCAGGAGATGGGTCGACCATGATAATTCAAGGGTAGTGCCAGATTAGCTTGGCGCCTGTCGGCGCCAAGCTAATCTGGCACTACCCTTGAATTATCATGGTCGATCCATCTCCTGCAACAGGTACATATTCGTTAAATGACGCCTCCAAAATTTGGGAAATACGTGCGTCGGGCTGAATCGCTGAATGAGTTAAACCCAACTAACTAACTAACTGCCTGGACATATGTATTTCTTCCGTGGAACTGACAATGAGTGCAAAAACACAGTGGAGGTTTGAAGCCTACAAATTAAAATTTGAACCGGTTGTCCATTTATGTGAAAAAGCAATAAATGCCGTCATTTCTTTGTTAAAACAAAATTACCGTAAATTTCGGATTACAAGCCGCGACGTTTTCCCCCAGCTTTAAACCCTGCGGCATAAACAGCGATGCGGCTTGTTTGCGGGTTTGTCCGATTCTAGGAGCATAATTATATGTAACTCAAAACGATATCGTGTTTAATGTTCACTAATTTTTCGATGAGTTCCATGTTAAAGTGTTAACTGTTCACGTTGTTGCAATGTTATCTGTTCACATTTTAAAATTAAAGCCGCATACATTTGAAACGTTTAGATCATTTGCTCAAGCACACACCCTCATCATGCCGGAAACGAGACGAAATACCTACGATGCAGCTTTCAAGTTGAAGGCGATCGACCTGGCCATTGAAAAAGGCAATCGAGCCGCTGCACAGGAGCTTCGAATAAAGCAATCGATGATATATATGTGCGGCTTATAAACCAGTACGGCTTATTTATGAATAAAGTATAGATTTTAAAAATAAAATTTAGTGGGTGTGGCTTATATACAGGTGCGCTCAATAGACCGAAATTAACGGTAACTCATTCGAGACGTGCCGCCTACGGATACGCGGTGTTCGTAGGCGGCACGTCTCGAATGTGTTATGGTAACAGTACGTCTGTTATAATTCATCTCATTAACTGAGAGTTATAGGTTATTCAATTAATTGAATGAGTGAATGATGACTGATGCTATGTGTTGTATGGGCAGACAGTGAATTTCCCCATGAGGGATTAATAAAGTATTATTGTATTGTATTGTGTATTGTACTCTCATACAGTGTAATTTGTGCGTGCTGTTGTCCATTTCATTTTATGTAATAAAAGCCATAAATGCCGTTATTTCTTTGTTAAAACAGAATTAACTCATTCGAGACGTGACGCCTACGGATACGTAGCGGTTAGCCGCGTATCCGTATGTGTTATGGTAACAGTACGTCTGTTACAATTCATCTCTTTAACTGAGAGTTATAGGTTATTCAAGTCCGTAATTTTTGTCATATTTATTTGAAATTTTGGATATAGCTAGTTTGGAGAAAGATATTGGATGAGTTTGTTAGCCAGCTCTGTATCCTTTCAACTTCTTTAGTAAAAATTAATTCTTTTCAGAAAAGAATTAAACACTAAAAATACTTTACTTCTAGAGAAAGTCAGACAGTGGCGGTGACGTAAAACGGGCAACTCCGTCACCAAGCAGATATTGACATAATACCTCTAATTATGACGTAGTTCTCTCTCTCTCTCTCTCTCTCTCTCTCTCTCTCTCTCTCTCTCTCTCTCACAGACATGCGCGCATCTCCAAGAGGCATTGATAGATCTTTATGAGAGCGGAGAGCGCATGAGGATCTATGTCCCTTGGAGATGTTTGGAGCGCGCGCTCATGCTAGCACTAACACGCACACACACACACACACACACACACACACACACACACACACACACACACACACACACACACACACACACACACACACAAACACACACCCACCCACCCACACACACACACACACACACACACACACACACACACACACACACACACACACACACACACACACACACACACACACACACACACACATACATATCGTCACGCTTTCAGAAGAGCATGCAGGTGACCCGATATAGCTAGTTTTGAGAAAGGCATTGGATGAGTTCGTTAGCCAGCTTTGTATCCCTTCAACGTTTTCAACCTTGACTTCTGGAGAAAGTCAGACAGTGGCGGTGACGTAAAAGAAGCAACTCCGTCACCACGCAGACTCTAACAATACTCTAAACATGACGCAAATTTCTCTCTCGCGCGCGTTCTCTCTCTCTCTCTCTCTCTCTCTCTCTCTCTCTCTCTCTCTCTCTCTCTCTCTCTCTCTCTCTCTCTCTCTCTCTCTCTCAAACGGCAGGTTTGAAAAATGGCTATGTCTATGACGACGTCAATGCCTCAACAGTTGATAAATAAAGCTTCATTCAATCATCATTGAATCTCTCTCTCTCTCTCTCTCTCTCTCTCTCTCTCTCTCTCTCTCTCTCTCTCTCTCTCTCTCTCTCTCTCTCTCTCTCTCTCTCTCTCTCTCTCAATACTGTGAGGCCAAAAATATGCTGCAGACATTCATCATTCCTGATATTTCCGTCGCTGAAGTCGGCAAATTCATCTCTAGCATGCCGAACAAAAGGTCCACCGGGATGGATGGTATAGACAACAAAATTCTGAAAATGTCACTACCATATACGGTAGAGGCATTCACTTATATCTTTAACCTCTGTATAAAACACAACACGTTTTCAACTATTTTCAAAGAGGCCAAAGTAATTCCAATTCCTAAATCAAAATATCTTGAATATGTCAATAATTACCGTCCTATCTCACTTTTGTCGGCCCTGTCAAAGCCCCTTGAAAAACACATACAAAAACACCTCCTCGATTTTCTAGAAAAGGGCAATTTCATAAATATTCATCAGTCCGGCTTTAGACTGAAACACTCATGTCAGTCAGCACTGACACACATTGTAGACAGCTGGCTGGAATCAATAAATATAAACCTGATGTCTGGAGCTGTTTTCTTAGACCTACAAGAAGCATTTGATCTTGTCGACCATGACATTCTCTTAAAGAAGCTAGCAGCATACCATATAAGTGAAACTGCCATAGCATTCTTTAGATCATACCTGAAAGACAGAAAACAAAAGGCATATACCCATGAAAAATACTCTAAACAAGGACAAGTTAACTACGGTGTCCCCCAGGGGTCGATCTTGGGTACTCTTCTATTTATAATATTTATTAATGACTGATTTGCCTTTGCATATTACTAACACTGATGTCAATTGCAACCTGTTTGCGGACGATACGAGCCTCCATGTTTCGCGTAAAAAAACAGCTGACATTAACCTTAGCTTACAAAGTAGTCTCAGCGAGGTTTCCGACTGGTGTAGAGAGAATCATATGGTTCTTCATCCAGGAAAAACAAAGAGTATTTTAATCACTACACGACAAAAACACCAACGCCGACCACAGCTGTTACATTTACAACTGAACGCTAAACCGATAGAACAAGTCACAGAGCGTAAATTCTTGGGAATACACGTTGACGAACAATTATGTTGGGAGACGCATATAAATACAGTCTGTAAAACCATTGCTAAAAACACTTTCCTGTTGTCCCAGCTTAGACAAGTAACGGATACACATACTCGTAAACTGTTTTTTCATGCCCATATCAAGTCTCACGTTGATTATGTCTCCACAGTGTGGGACGGTTGTAGTGATGTTCACATGAACACGTTAAACTCTATATATAAAAGAGCTGTCAAAATGATAGATACGCGGCCCATTCGTACCACAGACAAATTTAAACATCTAAACATTCTCGGCCTGCGTCAACAACTTAATTTCAACAAATGCATCCTCATGCACAAGATATTAAACAACATGACACCGCAGTATCTAACCACCAAATTTATGCCACAGCAAGAACGCGAACGGACCTCAAGGAACAATACTTTACCCCTACCTCTGCCTAGAATTGACCTCTTTAAAACTAGTTTATCCTTTTCTGGACCGTTTGTATGGAACACTATTCCTGCACATTTTAAGAATATAGCCTCGCTTGGAATCTTTAAAACGAAACTTTTCGATTACCTGATGAGCCAAGCATAACAACTCTGGGCATTTAAACAAACCCTGATGGTTAATGCTTTCATGCATTTATCTATATTGTTTGTGTGTGTGTGTGTGTGTTTTGTGTGTGTGTGTGTGTGTGTGTGTGTGTGTGTGTGTGTGTGTGTGTGTGTGTGTGTGTATGGTATAAGATGAATGTTGAGTGTTACTATTATTTTGTGTAAATATATTTATTTTTTTAATTATTTTATTGTTGCATGAAATAATATGTGTAAATATAATTTATTATTATTATTATTATTATTATTATTATTATTATTATTATTATTATTATTATTATTATTATTATTATTATTATTATTATTATTATTAATATTATTATTTAATCTATTTAATGTTGTAGATGTTAGCAACGGCAAGTTTGTAAAATGTCGATTTGTTTCTGTCAAAACGTTTTACCGTTGATAAATAAAGTTTCATCATCATCATCATCATCATCATCATCATCATCTCTCTCTCTCTCTCTCTCTCTCTCTCTCTCTCTCTCTCTCTCTCTCTCTCTCTCTCTCTCTCAAACATGCATGAGGATCTATGCCTCTTAGAGATCATTGGAGCGCACGCTCGCGCACGCACAACACGCACACACACATCGACGCGCTTTCAAAAGAGCATGCAGGTGGCCCGTACTTAGTATATCATGTAGCTAGGCAAAGTCAACCTGCTTTCACACAAATTATAGCAAGAATGAAATTGTACCGTGAAGTTCTAGTTTTGTCATCATTTTCTCAAGCCTATGAAGCGAAAGTGAAACTCATATCACGTAAAATATAAAATTACGTAAAAACTAAAACATACGTCATGACAAATGACGTTTGACAAACCAATGACCCGTATGTCCTGCGCCCATTAAAGAACTCACTGACGCATTGGCAGATCTGCGAGACTGTTGCAATAGGAGATAATTCAACATCAGAATTAGGTCAAAGACAAAAGGTAGACACCCTTGACAACGAGGACAGCTCTCATAGAAGAGACTTTGTGGGTTATGGTTCATCCCGTCTTGTTTGTGAAGAGTTAGATTTTTAAAAATTGTATTGCAATAATAATCTTGCTTATCACAAAAACTTTAGTCTTTTTGCCTTCACAGCGTAGAAAACATATCATCAGAGGATTATACCAGTTTTGTTTGAACAATGACGTAATGACCTACTTTTTCATCCGTAAAGTTAACTCATTTTGCCCGAAGTACAAAATATCCATATTTTGAAGTTATCCTCTGAGGACTGCAGTACAATTCAGGAGACAGATCGACCATGATAGTTCATGATAGGCGCCAAATTATTCTGCCACTGCCCTTGAACTATCAAGGTCGAGCTATATCTTGCTGTGGTGTGTCGCGGGCAGAATGAATTTGACCCCGGGTTGATCTGACGTAGGTGTTATTCTAGAGGGTTTACCTTTGTTGGTGATAGTTGTTTTGCATGTTGTTGATACCCAGCACTCGAAGGCCATCGGGCCGAAGTCGGGCACGAATGTGAGCGGGCCCACTGCGGCCGACTTCGGGCCCGATAGCATACCGGATAGTGCCTGATGAATTGAACGCCTTCCCAGGCGACACGTTTGTCTGGCACTACCTTTGAATAAGTCCTTGAAACTGTCGATGTGGACGAGGTGACTCCTACCGAGCAAGAGGTGCTCAGGAGAATATACTCCAGTGCGCAAAGGACATCGGGCTCATGTCGTCCGGATTTTGCCCGTGTAGGCGCCAGCTGCGCCCCGCGTGGGCCCGAAGGTCCTTTGCTTACTGGGACGCCTCTTGCAGTTGGAATGGGGTGGCTAAATCCGCTTAATTCGTGAAGTCCTTGCAATTTTGACACCTTCTTATTAATTAGTGTTTTAGTGTATCCAAAAGATAATAACAAGAAGAATACCAAAACTTAAGAAATCCATACGCGTACACTGGTTGTATTCCGTGATTCGCTACCTCTGTAGCGGTAGCGAATGGAGGGAGACAACCAGTGTGCCACGTGCACACACTAGGAGCCACAGGCAAGTATTTTTTAACGTTCACGTTAGGGTATCCCTAGGTTGGTTATCCCACAGGGCAAGTGACCACCAGATACAATATTTTGTTCGGCGACCACGTGTACTGTATTGCCGGAAGGGGTGTGAGTGGAACGTCCTCGGCTCATACAGGCTTCTATGACTCACTTATTTGTTCTGCGGTTACGCGTGTGCGTTTGCTGCGTGTCCAAACTGCTGTTAACACATTCTGCCCCAGGACCGAAATCCCCAAATTTTGAAGTTGCTCTCTGAAGGACTGTATTACAATTCTAGAGACAGATCGAGCATGATAGTTCAAGGGAGGTGCTAGAATAACATGGCACCCGTGGGCGCCAAGCTATTCTGGCACCACCCTTGAACTATCATGCTCGATCCATGTCTTGCTGTGGTGTGTCGGGGCTGAATGAGTTAAAGTTCATTAGGTGTGTCGACAAGGCATAATAAACACCGCACTTGGTGCTGAAATGTTTCATCAGGATTTATGCGTAATGGTACTTTAACTTGCGGTGTTAGCGCTGCCAGTGGTGCTCACACGGCGACAACATCAGAGGACTCCTCGAGCGTTGCAGCCATGAGCCGACTGCATGCACAAGGGGTTTAACTCGTTTGAGATCTGACGCATGCGGATATGCTGCATAATGCCGCATATCCGAATGCAGCACGTCTCGAATGCATAAAAGAACGCGGAACGGTTAGAAGACGTGTTGCGAACTGCTATTTCACGTCTGCGCACATGCATCGATTTGCACAAGCAAAACAAACAACGCTAGAGTACTGAACAGAGTATCTTTTTCGTTTAAATTTATTGTGTTGGCAACCGCTTACAATGTCCACGCTAGTTATTTATGCACGACACACACTAAGCTACGAAAGCGATTTCCAAGCGCTCACTGTACAATGTCTTCAGATTGTTCTGTTCGCAAAACTTGTGGCTTAGGGACGTATCAACTTCTTCAAGTGCCGGGGCAAGAGACATATGCAAGAGACATAAGCCCTCATGAGCCCCCGCAGTCGCGGGGGCTCATGAGGGCTTATGTCTCTTGTTAGTCCTATGTTCTTTATGCCCATTTGGTCCTAGTTTACATATGTGTTTTTCACGCGAATGTCGGTCAGCGTGTGGTGGTTTTGGACAAAAAAATTCGTAATCGCTGTCAGCGAACGGGTTAAGTTCCTTATAAATGCAGCCACAATGGGGTGTGACCGTGTGCATTCGGATGCAAACACACGCAACTTATGATAGGCTTCGTTCTGTTTCTGCAGCAAATTTAACCGTTTGGCTTCCTGTAGGAATCATCGCGACAAAAACCGCTACCGTCAGCCAAAGGGTTAAAAATAAAGAGTGATCTGGCGTAAACTGCACGTCCTAGGCAGCAACGGGCCTACCTAACATACTTTAGGAGGTACAGTGTGCAAACTTTCCGGGGATGGGGGGGTGGGGGTGGGGGTGGGGGGGGGGGGGGTGGGGGTGGGGTGGGGGTGAGGGTGGGGGGGGGGGGGCTTACTAAACTAACGTATTGTGGGTTGTAGTCAGGGATCATTCGTCGGAAGGCCTACCTTAAAGCGGCTACCCATAAACACGAATCATAGAATCATATACGAAACCGATCCGAATCCGAAAGCGGGTCCGAAACAGAAAACAAAGCGTGCAAGTCGTTTTCATGTTTGTGTGTTTCCATATGTCCGATGCGATAAACGAATTTGCATCCAGCATAAAACGAAAATAACGCAATTTTTGAAGGAAAATTGCATCATCGCATCGGGTTCGGATCGTATTCGTATCGGATTCATGCTTATGGAAACGTAGTTTAAAGCTACGCTTCCATAAGCACGAATCCGACACGAATAAGGTCCGAACCCAATACGGCAACCCAATGCAACTTTTCGTTTAAAAATCATGTATTCTTGTCGCAGGCGGATGTGAATTCGATTCCATATCGGCCGTATGGAAACACACAATCATAAAAACGACTTGCACGAAATTTCGTTTCGGACCCGCTTCAGATTCGGATCGTATACATATCGGATTCGTGCTTATGGAAGCGCAGCTTAACACGAACTGAAGGTGGTAGTTAGCGAACTTCCGGGGACAGGCGCTTACCTCGCATAAATTAATCATAGGTCTTTGGAGGTCTACTTTTAACCCTTTTCACCCTAATACACCCATTGCTTGAAATAAATTTGACTATGATAGTTCAAGGGTGGTGCCAGAACTCAATCGGTTGATCTGTCTCCTAATCTGTAATGTAGCCTTTATAGGACAAAAACCAATAAAAAATCTCTCAGGATGTAATAGGTTAAGAGAAATTGTATGTGGTAGTCAAAAAACTTTCGGGGGTGGGCGTATAGAAAATAAACTGTATAGCAGTTAGCAAATAGTTTCGGGGTGGGCCTACCAAACATAAATTGTAGGCGTTAGTCAGCGAAGTTTCGGGGGTAGGTTTACTTAACATAAACTCTACACGGAAGTGAGCAAACTTTCGGTAGAGGGCCTAGCTATCATGAACTATAGGCGGCAGTTAGCGAAATTTCATGGGGTTATCACTTAAGTTAATAATAATGTAAACCTTCGTGTTTTATGGCAACTTTTCGATGCTCGTTTTACACTAGCTCGTAGTCCAAGCGCATACCAGGGTATAGTGCTCCGGATCCCGGCTAAGTGAATTTTGCGTTGGACTCGTGGCGTGGCGCTAAGCGATAGAAAATAAGAAAAAGAAGCCAAAAATGCTACCTTCCTGACGCTCCCCCATGCCACCATAATCGATGTAGAGGGCTCTAGTCAATGCACAAGCCATTCTGTTAATGGCTTGTGCATTGACCAGAGCCGTCTAGAGTCCTACTGCGACGTGAACGATGCTAGAACGCCCGCCATTTTGCCCAGAAATGTTTTGAATTAAAAGATTCCATGTCATTATACACTTAACAAAAAAATATTTACGTAGCTTGACAGCAAAATGACGTCATATTCTTGTAGTACATCATTTTTCTGACGCGTGCCAATTTTATAGTACATCTCATTCTTTGAAATCATTGTACTCCTTGAGAATGCTTTCTAAAAGAAGAAAAAGAAAATTATAGGCAATCCTGTACCACCAGATAATTTTTTTTCTCCGGAAGACACTCTTCGGCGGAGATAAATACATCACTTATTCGACAGAGAGATCTTTTTCGGTCTTATAAAGAAAACGAATCAGTCGAAGCAACTGATACGCTCAAGTAGTGTGTGTCATCAGACCTACAATGAACCTAGCCTTTCCGATAGCTCGAGGATCCAATATAGATTATGGGTAGCAGGGGTTTGCTCCACGGACCCTTGTAGGCCTGGGGGAGGTCAAAGTAACCACTGTGCCTTCGGCCTTCGGGGTACAATGGTTACTTTGACCTCCCGCAGGCCTACAAAGGTCCGTGTAGCAAACCCCTGTTACCAATACCGTATTTGGTTTAATTTCTCCTTTATCTCTGTAAAAGAAATCAAGCTGAAATCTGACCTGGATCACACCAGACATGACTCACGTCAAAACAATATACGTGTATACACATTAGACTTATGGCATCATACAAGATCTTTCATGCCGTTGCCACCTGCATTGTTTCGAACAACACTAAGTAACGTTGTACTTAGAACGTGTTACGGACTAAAATTGGCATCCAATACGCGTCACAAACAGGGTTACAAGAAGTCCGCCATTAGTCGCTACAAGGGTTTGTAGAGATAGATAATATGAGACTTCCAAAACCAATACATTCAATAAAGCCGCATCCGTCGCTAATTTACGCTATTTTTAAATATCAAAATTTAGTCCTCCCATTACACCCTCATTATTTCCGAATCAACCCTTTAATTTTAAAAAAATGATGAGCATGATGGATGCGACTCTATTGAATTTATTATTTTGGAAGTCTCATATTATCTATCTCTTTATCTCAATCAAGTGATGTCAATCGAAACCCAAACAATATATTTATTCTAATTAACACGGTAATTAAGCAAGCCCACGTCAACAAAGACACCCAATACCTTTATTACCTAGCCATTTTAGTTCCACTCCAGAAATCATTCAAGCTATGTTTGGGGGAGGGGTAGGCTGGGGCTCTCATATTCTCATTCTCAGAATAATTAATTCTAGAATGAGAATATAAGATTTGAAAACCAATCAAATCGATAAATGCCACATCGATCAACTAATTATTGTAATCAACTAGCCATTTAGACAAACCCATCGCCACCCAATACACCCAATAACTTTATTACCTAGCCATTTTAGTTCCACTCCAGAAATCATTCAAAGCAACGATTTTTGATCAGCTACCAACCCGCGATTATCATAAGCCAGACCCCCCACCTAACCTAAATTATTAATGCTGTCATTGACTACTATCAGCCGTTTTCGGGAAATGACTACTTGCGCAATTGTGGGAATTCCCGTTAGGCATAATTTCCGCATCACCCACGTCAATGTTGCCAATAACAACACCACGTGTCAACTCGTGACCCTAGTCTCGTGATCAAGTATTGCGTCGTTGAGACGTTCGTAGGGTGTGAAGACGAACATTCTCGATCTTTCCATTACTTTGTGTTGGAGTGCGGTTGTGTTCTCAGAGTAGCAGCATTTTTTATCAGCTACCCGTGATTATTAAGCCAGATCCCCCACCACACCTAAATAATTAATGCTGTCATTGACTTCTTTAAGCAAAGGTACTTCAGTTATTAATCACCATTGTCTCTATCAACACACCACCTTTCAATACAAAATAAAATGCAGTTAAACACACACACACACACACACACACACGCTCAAACACACAGATAACATGTTTACATGAAAACACACACACCACTCAGACAGTTATTTGGGTTACAAACTTATCCTATTTCACTGACACACACACACACACACAGTGCCCTTTGTACAATAGCTGAAGCACATAGTCATTCTGCTCTACTGAACAAGTATAGGAACCCCATTAAATCTGACTTCCTTCCTCTGAGAACATGAAAAAGCATGTTTTATTTTACAAGAGGCTTTAATTTTCAGTAGCCCACGCCATCACAGATTCTTATGAGCAGTGTGAGATTCTCATTAGCCACCGATTTCATAGAGTTTTAGTCAACTGTAAAGATTGCTGAATCTATGCATAACACTTAAACACAGACATGGCAGAGTTGTACTGAGCACGCTTAAACACAGGTATGACAGAGAAGCGGACATTCACCAATGCCAAGGACATCTTATAATAGCATGTTAGGCTTACTACCTTTGAGGACGGAAACACCAGAGGTCTTTTGCAAGAGACTTAGATTCTCAGGAGCCTATGTCTTTATAGGCTTAAATTCTTAAGATTCTTTTTGATTCATATCATGGAGAGCCCTGATTTAATAAGATTTCAGCCAAACCATAAATACGTAAAATAATCTACCTTTGTTTGGGTCTGCTGAGTGGCTGAGAGGATACTTCCGCTGGTTAGGATAGAATAGTTAGCGCAAGCTATTCTGTCTGTGCTGGGTTCGTTTCACGCTCTCGGAGCCAGTTGACACTCTCCACCGCGGAGGCTTTCACAGGAAAAGGTGAACGTGCAACCCCCAGGGTTATAGCCCCCTCCATAGGGGGTGAATTAGCACGTGGATAACCCGGGTTACATCGATTCCTGTGGAAGCAGGTGACAGGCCACTAAGCAGCCCTTTTGTCAATGTTTTTTTTTTTTTTTTTCTATTTTTTTTTTCTTTGTTAATTTTTAATTATTCTTCTTTTTTTTTCTTATTTTTTTTTAATTTTAAAATTTTTTTTTCTTATTTTTTTCCTATTTTTTTATGTTAGGGAAAAAAGCAAAATAAGTACATCACTGGACAAAGGGAAATAATCTGGGAAAAAAAAAGGCTAGTTAAAAATATCAATGCTGTCACCCAGACCCCCTACCCCACCCAGCCACCCACCTCGCACACACAAGCACACACAAACATATTAGGTCAAATTATTTCGTTCTGTGTCAATGCTTCAAAAGTGGGTTATTAGGGCACTAGAACAAATTTAAAATATGGAGCGTTCACCAAAATATGGAACAAACCTTGAATATAGGTTTTTCTCCAAATATAGAGCACTAGGTCATTCCTAAATAAATAGGTCTCGCCAAGTGAGTAGAAAAATAATTTTGTTTTCTGTTTCTTCGTCTGACAAAGTGTGGAGAAAATTTTGTTGTTTCCACTCCAAGCACATCACATCAGCACATCGTGAGTGTTATTTAACAGGCGCAGACCAACCTGTGATGCATTTGAAATTGAAAGACAAAACCCATTTTATGTTTGCAGCGACAAGAACACATGAAAAACACACCCTGGCAATAGGCTTATCCATCAGGCCTATTCAAAAGAGGTGTTTTAAAATACCCCTTTCACGTCCACAGAGGTATGGACAGATTTTGCACTATAGACCTTTCTTTCCAGGGTGCTATGTGCACACACCCTTATTGTGTAATAAAAAAAATATTCTATTACACTACCGGGCAATCTGAGTGGGAAGTAAACTTAGAAAGTTACTGTTGATGTGACTTTCTAGAATAACATGATTTTACTTGCCAACTAACTTCAAAGATACCTACAACTTTAAAGTTAGTGTCATAAGTTCTTTTAAGTGACTTAAAACAAGTTCTTACAAGAACCTAAACATAAGAATTTGTAAGTTCTTGACCCTAGTCAATAAGACACTCAGACAGATTTCTCAAGTTACAAGGTCAACAAGAAAACTTTTTTTTCTCAATAGTAGTCTGGTGGTGGGGCAGATGGTGTTAGATGGGCAGGGGTGAAAGGCATGACATCTCTTTGCGAAGTGTATGACAAAAATAATGGATTACCAAAACCTATCGTTACTTGCTTGTAAGTTCTCGAACTTTTTTCATAGTTTCTTCTACGCCTATCTTTTTTCCTTGTTCTAAAAAAGATTTCTTTAGCTCTTCAACATTTACAGCCTGACTACGCATCTTATTCTGTATTTCAGATTTCTGTTGTTTATAGTTAGCCAAATCATCCTGGACTCGCTTAAATTCTTCGTCATCAATTTCATTATTTTCCAAAGCCTTACTAATAATAAGTTTCATACTCGTCAGCTTAGCTGCTGCGAGCGTACTCAATGCTTCATGCTTCTGCAACTTCATATAAAATTTTTTGTTAAGGGTTTCCATACCAAAGCATGCTAGACTTGTGACAAGACCAATACCTTCAACAGCAATTCCTATAACACTTCCCACCCCCGTTGCAAAAAGAGTTATACCTCCTACAGATAATCCGGCTGAAACCACCCCCATGGCCATTGATGTGTTGTGTACAGAATTGAAAACCGTATTGTAACGGCGTTTACACCTCGAGTATTTTGCTTGTTCTTCTTCCAAATACTTCAACGCTTCTGTAATATTCATTAAACGAAATGAATCTGCCTTTAATGTTTTATCACGCTCAATAGGCTCAGGTGGTATTTGTGGATACAAGTTCACCATTTTTTATGACAAATATTTTTTTAATCAGCAATTACATTTTGCAACTCTTCAAAAGTATACAATTTACTGGCATAATAAAATGCAACAAGATCAATGTGTTCAAGGTTTATGTAAGTTAGACGAACAAAAGTTGTTTTGTCGACCACCACCTTGACAGTGGGAATACTGCTTGAAACATTAATAACATCATTATTTTTTGTAATGGCAATAAAGACCTTTGATGATTCTGTTACTGCTTCATTCCATGTAAGTTTAATTCCTTGTGCAATTTGAGCCTCTTTAGCAGTAGCAACAGATTTTATGATAATTTCAAATACTATTGTCGCTTCTCTAGCCACGACTAAGCTTGCTGGCATAAACACAACAGTGGTATCTGATCTACCCTTTCTAGTTGTAAGAAGATATCTCCGTCTCTCATAATTTTCAACTTTCAGTTTTTCTCTGCTATTGTTGTCTGGGGCAAAACTTGGAACAAGACTTACAATAAGCGGCCCCGAGTTAACAACCTTCCTAAACACTAAGGCGCCTTCATCATCAGTGTATACATAAGGACTAATAAATTCAATCTTTATGTCCCAGTCAATTGTGGGTGGTGGTGCCGGTACAGGTGAAACAACCCATTTAGTACCCACATGTATTAAGTTGTAGGGCACATTATTTACAGGTGGAGTAGGTACAGTAACATCACGAAGCTGACCAAGTTTAGGAATCTGTTTTTCACCGTCTTTTATGTCAACAATTACTTTTCTCTTGTACATGCCATAGGAATCAAGTTCAAAACCATATATTTCTCCAATTTCCCCTTCCTTCTCAAAATCCTGTACGTCTGCCAAATCTTTCAACTCTGTTACTGGACATGCAACTGGTATGATTCTAGGCTTTGGACCAAGACCACTCATTTTTTTATAAACAAAAATAAAATTATTTAATTTCTAACACAACACTAAAATCATGCATCACAACTGGTTTACCATTCTGATTAGTTACAGATATACTCAGTGACTCAAAGAAACTAGAACCTAATTTCTTAAACTGTAAATTAGGAAATCTAACAACCACAATTTCACAATAGGGTGCAGTTCCAGTTGGTAAGCATCTCAACAAAGTTGATGGTTTTCCATTGTGTACATTTTCAGTCGTGTTTAGTTCTTTTAAATAAACATTTAGAAATGTGTGTACTGACAAATGAACAGGATATGTTCCAGTTATTTTAGTTACATCTGGTGTATAATACCATCCACTAGTACCATTATCTGTAAAACCCATTACCCAATTTACAGGCATTGTATTTCTGTCTATTAAACCAAGTAAATATGCAAGTTCAGTTGAAAATAAAGGTATAGTGCCTGTAGGAATTTCTAATTCAACAAACAAGTTAGCCTGATTTAAAGTTGCTTTAATTTTTAAATTATTTTGAAACCATGTAGCTAAAGTACAAAAGTCATAATACCCAGATGGTATAAAGTGTGTATTAGTGTCCAAGCCACTATTACCAGCATTAAGATAACTTATATAAAAACTTGTATTATCCGTTACATTAAACCACTTTACTGTGTAGAACATTTCATGGATAGCTACAGCCTTGCTACCATCACGATTATCAATCCCATTAGTTAACCACACTGGTTTGCTTGTGTCAAGATTTGTTAAGGTAATAAACATTTTTATTATCTCATATAAAAAAGGATGGAATTTAAATCACCAACCATTACCACAACAAACGCATTTCAATTTAATGTGGATGCCAAATATAATGTTGCACCTACTTATGAACAGAAAATAATTCAACTAAATCAACTCGACATAGCTGTGTCTGTACAAGATCTATTCCAAGTCAAAGTACCGAATCCGTTTGACCATTACCTAAACCCTCCAATAACAGACGACTCAACTGCAAGAAAGTGGTCTTCAAGTCCACTACAGATGTTTCAAAAGCAACTCAACTTTGCTATACTATGCTCAACTACAGGCTGTGGTGTTTCTTTTACAGACCATTTGAATCACTCAAACAAACTGATTAGGTCTGTGTATCGTTTCCACACATATTACCAATTAAGACGTATTCTGTCAGAACTGCATACACCACTACCAACTGAATCCAGTTTTAATCAGTTTAACAATCCCATGGATTTGAAAGCATTTGAACGGATCTGTAATGAATTTAACATCAGTACAAAGTATGACTTTACACAAAAACTTGATGATCACAATGGTATGGGAACATTGTATTATGCTATGAGTCACAGACAATACCCACAAGATTACTACCCTGGTTACACTTCATTCTCATCAAAATCACAAGTCTGGTTAGGATCAATAGAGCAGAAGCAGACTAATGCGTGGACCACATTTATTTTAGATAAATCTGACGGGTTTACTCAAGCAGGAGTCGAGCGCGTCAATGAGTCTATCAGAACATATGTCTGGTGTTTACTAGGAGCACAATCACTAACAAAATCAAACATTTTGAATGGAAGTGGTAAATTTGAAGCACAAAAACAGTTTTTAGCAAATTTAGAAGATTCTATTAACTCAGTTGTTGATCTTCCATCTAGCATACAACGTTACCAAAACGTTCTCAGATATGCCAGATCAAAAGTTGACTTTGTAGTAGGCATTGGGTTATACATGTTGCCTTCTGATCTTCAACTACAAATTGGAGTAATAACAAATTATAATAATGAAATAGTTGTTGCAGGGAGTAATCAGAAATTAGGACTTAATCAATCTGTAAACTTGAGTCCAACAACCTCTCACATACAACCAGTAACACCACCAGTAACACAAATATCAACACCACCACCTGAACAGATAGTAAAACCAGTAATGTCAATAACAGCCCAAGCATCGGCACAGACACCTGAACCAGCACCAGTACAGTCAGTAACAGACCAAGAAAACACACATGAGTCAGAGAGAACTGCATTGGTAATAGGCCTTACTGGATTAGGAATATTACTTCTTTACCTGTTTCATTAAGTATCCTATAATTAACCCTCCTACTGTTACCAAAAATATCCATACATGCTCTGCCATAAACCCTACTACCTTTGCTGTAGTACTAATAAGCCAACTGACAACACTACCTATAATACCTGGTAAAGCATCTGCTGCTTTTACAGCTAATTTTTTAAGCAAGTCTGATATGTGAGACAACTGTTTTTTTACCCACGTCTGTAAATCTTTTGGGTCTGATGGAGTTGGAGGAGCTGGAGGTGCTGGACTACTACCACCACCTGTTACAGCTAACACTACAGTACTAATAATAAATCCAAGAGCAGTAACTAAACTTGCAATAGTGATACCCTGCTCTCTGAAAAGTGTTTTTAATCTCTCAGTCAAAGTTGTATCCTCATTAAGTATTTTCTGAATAGTTTCTCTAATTCTGTTGACCTGTGTTTTCAGTTTTTCTTTTCCATTTTCAATCACTTCTAGTCGCGCTGATCTTTCTGTATACAAATCTTTTAATCTGTGTTGTATTCTTTCTTTTATTTCAATGTCATAATTCCCATTGTCTGCAGTAGCCAGTTTCTCTTTTTCTTTTTCAATATGATTATCAAGTTCACCCAGTTTAGCTACATTATTCAAAAGCTCACCTCTTATTGTCTGCAGTGTTTTATCCAACGCAGCTAACTCCCTCTTTGTCAAAGGAGAGTCACCAATTGTTTTTAATTCCTCATTTATTTGTCCTTCTGTAAATGATGTTTCTTGTATTACTGTGTTTGCTATTTCTGGTAGGCTTGTTACTGGTGCCACATCAATTTCTTGTCCTGTTGGCAACCTTGTTTGCGCATCATGAAGAGCACTAACAACTCGAGGTGGCAACCTTTTATCACCAACACCAAGTTGACGCAAGGCACCAACACCACCTTCTTTTTTGATTGTACCTAAAGCTCTAAACTTAGTAGGGTCTTTTTTGTTAGTCAATTGTATTTTTCCTTTGTCAATAGTTTTTAAATATAAATGTCCTTTTTCATATTCAAACTGATTAGGATCTATTTGATATGGACGCTCATTAACACTATCATAAAACGAGTTAACTTTACTTTGTAAAAGTTCTTGTTGTAAAAAAGAAGTATTACTCGACATATCTGTTACACTATTATCAGAGACATTTATGTCATCCATTTTAAAATCTTCATGATTAAATCCTCCCGCTGCCATTGTTTTATTAATTTATTATTTTTTATTGTGCATAATAAAAATGACACAGTCTTACGGATCAAAGTTAGACCCATACAGAAAACTACGTGAGCCCCTGGGTGTTAAGGGCATTCGACAAACAATAGTCATCACAAACAATCCTAGTACCATAGACCAGAATCAAACACTTACAGTCAAGTTTCCAAACCTAGGTCCCAGTGACGTTATTGTTCCTGGCACTGCACGCCTTGCATTTAATATTGAACTATCATCAGACGCAGACGTAAACAGAACACTGGTTGACAATCTTGGCAGAGCAATTGTTAGAACTATTAAAGTAAAACTTGAAGGACAGGAAGTGTTTAGTCTTGATGACTCAGATGTATTCTACTGTTACAAAGACCTTTGGCTAACAAGAGAAGAACGAGAGGATCGTATTTATCAAGGCATACAGCCAGATAATGTTGGTAAACTTCGAATCGACGCCGGAGATAAAGTAACTACTGGGGTACCAAAGGAAGTTATAATGGCTGAAACATATGGATCCAGATTCTACATTCCACTTGAGTTTGAAATCCTAACAGCTCATCTGCCTTATTATCAAGGAGCACTGAATGACCGTCTGAGTTTTGAACTAACCTTCAATGACTACTCCAAAGTAATTAAATCATCTGCCACAGATGCAACATACAAGATCTCTAACATTTCCTTGGAATATGAAATTGTCACACACACTGAACTAGCCAGACTCATTCAAAATCAGTATCAGTCAAGACTACCAATTTATTATGACAGGGTGATTAGACATAGTTTAATACCCAAAGACAAGAGTGACCCGATGTGGAACATAAACTTAAACACACCTGCTAGGTCACTGAAAGGTATTCTTATGTTGTTTGTTGAACCAGCGGCTCCATACAAACGGGATTCAGAAAAATTCTACAATCCTAAGATTACACATTTGTCTTGTACAATCGAAGGCCGCCCTAATCAAGTGTACGCTTCAGGAATGTTACCTTATCAACACTACGATGAGATCACAAAGTATTTTGCGGGTGGAAGGATTAGAGATAAACCTGCAAACATTGCGTGCAAAGATCTACATCTGTATGATGTTAGGATTGGTCAATACCTGACAAACAAGTATGCACTGTGGTTAGACCTTCGTAGTACAGATGATGACTATCTTCATGGGTCAGGACGAACTGTCGAGAACGGTAGTGATGGAATAACAATTCAGATACAAAAAAAGGTTGAAACTGCTGCAGCCATAAACATATATTTGTATCTAATTTATGACGCACAACTCAATATTGCAGAAAGCAGACTAAGTGGACACATATATTAAAATTATATTGTGTATTAAAATGAACCTGAGCTTAATGACACTCGACCCACACTGTGGATTGTTTTGTGGTGCCACAGGGTGTGGGAAAACTGAATTTGTACTTAACCTCTTACAAACAAGATACATACACCACTTTGAAAACATTGTAATATTTTGTCCAACAATAAAACACAACAAAGCTTATCACAACCGTTTATTCATTTGGACTGACAGTAATATCTATTTAGTCGACCCTGAGAAAAAACTGAATGACTACCTGCTGTATTTTTTCAAACAATTTGAAGGACAGTCAACTTTATTTATTGTCGATGATTGCTCTGCAGAGAAAGACATTGTCAAAAAGAGAAATACTTTAGCAGAACTTGCCTTCAGTGGCAGACATGCAAACATAAGTGTATGGATTCTCACTCAGAAATATAATGCTGTACTAAAAGATTTTCGAGAACAGTTAAAGTTTATCTGTTTGTTTTACTGTAAGGATCGTGACAGCTTCGAAGACTGTCTCAGAGAAAACGATGTCATTCCAAATAAGCATGATCGTGATGATGTAAAAAATAAACTGAAATCAACTAAGCATCTAAAGCTCATTTTGAAGACAGATCAGCCCACAGGGTATGGGTTAGTAAATTAATTTATCTTTTTGGTTTGTCTATAAAAATGACGGACGGACAAGAGGATCAAAATTGGCCTATTGGTAAATTCATGGATATTACATCGAGTTTCAGGGATTTTATGCTTATTAGTGACTTAAAAACACAAGTTAGACGCCCTTTTTCAGAACTCCCATCACCGATGAAGATGTACATGACATATAGTTTTTATCTTGGATATTCTAATACTTTTCCATGTTATAATAATAGGACAAATGATTTTTTAGTTTATGATGCTAAATCTGACTGGTTTAAGATTATGTGTTTACAAATACACCATCAAATAAAAAAAGAAAATAAAAATGTTAAATTTATTACTGTTAATAAAACAATATTACACATGCAAAAGATTGAACATAATACAACAGAAGACATACCAGGAAAGTGGCTTATTTGTTGGTAATTAATTTTGTCTATTATATAGGTTTTTGTCAATAAAGTGCCATTTTACACTATATAATTTTCTATTTATTTTTTTGTCGGACAAATAAAAAAGATGGACAACCATCAAAGATTAAGAAACGTGTTTCACACAACTGACTTACCTATATATAATATTTACAATGTCTATGAATCAATAGAAAGATCTTTTTTAGTCATACAAAATAACCTTCTTTCTGATAGTGTAAAGATTCAGATTGTTGCAAAAATAGAATTTGTCAGAGATGTTGGTGAAGTTATTGTAACGTATATCTCGACAAGGCAGCACACAGTTAATTCGAGAAGAGAACTAGAGAAAGTGTTTAGAGAAAGATTGTTACCAGACTTCCATGAAGCAATTGACAGAGCAGAAATGCAAGGGTCTGGCTGGCATGAAGGCCTTGTACATGAACTACAACTAAAGCAGTCTAGGTATCATCCTATATTAGGTAAATCATGGTTGCCACTGCCAACAGAGGTTGCAAACAAAAAGGCTGTTGTTAATATTCAGAACAATGACAACTATTGTTTCATGTGGTGTGTGCTTGCTAAACTTCATTTTGTAAAAGCAAAACCTGATCGTGTATCTAACTATATCAAATTTGTAAATGAACTCAACTTCAGTGGCATTGAGTTCCCTGTTAAAATAGAGGACATAGACTTGTTTGAAAAACTAAATCCTGGTATATCTGTAAATGTGTATGTGTGGGATAATGAGTCTGAAAATAAGTTACAGCCAATTAGAGTGTCCCCAATTGCCCCAACCTATGGTCAGTCAGAAGATAAACATGTTGACATGTTGCTAATTGGTGATAACAATAACTTCCACTACACAATTATCAGAAATATGTCACGTCTAATTCATAATCATACAACAAAACACAATGGCAAACAGGAAGTTTGTAAAAAATGTTTACAAAGATTTTCCTCCATAAAATTAGCAGACAAACATGTTTTACACTGCAGATCAGCTGATGACATACAAACTGTACTTAAGTATCCAGATCCTGGCAGTCAAGTGTATTTTAAGAACTATGGGAATCAGCAAAAGCTGCCGTTTGTAGTATATGCTGATTTTGAATCACTCGTTGTTCCTTATGAAGGTCCTGTTCCAGAGTCATTACCAAAGACTATAAAATTGAGTGACCAAGTGGTGTGTTCTTTTGGATACATTATTGTTAGGTCAGACGGTCTTCATTCAGAACCTGTTATCTACAGGGGTGAAAATGCAGCAGCTGAGTTTTTAACAGAAATGAGACATCTGTATATTCAGGTAGTAAGGTATTTTGAAAACTGTCAGATGCCTTTGGTGATGACAGAAGAAGACAAACAGAATTTTGATGCAGCAGTGATGTGTTGGATTTGTGAAGACGTCCTTGATGGTGATAAAGTTTGCGATCATGATCACATAACTGGTCGTTACAGAGGTGCCGCTCATAACAAATGTAACTTGTTATTAAAAATAAATCCTAAGACATATAAGTTACCAATCTTTTTTCACAATCTGAAGGGATATGATTCACACATTATCATGCAGGCTGTAGACGAGTCTTACAAAAAAATTAGTTGTATTGCTCAGACAACTGAAAAATACTTGACTTTTAGGTTAGATAAATTAGCATTTTATGACTCCATGCAACATTTGTCTTTAGGGTTGGCTAGTCTGGCAGAAGGACTGAGTGAGTATCCAATAACAAGTAAATATTTTGAGCCAGACTTGATTAAAAAAGGTGTTTATCCATATGAGTACATTGATCACTGGGTTGTGTTTGAAGAAACAAGACTACCACCAAAAGAGAAATTTTATTCTACACTAATTGGTAAAGGTATTTCTGACTCTGAATACCAACACGCACTTAATGCATGGGAAAAACTAGGGTGTAAAACTATTGGTGACTATCATGACCAATACTTAAAGGCTGATGTCTGTTTGCTAGCAGACGTATTTGAAAGTTACCGTGAAAAGGGTTTGTTACACTACAAGCTTGACCCTGCTTGTTACATAACTAGTCCTGGCATGACATGGGATGCATTTTTGAAATCCAGTAAGATATTTATAGACCTGTTGTCTGATCGTACGATGGGTGAAATGGTGGAACGTGGATTGAGGGGAGGTATTAGTCTAGCAGCAAACAATTATGGCAAGGCCAACAACAAATATCTTGACGACTTTGACCCGTCAAAGCCAATGTCATTTATTACATACTTGGATGCTAATAATTTGTATGGATTTGCAATGTGTGAATTGTTGCCATTAAAAAACTTTTGTTTGTATAATTTGTCACAGTTTGGCATACAAAATTAACAAAATATATTATGGATCGAGGTCAAAATGATGAAAAGGGTTGGATCTTTGAAGTAGACCTGGAGTACCCACACCGCCTACATGATTACCATAATGATTATCCATTAGCAGTTGAGAAACTGAGTTTAACGGGGAAAAAAGAAGACACCAAACTTGTACCAAATTTAAATGACAAATTCAATTACGTTTGTCACTATCGATTGTTACAGTTTTACATCAGACATGGTTTAGTACTAAAAAAAGTTCATAGAGGAATTCAATTTGATCAAAGTGCTTTTATGAAAGATTACATAATGAAAAACACAACATTGCGTGCAAGAGAAGGTAACACTGCATTTGACAAAGACTTCTTTAAGCTTATGAACAATGCCTGTTTTGGTAAGACTATGGAAAATCCTCATCACAGAAAAGATGTGAGACTGGTCACAACTGAATCAGGTGCAATTAAACTTACAGGTAAGCCTCAGTACACAGGGTATAAAGAATTTCATTCATCATTGTATGCAGTGTCACTCAAAAAAAAGATTGTTAAACTAGACAAGCCAGTATTTATTGGTATGGCAATTCTTGAATTGTCAAAACTGTTGATGCTTGAATTTTATTATGATTACTTCAAACCAAAGTATCCTGAGTGTCGATTGTTATACACTGACACTGACTCTATGATCATTGACGTATGTACTGAAGACTTTTATGAAGACATGAAAAGAGAACTACACATGTATGACACGTCTGATTACCCTAAAGACCATCCACTGTTTAGCACACAAAACAAGAAAGTGCCTGGAAAGTTTAAGGATGAACTAAATGGTGTGCCTATAGTTGAGTATGTTGGACTGAGATCAAAAATGTATTCTATACTGCATCAAAAGGGAAGTCAATCCAAAGCCAAAGGTATAAAAAAAACAGCGATAAAAAATAAAGACATTCGACATGAACATTATAAGCAAGTATTAGATGGAGAACTGATGCCTGATTATCCAAACAAAACACTGAGGTCAAATAGACACAATATTGAAATGATCCAAACACATAAGAAGTCTCTAGCAGTAGGGGACACGAAACGAGTGTTTTTCAGTAAGGAAAAAGCTTATGCACCAGGTCATTACAGGCTCAAGTTATCTGAAAAAATAGCTGATGAACTGTTTGATAAACTAATTGATGAATTGAAATTGTTAAAAATGAGTAACAGTGTCTGTGGGAATAATCTGTAATTCTTCTCTGACAAATGCCCTCTTTGGTGCAGGCTCATACAGATAATATATTGTTGCATTAGCTGAAGGAACTATTTTTTTTATATTATGAACAGATGTAGACCAAATTGGATCAGTTGCCCTACGTCTAACGTCATTCTCAGCTTCACCTGGTTGATACAAATATCTTACCTGTTTTGTAAACAAGCTAGTGTCTGGAGGTGTTGTTGTTGTTTTTATTTCTGACGGTATTGTTTTCAATTTAATAGCATCAACAGGTTTAGGGTGACCCTCATTATTCATTGCTTTTATTACAGACGGTAATCTTTTAACCCACTCAGTGTTACGTGTGTCATGCATGAGTTCCTTAGAATACTGATAGCTAAAAAGTCTCTCCGATAATTGCTTGTTAAAGTTTTCTACAATAGCCTGTGATCTATGCAAGCCTGGTATGCCTCGCCGCACTAGCACTCCATGCTTTGCAAATAACTGATTAACAGCGCCTTTAAATTCACTCCCATCATCAACCTGCACAAGCCTAGGGTATTTTAAAGAACCTCGACTATATATTTTTGATAATGCAGTGGCCACTGTTACAGCTTTTTTGTCAGTTATGGGTTCTGCATCCTTATACCTTGAAGCTATGTCAACAACAGTTAATGCATACTTGTATCGTTTCTTTTTTATTGTGTCATGCGGAAGAAACAGGAGGTCCATTTGGTGTGTGTCATTAGGGATAGTGTTTTCAAAATGAGGCCTTGTTATTTTTCTTGGAGCAGGAAGATATATTTGCCAAATTGCCTGTTTTTTAAGCCACTGTTTTATTTGGTTAACATCTCCACCCACAGCAGCATGTAATTTTTTTATTGCAGTATTCTCTTTCCAGTAGCCAATTGGGGAGTAATATATTTTTGATAGTTTAGCGTCTGCCATTTTTTCTAGCAATATAAACTCCTGTAAAATATACTAATGTCATTCCTACTAAAACAAATATTATTTCTCCATTTCTTTGTTCTGGGCTTGGTTGGTAGTAGTCACTAAGTTTTGGTTGTGGAATAGATATGTCTTCACCAGTAACAAGATAGTATTCTTTGATCGCGTCATCAACGTTTGAAAATGTATGCTGTGCGTGACCCTCAAGTTTTAGTTTTTCATTAATAAAATCAAGTTTCTCAATTCTTTGCTTTTCGTAATCTTGTTGAGCTTGAGCTAGTTTTTCAGATGCCTCATTGTGTCGCTTCATTTCTTCTGCTGATTCTTCTTTACTAACTTTTGAAAAGAAATAGTTTGATCCACTAAAAGCTAATGCGTTAATAACTGCACCACCAATCATGACAGCTATAGTTGCCATATTTTTATTTACATAGAAATATTTTCTGGAATAATTCCTTGCTTGACTAGAAAATCTTTTGTTGCAATCGATGCTGTTATAACAACTACTAGTTTAGCACTGTCTTCGAAGTCTAATTTACTAAGGTCTGCTGATTTCACTTTGAGAAGACTTTTTCCCAGCATAGAATAAGCTACTGCTAGTCCACTTATTACAGCAGAGTGATAGACAAGGTTCATTAAGTTCTTTGTGTCGCTCATTTTCTTATACCATAAAAATTAAAATAATAAATTTATTTACTGCATGTAAAATGGGTCCAAAGGTTTTGGAACTGCTGGTAATGTGGAGACTTCTTCTTTTGTTTTTGGAGTGTTTGATTTTTTGGACACTGTTTGAGTGTTTGGTTTGTATTTTTTATATAATTGGTAACCTACGTAACCAAATCCGACAACAAATCCAGCAACTATATATTTTGTAGTTTCAGGTTTAGTTGTTTGTCTCTCACTTTGTGGGGGGTGTGACGGTAGTGACACTGGTGCTGTTGATGGTGTGTCAGTCTTTTCTGTTAATGCTTGAAGCTGTAATTTCTTTTGTCTGTTATATTCAGCTAATCTTTTTCCAGCCTCTATTCTACCTGGGCTTTTAGTCTTAGTCACTGTTTGAACCTGTGTCAAGACATGGCTCTGTTGTGGAGTCGTCTCGTCCATTTTCTTCTAATTTAAAATTTATTTTAGAAAAATCAATATGACTACTAGTAACAAGTAAGGTTACAGCAGGCGCAAGGTAATTCCCAAACTTGTAAAACATAAGGCATGCTAATTTACCTATTGAACTTAAAACTATGGGGTTGCTTTCTAGATCATGTGAAAGGCTGTCACTATCAACAGGTAGGAAGTGACTTACAGCTTTTGTATATAGACAGACAAGAGACCGGCTTAAATCACGTGTCATTAGTGAAGCAATGTGATTTTCATATTTAGAATGTAGTTTAATTAGCTCATCAGTGGTAAGAGATTCTATGTCTTCTGTCATGTATTGTTTACCAAGAAAAGCTTTTGATTTTCCAGAAACAACAACAGAAAGAAGGCGTTGTTTTTTAAAGTCTAAGTCTTTGTTCTCTACAGCACAGATATCGCTTAGAAGAAGTAATTCGTCTTGGTTCATTTTAAAACGTAATATAATAATTTTGTTTAAAGAAGTCAATGACAGCATTAATAATTTAGGTTAGGTGGGGGGTCTGGCTTATGATAATCGCGGGTTGGTAGCTGATCAAAAATCGTTGCTTTGAATGATTTCTGGAGTGGAACTAAAATGGATAGGCGATTAAGGTATTGGGTGTATTGGGTGGCGTTGGGTTTGTCTAAATGGCTAGTTGATTACAATAATTAGTTAATCGATGTGGCATTTATCGATTTGATTGGTTTTCAAATCTTATATTCTCATTCTAGAATTAATTATTCTGAGAATGAGAATATGAGCGCCCCAGCCTACCCCTCCCCCAAACATAGCTTGAATGATTTCTGGAGTGGAACTAAAATGGCTAGGTAATAAAGGTATTGGGTGTCTTTGTTGATGTGGGCTTGCTTAATTACCGTGTTAATTAGAATAAATATATTGTTTGGGTTTCGATTGACATCACTTGATTGAGATAAAGAGATAGATAATATGAGACTTCCAAAATAATAAATTCAATAGAGTCGCATCCGTCATGCTCATCATTTTTTTAAAATTAAAGGGTTGATTCGGAAATAATGAGGGTGTAATGGGAGGACTAAATTTTGATATTTAAAAATAGCGTAAATTAGCGACGGATGCGGCTTTATTGAATGTATTTGTTTTGGAAGTCTCATATTATCTATCTCTTTTGTAGCGACGTCACATGTTACAGTTTGCGCTAAGGAGACTGGTCGTGTGACGTAGGGATGAAAACAAAATATGTTATGCGCCATCACCACGTAATCAGCTTCGTTTGTGCGACACCAATACAGGAAACATCGGGACCCCAGTCCTAGAGCCCCAGAAAACGAAAGAGGCCCCATACGGAGTTAAATTCACTCATGCCTTTAACAGTTCGCACAAACTGTTTTTCCGACATGGTCATGAACGTACAGTCCTTTCTTGAAACAAAAAATGGGTCATTCCAAGGCGTCGCATTAACACAAAGTTCCCATGTCTTTCCATGGCTGTTTTGATTGAAACAAAAGTTTTCCACATTCTCTCTCACGGCTCGGAAAGTTGTTACTTCATCAGCAAATGATCTCCCTTGATCAGAAACTCTTTTGTCGAAGAGTCTTGAAAAGTGCTCGTACAAAACATAGTCGGCCATGTTGTAACGTTTATGAGATAATTTCTGTTCCTCGGTATACTTGTCTTCCTGTTCAACTTCGGTAGATTTGTCTTTGTTTTTACGGTCAGTGTGTGTCACTTTCCCATTACTAACTGTAAAACTGTCTTTTGCACTTGAATACACATTCTTCTGTACGTAAAGAATATCCTTCATTTTCCACCCTAAAAGTCTCTTCATAAGCACCATAGACTCGTCAAACCTTTCGCTGACTAAAACCAGATGAAAAGTCTTGTTCACGTATTCCACGTAACTAGCAATATACGACGAATTGTGCATGCCCTTCGGATCAATGCCAAAGTCAAAACTCATTCGATTATTGGTGTACGATATCCCAGGATCGGCGGGCTCCCATTGCGCAGGGTTGGCGAGATACGTGGACAGAGGATCGCTTCCTGTGATGTTCAATAAGTATTCTTGACGATAGAGGTCTCTGTAGTACATGAATGCGGATACGAACTGGTGGAAAGGGTGGCGCACTATGCCGATAAAAATCGCGTCTGGATGCAAACTGGCTCGGACAGCCCTTTCCTCAAACACCAGGTGGTTGCACAGGATGTCGAAACGGGAGGTTCCTGGATAAACACACACATAATAAAGGTAATAATGATGATGATGAGGACAATAATAATAATAATAATAATAATAATAATAATAATAATAATAATAATAATATTCTGACGAGCAAAAGAAATACGACATTATGCCCGATGATTCCAAAAATGTCGCATTTCTTTTGCTCGTAATAATAATAATAATAATAATAATAATAATAATAATAATAATATTTCCTAGTGTATACTGACGCACAACCCGTATCTTTTGCCAGTGTACTCCTCAGGTAGACCCAATCGCAATCGAGCTCTCATTTGAATCGGAGTGTGCTTGTGGGGGTACTCCACGAGTGGGTCTATCTGAGGAGTACTCCTACAAACGGCAAGAGCAAGTCTCTCTGTTTCTCAACCCCCTCCACTCCCCCTCCCGTCTATTTCTCTCTATCTCTGACCTTCAGCAGGAGGGAGTGCTCTATGCGACCAGTCCTTGCTGGACTGAGACAGGATGTGACCTTCCTTGGGCAACATGACCTGAAGGTCACGTGACAGCGCGAAACGAAGCATGACATTCTGAACACTGGTGCTTGCCGCCTTGTGCACCTGGGAAATATGTATACATACCAAGTGGAATCATTTACCACCGACAAACACGTAAACAAATAATTTGACAGCCCACAACAACAACAAAGAAGGAAAGACACAATCAGGGCGTGCCATGTACACTAAACCAAGCTGTAATAACTCATTCAGCCCTGACGCACTACAGCAGGAGATGGGTCGACTATGATAATTCAAGGGTAGTGCCAGATTAGCTTGGCGCCTGTCGGCGCCAAGCTAATCTGGCACTGCCCTTGAATTATCATGGTCGAGCCATCTCATGCAACTGGTGCACAGTCGTTGGATGACGCCTCCACAATTTGGGAAATACGTGCTTCGGGCTGAATGAACTACTACTACTACTACTACTATACTACTACTACTACTGCTAATAATAATAATAATAATAATAATAATAATAATAATAATAATAATAATAATAATAATAATAATAATAACATTTTCAATGCCAAAACAAAACTAACCAATCAACCGACCGTCCGACAAACCGAACTAACGAACGAACGAACACCATAAAGTTGTACACAGTTTTGTCCACAAACCTTCAAAAAGAAGACATGATGTTTTTCAATAACTCCAGTTCCTGCGTCAACAGACATGCACGATGGCCTGCTCCGGGACATGCGCAGGAAATTGTCCTTCTCGACACTTTCTGTTTCCTCGTCCAGTATGTGTTGAGCCAGTAGCAAAAGCCCCGCGAAGGTTATCACTGCCACGGGGGTAAATATGGATATTCGCCTGCAGAAGACATGTACTATCATTAGATTAACTCATGCGAGACGTGCCGCCTCCGTCCGGATACGCAGCATGAGCCTCGTATCCGGAGGCGGCACGTCTCGAATGAGTTAACTCCTAAACTCCCAGAACTAAATGACTTCCATTCTATAGAATGGAAGTCATTTAGTTCTGAGAGTTAAGAGTTAAACCACCTTGGGCATGCAGCCACCTGTATTGTTTACAGCAGTGTGTAATTGTATTGTTTACAGTAGTGTATGATTGTACTGTTTACAGTAGTGTGTGATTGTATTGTTTACAGTAGTGTATAATTGTACTGTTTACAGCAGTGTGTGACTGTATTGTTTACAGTAGTGTATGATTGTACTGTTTACAGCAATGTGTGATTGTACTGTTTACAGCAGTGTGTGACTGTACTGTTTACAGCAGTGTGTGACTGTACTGTTTACAGCAGTGTGTGACTGTACTGTATACACAGTGTCTATACTGTTAAAAGTACTCGTGGCTGCATGCGCAAGGGGCTTTACATAGTTGTCACATTAGCAACGCCATAATTAATCTCCACCATAATGTCAGTAACCATGTTGTCATAAACATGATCGTCGTCATCGTCACCACCACCATCATCATTAACGTCATCATCACCATCACCGGCAACAACAACATCAATATCAGCAACAACAGTAACATTTTCCCCTTGCAATAGACCAGAATGTTATCTGCGCCAGATGGTCGGTCGCTTTGGCGTGCGCCAGATTGAGCAGGGTTAAAATGGCGTGGCAACTGTGCCCTGCAAAAGGAAAAGACAGTAAGTCTGTTTTGTGTTAAGCAAGATTTTCATTGTAACACAATGAAACTCTCGCCTTTTACAAAAATCGACTTACTGCCCTTTGCATTTACGAGGCGGAACTGTGCGCGAGGGTAGACTTTAACTCATTGTGCCCGAGGTACAAAATACCCACATTTTGGAGTTATCTTCTTAGGACTGCATTACAGTTCAGGAGACAGATCGACCATGATAGTTCAAGGGTGGTGGCAGAATAGCTTGGCGCCTATAGGCGCCAAGCTATTCTGCCACCACCCTTGAACTATCATGGTCGAGCCATATCTTGCAGTGGTGTGTCGCGGGCGGAATGAGTTAAAAAGACTCCTATCCAGGTTGGCCGGGTCACTTGATTCGTTTGTTTCTGTACCGTTTGCGAGTGTACTCCCTAGATAGACCCATTCGGGGAGTACGCCGCAAGTACACTTCTATTCAAATGAGATGCTAAAACATTTCATTTGAATATAAGTGTACTTGTGGCGTACTCCCCGAGTAGGTCTTGGGTAGTAACGCCGCACAGCATCTCATTTGAATAGAAGTGTACTTGCAAGTGGATCCATCTGGGGATTGATCCCGCAAAAGTACGTGTTTGTCTGTGCTCTTTCATTTTATATTGCTATTATAATAAAACTACGTACCTGATTTTCAAAAACCGGAGACACATCATCCTTGCAATGATCTTTGCTGCTTGATTAAATATCATACCCTGTCGCCTTCTGGTCACTGGTCGGCCTTCATGTCACGCCATAGCACTGGCTGCTTTTCTGCACATTGAGTGTCGGCGTTATTTACAATTCTGCACTAGGACGGCAAGAGACAGTTTAAGAGACAGTGAGTCCATTTTTGTGAAAAGCGAGATTTTCTCAAAAAAAAAAAAAAGACTTAGTCGCACCGTCTCGTACTTTCCTAGGGCAGAACTGCTAGTGTAATGTTTCTGTCAGTTCGCAAACGTAGTTGACGCTAATATTTGGCTAAGCACTTGACACACCTTACTTCTGTTCTTTGGTAATATCTCACCGAGGGTGTTGTCTGTATCTTACATGGCGTCAAACCCAATCGATTAACCAGCCTCAAAAAGCGTCGTTCCTTTGACTTTGACTGTACTGAAAAATCTATGGTAACTCAGTGTATGCGGGTGGGTACTTCATTGAACGCGTTGCATTCAACCCACCTTACCTGGCTTTCATAAATAGCACATTCTGCAGATGGAAAGCGTGTTCGGTACAGTTATACAGCAAGTCTCTGCGGGATATGTTTTCAAGTTTTGCTGCTTATAATGACATGCGATTTATATCTAATAGTTATCATGCCATTTTTTTTACCCCACTGACTGCTTCTGACCGTTCCGTTCGGCGGAAAGGACGCGTAACTTAACCCCTTGACACGCGTCTTTTCCGCCGAACGGTATCGCCAATACCAGTCAAGGGGTTAAAGCCAAAGGTACAATTTCATTTTATTCGTCTGCTTATTACACTGCACATGATGCGGGAGAAAGATGAACTATTGGAAAAAAAGACACTTTCAATGTCAGGGCATCAAACTATAATCAGGTGTCACGGTCGACCCATTTAAGCGCCGTTGAAATCGATCCAGTTTGTTTTTTATTGCCGTTGAGGCTGAAAGTAAAAACGCCTTAGCCTATACAGTTCAAAGTAATTCCCATGGGTCCAAGCATTCCACAGCGCGTTTAATGAGTCTCCTAGGTTGCTATTATTATACGTATTAAGCCTATAATGTTATATGTTGTTAAGCCGGTTCGATGACACTGTTAGTGCCATAACCTTCCTGTCTTTAGAATATATTTGACACCATACCCACATTCGAATTTATTTTTCTATTCAAACAACTTTGATCACTGCTTAGGAGGAAATGCCTAAAAGCAAGAGAAATAGATTTTCATTATTTCACGCAGTCGCGGGGACTCATGTGCCTCTTGCTTGTTGTTGTTGTTGTTGGTATGTGTGTATGTGTGTGTGTGTGTGTGTGTGTGTGTGTGTGTGTGTGTGTGTTTGTGTGTGTGCGTGTCCCCGAAGACTCACCTCGCAAGGTGTATTTCCATTTTGTTCCGAACACAAGGGGTAGTGAGTAGGATTGAAATTAAGATTTCTTTCACACGTTGCACACACGCGTCTATCTTGGTTTTCTTCTTTGACGATCAGAATGATCTGGAAATATATTTACAGAGTGGAATTAAACAGCTCAGAATGATTCTATTGGGGATGCTTGAAAGGAACAACTGTCTTCGCATTAAAAACTGACTTTTGAGCTGAAATGGCTTTTGGCTTGTCTCCTCTTCACTTCAGGGCCAAATACGGGGGATGGAACGACCATGATAGTTCCAGGGTAGTGCCTGATTAGCTTGGCGCAGGTCAGGCACCACCCTCTGGCTTTCACGGTGGAACATTCCCCAGACAAGTCTTCATTGCTTCTCCTGCGATTGATAAACAGAAGCCACTTGCCATACAATGCGGGAGAGGTTCCCACCCACTCAACAAAATTTATTCGGGAAGACGCCGACCCGAACAGTTTTTGTTTTATGGTATATGTACTGCGAAAATAAACCAACGACATACAAAGCAGATTTGCGTGATTTCCGTCGAAAAATATTATGAGCAGTGTACATTTCTGAAAGTTTTGATAGTTTAGAACGTGTGAGTTTTATAAGGCGAGGAGTCAACGTTAGATGTATCCTAGAGGATATGAGAACTAGACGCGTGTGTATAGGTAGATGGGCTATTCTGGCACCATTCTAGAGCTGTCACAGACGACCCATGGTGGCTTCAGGGCTGAAGGGGCTTGAGCTTGAAGTGCGGAAAGCAATCAAAGAGCAACGATAAGACACGGGCACGATGAAGTATCGAAAGTACTTCACGACTCTGTTATTGCTGGCAGTGGTGGCATGGATCGTTTTTCGGTCCCAAGGCACAGGTACGAAACATTTTATTCTTATTTGTGTTTATGGCGAGGTAATTAACTCATTCGAGACGTGCCGACTACGGATAAGCGACGTAAGAAAAAGCGTCGCCGTTGTAAAGGTAGGAGAATCTCAGTTGTTTTTTTGACAACGAGAACAGAGACACAGAGCGTGGATTCACGAGGTGTGTGTAAAGATAACTTGATTCATATCCCCTTATCAACGTCCAATCGTCCACACAAAATTAATGGACTGAAAGTGGCTCTATAGGGCTCGGGAAGCTGACGTCATCACGCCAGTCGTGGCGGCCATCTTGTGAGAATACGGGACTAAGCGCTCCATAGGGAAATCACTGTTTTTGTAATGTCAGGAAAGTCCTGACGTACTATAAGCAATAACAGCAAGTCTTGCCATCACTGTAGGAAACCGCTCACTAGAATCTGTTTTTGTTTGTTTCCAAAGAGGAAGAAAAATGAAGAAAATCGTGTTGAAACACTATTTTGCTACTATCTCATGACTATGGTATCCTCTTAAGATGCAGGTGACACGCCGACGCTGCTAGGCAACGCGGGGAACTTCCCGAGCCCTATTAGTCTAGCAGCTTACACAATTTCTGCAGAGATAAGTAGTTCGTCAAAAGAGTAACAATGGTTTGCAGGTACGAAACGAAAGTACTAATGCCATATGGTTTATGCATAGCAACAATATTTGTCCTTAGGATGGAGATATTTTTGTAGAAGTGTTTTTCGAAAGCTATTTTTCACTGTGAGGGAGCCAGTCCTCGTACACGGCCCGGATAAGGTGCAAGACATTTTTTGTGCATAACATTGAAAATTTCAAGCATACAAGTTACAAGTTTATTCCAGTGAGTAAATTAAAATCATGAGCAAGTAAGATGCATACATATTTACGATAAAATAATTTAAAAAGTAATATTTTTAATGCCGTAAGCATACTCGCGTCGCTAGTTTCAAAATGGCGGTCAGCGAGATGCCTTCGAAAGAAGTCAATCAGACGCGCACGGTTGATGCAGCTTTACTTTGCTCCTGAAGTGAAACAAAAATTATTTGGGATTTGAACTTTGAAGTACATCTTATCAACGTCATAATATACGTTATTTTTCCTGGTCTTGAAAACAGCCTTTCCCATAGAACTCGGTCTTTTGTGGTGGGAAAGAATATCGAAAGTAAACTCCCTTCGTGCATGTTGTGCATTGTGTCTGCCGACCATCTTCAACATTCTCAAGACTTTTTGTCCAGATACAACATGCATGTTGTTCGTCTGTTTTCCAGCCTAACGGCTCTAAGTGTAGGTCTGCTCTTTTTTTATTAGTGGAGATGGGAATTTTAACTGGTCATACCCCCTTCACATACACGGATTTTTCTTACGAGTCCTTACGGATCGCCAACTCGTAGTCAATCGCACGCATCCGTAAATAGTCGTTTTGACAAAAAGAATATGACCCCACCTCCTTCTGTGGAGAGGAGTCATACTGAGAACCCACCTTTCATTATTCTAGACGCCGATGTCAGGTGCATGTTTCAGCGTCTAGACAGAAGGAAAGCTGCCGGTCCAGATAACATTTCTCCACGCTTACTCAGAAACTGTGCGGACCAGCTCTCGGGCGTCTTTACTGACATTTTCAACATGTCTCTCTCTCAGTGCACTGTTCCTCAGTGTTTCAAAAGGTCCACCATCATTCCTGTTCCGAAAAAATCCAAAGTGTCCTCCCTAAATGACTACAGACCGGTCGCTCTGACCTCAGTTGTCATGAAGACGCTTGAGCGCCTCGTCCTCCGGTTTCTGAGAACATTTACCGACCCTCTGCTGGATTGTTTTCAATTCGCGTATCGCGAAAAACGTTCCGTGGAGGATGCGGTGTCACTTGGTTTGTTTTATGTTTTACAACACCTTGAAATCCCAAACACCTATGCCAGAATTTTATTTGTTGATTACAGTTCTGCTTTTAACACCATTATTCCATCTAAATTGTACCAGAAGATCCAGCAAATCGGAGTTCCAGAGACATTGTGCCTCTGGACCCTCGATTTCCTGTTGATGAGACCACAGGTCGTTAAAATTGGTGGAAATGTGTCATCCACCCTCACTTTATCCACGGGCACGCCTCAGGGGTGCGTGCTCTCCCCTATGCTCTACTCCCTGTTTACTTATGACTGTGCTTCATGCCATGCCAGTACTAAAGTTCTGAAATTTGCAGATGACACCACAGTGGAAGGGTGCATTACAAACTCAGACGAATCCGCTTACCGTAGTCAGGTTGAGACTCTAATTAGTTGGTGTAATAACAACAACCTTGAACTGAACTCTGGCAAAACAAAAGAAATGATTGTGGACTTTAGAAAGAAACAGTCCCCTCCCCCTCCCCCTCTTGTGATCAATAGTGAAATCATTGAAACAGTCCAGAACTTTAAGTTTCTTGGCACTACCCTGTCATGTGACCTGAAGTGGGAGGAAAACACTCGCCTTATCGTCCAAAAAGCACAGCAGCGCTTGTTCTTCCTGCGACGTCTGAAAAGTTTCGGTCTCGGTGCCCACATGTTGATGCAATTCTACCGAGCTGTGATTGAGAGCGTGCTCACCTTTTCGATCACGGTTTGGTATGGTTCCATCACGGCCAAAGAGAAAATCAGACTGAGTAGGGTGGTCAAGACCGCTTCAAAAATCATAGGCAGAGATCTTCCTAGCCTGGACTCACTGTACCAGCAGCGTCTCTTACGTAGAGCACGTCTTATCTCCAGTGATTCCACCCACCCCGGCAATGAGCTTTTTCAAATTTTACCATCAGGGCGCAGGTACAGGTCCATCAGTACCAAGACCAGCAGATTCCGCAACAGTTTTTTCCCTCTTGCTGTTCACGCTCTCTCTGATCAACCGGACTAATTGGAGAGAGCGCGAGTGGCGAGTGAGAATGATTGTGTACAGTCAGTTTTTAACTGTATCAGATCTCTCTCTCTCTCTCTCTCTCTCTCTCTCTCTCTCTCTCTCTCTCTCTCTCTCTCTCTCTCTCTCTCTCTCTCTCTCTCTCTGTGTGTGTGTGTGTGTGTGTGTGTGTGTGTGTGTGTTTAGTCTTAGTAACTGACATCAAGACAAATTCCAATGTTTTTATTGTTTTGTACATGGAAACATATGGCAATAAACCATCTTATCTTATCTTATCTTATCTTATCTAAATAACTCTTATCCGACTGGTCGCACACGCCAGGCAAACTGAAATCCATCTCCGAACCGTTTCCATCTAATCACAATGTTCAGCTGAACACCTAAATATAAAAATGTTAGTTTTTTGCAACCCATTCAACCAATCCGCACTCAAGTACTCACAAGAACTCTCATGATCAAACCCCACCCGGGTCTGCCCTGGGGGACTTGGGTGGGGTTAACTACTTTTTAGTTAATTTATGTATTCACTTACATATTTATTTATTATTTATCCTTGTAATTATGGATGGAATAAATTTCTTGATGCACATGATCACTAGTGGTATGGTGGTGGCCACCAAGGTGATGAATTTTTTTTTCCAATATGCATACATCTGTGCATGTTCATAATCTATCCTTTACTAAGCACTCCAGACCAAAAAGGTGACTGCCAAGCGTGTAAAATGCAAAGAAGTACCCAACGGAGAAAGAATGAAGATAAGTAGCGGCTAATCTCTCTGTTTGTTTGTTTCTCTATTTTGACAAAGGGTATTTACCCGAAATATTAATAAATTGTGTTGTACCCGTCTTTTCTAAGCGTGTTTCTTTCTCCGTTGGGTACTTCTTTTCTTTTTACTAAGCACGCATATTCATAGGTCCCAGGTATCTCCAACTTACGTTATTATTAATTTATTATTTTATTTATTTGTTTGTGATGTATGTTTGCACATACACATCAGCATAGAAGATGAGAACGTACATATACACATATATGGCGCTCCCAACCCCACATATACACACAAAACCACAGAACACCCATCAAAAGACATGCACATCTGTGCATGTTCAAAATACATCCTTTACTTGGTATTCATATGTCCCAGGTATCTTTGATTTACCTTATTTTATTTTTAAAATTTATTATTTATTTTTGTTTGTTTGTAAAGTAGGTTTGCACATACACATCAGCATTACAACAAGAAAATATACACATATATTTAATTATGGTAATAGGTGCCATCCGCCCACTCCCAACCCTTCCCCACATACACACTCACAAAACCGCTGAACACCCACCAAAAGACATGCACATCTGTGCATGTTCATAATCTATCCTTTATTTAGCATTTATATGTCACAGGTACCTTTGACTTACTTTATCTTATTTGTTTAAATTATTTATTTATTTATTATGTTGGTAATGTAGGTTATGCACATACATATCAGCATACAACATGAGAACATAGGTGCCATACTGCCCACTCCCAACCCCACTCCACAGAACACCCACCAAAAGACAAGTACATCTGTGCATGTTCATAATCTATCCTTTACTTAGCATTCATATGTCCCAGGTATCTTGTTTATCTTATTTATTTAACCGCCATGAGATGGCGTTAGTCGCCTGCTCGGCATTAAACCCAAATAACTATTTATTTAAATTATTTATTTACTTTTGTTTGTTTGTAATGTAGGTTTTGTACATATGCATCAGCATACAAGAAGAAAATATACACATATATAGATGGTAATAGGTGCCATACCGTCCGCTCCCAACCCTTACCCACATACACACACAAAACCGCAGAACACCAACCAAAAGACAATCACATCTGTGTATATTCATAATCTATCCGCCCACTGGGCACCGGCCTCCACGTGGCGTGGGTGGGTAGTCTCTCCAGTCACTGACTGAGGGGGCTAGCAGAGGGGTGCCAACACTGTCCAGAATAGGACTTGACGTCAGCAGATATGTTGTTCAGTCTTTTTCTCTGGTCCGGTTTTTAAGGAGCTGTGCTAACCCAGGTCTTACCATGTTGGATTGGTACTTAAAAATACTCATTATTTTTTGGTCCTTTGGATACCAATTGTTTGCCGTGCTTGGAGACCCGTGTCGGGGGACAAGAGGATCCTGGTGGCTGAAACACTCCACTTTGGCCTTGACTTCTGCCTAAACGGGAGGCTAGTCGTACCGGCCTAGTCAATCGGCTCTTGTCACGTTGAGCCATATCCCATTGTTGACATGCGGGCTGATATACGGAGCACCATGCTACAGCCGCAGCTGCTGATTAGATGCTTTACGCCAGTATTCCCTTGCATTCAACGGTGTGATAGAAGGCGGTGGTTCAAACGGTTCAATCGGGCTTACCCCCTTGAGTATATCTTTCGGGCAGTCTCCATCGTGCGTCAGCTAGAGACCCGCCGACAAATGCACTTTCCCTTGTTGGGCTCGGTGGCGGGCGGGGACCCCCGGAGGATGAATATCTAACATACTATAATATGGACCCCCCCCAAAAAAAAACAACAAAAAAAAAAAAAACAACTGGCACCAAAGCGGCACATAGCCACCGACATTGTTATTGAGAACGATAGTGACTCTGACTGTGAGGAAGCGACGCCTCAGGCGTCGGCGGCCTGGCCTCGCTTTCTCATTATCCACAGCAAAGTTAAAGAGAAGCCTGTTTCCAAACTGCACCCTTTCCTGGTAGGGGAGACCCTCAGGAGCCGTGTTGGCAGGCCTGAGGCCCATCGCCTCAGGTCTGGTGACTTGTTGGTAGAGTGCCGTACCCGGGCACACTCCAATGGGCTACTGAGGCTCTCCTCTATCGGAGACACTCCAGTGGAGGTCACTCCCCACAAAACGATGAATTCTTCTAGACGAGTGATTAAAGATCAAGCATTGGCCGAACTGTCTGAAGATGAACTTGTACGGAACCTTAAGTCACAGGGGGTGACCTACGTCAGGCGCTTCGTTTCCAAACGAGGTGGTAGGGAGATCCGTCTCCCTACCATCATCCTGACGTTTGGCACCCCCACCGCTCCTACTACCATCTGGGGAGGTTACTACTCCCTAAAAATGAAAAAGTACGTCCCTTTCCCCCTCCGGTGCTTTAAGTGCCAAAAGTATGGCCATGGGCAGAAGACATGCCGCCAGGCAGAGGCTCTGTGCGCCCGCTGCACTAAGCCCGGACACTCTGCTGAGTCCTGCACAGCCATCCCCCTGTGTGTGAATTGCCAAGGGGCGCATATGGCTTCGGACAAGAAGTGCCCTCGTTGGATATCCGAGTGCAATTCAGCATGTGCGTGTGGAGAAGGGGCTGTCCTTTGCGGATGCCAAAAAACTGGTTGATGGCCCTGGTGCAGCTGAGGCTGCGCCAAACTCAAATAACACCTTTGTGTATACTTTTAGTGCTGCGGTGGCAGGCAAGCGCCCCACCAAAGACTTCTCTTGTCAAACCCCAACTTCTTGGTTGGGGGCGGAGCCTCGGATCCTCTCGCCCCTGGAGAGTAACCCTCCTCCGGTGATGACGAGGAGCCAGGGAACGCAGAGGGCGGACGATACCGGTCCGGTGGCACCGCCTTCTGCTGCCCCTAAGCCTCAGCCCCCATCCAAGCCTGCCAATATTACTACAAAGACTTCTGGCTCTGGTCAGCCTTCTAGGGCCGCCAACTCTGGCGGCAGGAACGCTGCTCCGGCCCAGAAGTCTAAGAAAGTTACGGGACCGCTGTGCGTACGGGCCCAGAAGGGGGACACTGATGTCCCCCTTCAAAATAAATATGCTGCATTGGAGGAGCAGATGGAGGGGGTGGAAGTTGTGGTGGCTGGTGCTGCGGCAGCTCCTCCCTCCTCATCTCCGAGGAACCAGAGGAGGCCCGGGAGTCGACCCCTCTCTGTTTCTTCGACTCCTTCCAAAGCACAGGAAAAGGGGGGAAAGTACTGTTCTCCTCCAAATAAAACCTAACCATGTACTCTCTGCTTCAGTGGAATTGTCGTGGTTTTCACACCAACTTTGAAGAATTACGCCTTTTAGTGAAGTCCTATTCACCTCTTTTTTACCAAACGGTAATATTCTCAAATGGGTCGGTTAACAGGTTGCTCGGCTGTGTAGCATTTCCGGTTTGGCCTTTCAGAGAAGTGTTTACGTGTGCGCGTTGGAAAGATTTTTGCGAAGTTTTCGTGTATATGCATAGATATTTTGTGTAGCCATGTAGTTATTTAAGTGTTCTGTTTTCAAGTGTATCTCAAGCTAATAACACTATTTCTACACTTTGTTTGGTCTCTACTTTTGGGTGGCAAAATATTCTCATGTTATTTATGAAATGTTTGAGACAACAAAACTTGTATTGCTGCACCATACATGTATACATTAATATAATAATACTGAAAACAATGAAAGAATTGCGAGTAATGCATTCTAAGGATAATTCATGACACAAACACAAAATATTGACAATCTGCCAACAAACTCTTTAATTTTATCAGCATGACAATAAATATGAATTACTGGGTACATTACTACAAGTTTCACTATTGTACCGACAAAACAGAACAAAATAAGTTTCACTATTGTACTGACAGAACATAAGTTGGAGGAAAAAAACACACATTTACACAAAAGTTGAAGACCACACACGCCCATGATACAAAAACCGTATGAAAATATCAGGGCGTGAGTGAGACAACAACCTGCTGGCATCAGTAGGTAGGCCTTAGAGTCGGTAGTCCTAATCCCTACCAAAAATATGGGGATATAACTTCAACGGAGATTTTGATACGTGCAACAAAACGCTGCGCAAAATAACTATCTCCGCCACGGTTTGGTCCGCTGACGATGAGGAGTACCGGCAATTTAAAGCAAAACTTCCTCGAAACACACATGAACTAGACATAAAAATTCAGACTGACTTGTGTCGCTCGAGTGTGTACGGCCGGCCGATAAAAAACAGGCCATTTCATCGGATAGTGTGCGATGTGATACACTTTTTTACAAACAAAAAGGTTTGAAACACGAACAATAACGGCGAATGAAAGGTTTGTGGTCAAAACATGGCATTTGCAACAAGTCATACAGCTTTTTTTCGTTGTTGTGGCAACCTTTTACTGCATGCAAACCAAGGGGAATCACAGCGCTGGACAGACAACAGTTAGATCCCCTGCCCCCGCCTATCAGGCACCCAATCGCCAGCCCACAGAGAAATACGCAGGTATAGAATAAGACGATCATTTCCATCCTCAAACGAATGGATCAGGTCTCTTATATAACACATGTCTTTCTCCGGAACTTAGGAAGTAGGCAGGAGAAACATACATACACAAACATGAAGGTGCGCTACTATATGTGGTCGGGTAAATACCCTGATTTCCCACAGTAGATGCACAGAACATTACACAACAATGTAACGATACAAATTTGCCTCGAGTTATAGATACTCACAAACCAGATAGGTGAGGCTAGCGCTGGCAGAATTGTATGCATACAATTCTGCCAGCGCTAGCCTCACCTATCTGGTTTGTGAGAACCTTTTACTGCGCAATGTCGGCCGCTAGATCGGGAACTTGTGTAGGGTTTTGTATTCACAGCTTCCATGTTTGCAAGCAAAACCGGAAGTCGTCCCCAGTAGGTCGAAGGTCATGTTCAAAATGGCCGCACCCATCATTTCTAATTAAAAAGACGTGAATAACCCCTTAGTAATATCTCTTCAGGAGACTTACCTGAAGACTTCTGACCCTGTCTCCTTTAATGGTTTTCTTGCTATCCATAAAGGCTCTGATTCGGAGAGACGCTCGGGTGGAGTGGCTCTTCTCATTAGCAACCAGCTTTTATCTAGCCCCGTTAGTGTTGACACCTGTCTTCAGGCTGTCGCAGCTCGGGTTACCTTAAAGAAGACCATAACCATATGCAGTATTTACCTGCCACCATCCCTGCGGGTCTGTAGTAATGATATTTTAAACTTAGTAGATCAGCTGCCCCCTCCCTTTATTTTCATGGGAGATTTTAACGGTCACGCTCACTTGTGGGGTAGTGACCACTATGATGGCAGAGGTCAGATGTTAGAAGATGTTTTTTCTCAACTTAAGCTATGTGTTTTTAACTTACTCTATCTCAGGTTCAGGATCTAGTTCTGTTCTAGACCTCACTGTGTGTGATCCTTCTCTCATGCTGGACTTTGACTAAAAGGTTCACGACGACCTGTGTGGTAGTGACCACTTCCCAGTAGTCCTGTCATCGGTCAGGGGAGGACCCACCGATGGGGCGCTGGAATCTTAAGAAAGCTAACTGGCCTCTGTTCGCCTCCCTCTGTCAGTCTCGTATTACAGAGGAGGTGGTCATGTTAGCTGAAGAACCTGTTTATTTTTACTACTATTTTGTTGGACGTAGCGAGTGAAACCATCCCTAAAACTTCCGCATCAGTCCCTCGGAAGCCGAGAGTACCATGGTTCAATCAAAGATCCTATATAGTAAGATACTCCAGCTGGCTTGTTTTCGCGAGGCCAGCACCAGAGTTACTTTCCCAGTTACTGCTATGTAAAACATGGCGACGCGCCGGAGAGGTGGAGGCGATGCATGCGGTGCAATGGGATGCTCAAATGCTCGACGGAAAGAAAGTTGCAAAGGAAAATCTTTCTTCAGATTTCCTAAGGATGAAAAGAGGTAAGTGATCGCCAATTTTTCAAATAAAATTATTCGAATCATTTATAGCTTAAAATTCAGATAAGGCATACACCATCTCTCTATCACGTTGTTTACACTGTTAGCTAAGTTTCTCTGCCAATGTCTTCATCGCAAAACGCTCTCGTTAATACAACCAGTAACTTATCAATGCATGATTCTGAATTATAGGGGATCAAAGGCAAGTTAGCAAAATTGAACACCCGCAAATGAAGATGAGAGACAATCATGCACATGGCTATACCTGCGATTGTGACAGCACATTTATATTCAGTGTCAGATTGGGTCTAGTGTATATGTAACTGTGTTACTGTGAGTGGGTGATCACCGATGTTTGCTTAAAACTAAGTGACAATGTCTTTTTTACATGCAGACATTTTCTGTTGTGGCATAAAAACTGAATTCACATAACTCTTTTGTATGGTGTACAGGTGCAAAGAATGGGTTCAAAGAACAAGGAGGGAGGACTTGCTTGTGAAGACAGCAGCGGAGCTGTACGCTTCAGGTGTAGGCCTACAACTCTGCAGTGACCACTTCGAAAAGAGCCAGTTCTTATATCCAGACAAAACCAACAAGCTGGCCTGGAATGCAGTACCATCTGTATTCAAGAATCTTCCGAATCCACCCCCTCGAGTATCCACTCTTCGAAAGCCGCCCAAACAGAGAGTACAAGATGATGTACTGCGCTGTCCACCTGAGATGAAGAGAAAGTCTTCAGGAACAGGTAAAAAAAAAAAAAAAAAAAATTAGGGCAAATCCCAATGTATGTCCATTGTGTTCATGTCATATGTAGGCTTTTGTTTCGTCATTAGTGGGCTATTCATTACATAATTTAATAATGGCTTACAAAACGCGACTGTCAGTATGCATTAGTCAACCAGCATGCGCACAAGTGGTTTACTATGCATAATGGATGTAGCATTGTAAGCTATCATTTATTTCATCTATCAAGTAATTGTATAAAGAGCCTGTAAATTATGTATTTGTTTTACAGCCTTAAGATGCAATTCTTTACCATGTCTGGCATTATGTTTCAGAACTGCAGGCTTCTTTGTCATCGGACACTGACTTTGCACAGCACATGGATGTGGAACTAGACGCCATACCACCACCAGGTATAATATACATATTAAATATTAGCTCTTCAGAAGTAAATCCCCACCCCCACCTCCCTTTAGAAACTGAACAACTAGCAGGAGGCTGGGCGTGGTTGTATATTATAATGTACCAATTCAGAGGGCACTGGCATGATCATAGGAAAACAGTACAGGGCTGACGTGCGGAAAGGCTGAGTGCAACAGCTAGTGTCATTCTAAACACACTGGAGATTTTGACTTGCACTGGTCAAACATTTCAAACTTGGCGAATTGTAGAGAGTTACTGTACAACCGATTAGCCACACCACTTGCCTCCATAGTCTACAGTCAACTGAATTAAACTGTATTTTGTTGTGAACAGTATAATTAGTATTATTATTTTGTGTCTGTGCAGAAAAGTAAGTACCCAGTACCTCAGGCATTTCTCCAAGAAAGAGAAAGCTGAAGAGGGACCTAAAATCTTCCAGAAACAAAATCTACAGACTGCAGAAGAAAATCAAGCAACCATCTCCAAAGAAAAAACTCCAAAAGCAGGACCTGGCAGAAAAAAACGAGATGCGTTGATAAAAGATCTCTCCCTCTTCCTCGAAGGTCCATGTCTGCAGTTCGTCACCACTCAGCTTCGCCAGGTCACCAAACCGAAGATGGGTCGCAGATGGAGTGAGCAAGATAACCGTTTAGGTTTGTCCATTTTTCATGCCAGTCCCAAAGCATATCGGCTACTGAGGAAACTGTTCTTGTTGCCTTCAGTTTCTTCGCTTCGGAGACTTATGCGAGCTGTCCAGATATTTCCAGGCTTCAACAAGAATGTCCTGAACGCACTCCAGCAAAAGATTTCTTCAATGCCAACTAATTCAGAACTCTGTGCTTTGGTGTTCGACGAAATGTCTTTAAGGGAGTTTGTGACATACAATATCGAAAAAGACTATGTGGAAGGCCTAGAAGACTTCGGCTGTACGGGTCGGTTCATGTATGTAGCCAACCATGCTACAGTGTTCATGGTGCGTGGGATGGTTATGAATTGGAAACAGGCTGTTGGTTATATCCTTTCCAGCGGACCTGTGGACGCTAAGGTTCTGCATGGACTGCTGATTGAATGTCTTGATAGACTAGAGGAGTGTGGTCTGCAGGTAAAAGTGTTGATTGCTGACCAAGGTTCCAATAACCGAAAAATGTAACAAAATTCTGCAGGGTGACAGAGCAGACTCCTTTTTCCTTTTTTCTTCCACAAAGAGAACACAGTACATGTACTTTAAGATCCTCCCCATCTTTTGAAAAACACAAGGAACAACAATTTTAAAAAAGTGGTTCCTTGTTGATGGACAAGAAGTGAAGTGGGTGTATATTGAACAATTCTACAACTTTGACCAGCAAAATGTTGTTCGCATGGCCCCAAAACTGACCAGCAAGCACTTTGAACTGCCACCTTTTGCTGCACTTCGCGTGCGGTATGCTGCGCAGGTCCTCTCGCACACAGTTGCAGCAGGTATTTCTACACTTGTACAGCTGCATGTACTTGACGCAGACGCCGCTCACACAGCCCTGTTCATTGAAACATTCGATCAACTGTTCAATACCTTCAACAGTGGCAACCTCAGGTCTACACAGAAAATGGCCCATGCCATGACTCCAACATCCAGACATGAGGAGTTCCTGTTGAAGACTCTAAGTTGGCTGGAATCTGTTCAGTCCCTCTCCTCAGTATTGCAACTCCCAAGCCTGACAGGGTGGAAGATGGCCATTAGAACACTTCTGGCATTGTGGAAAGAACTTCATACTGACCATGGCGTGAAATTTCTTTTAACTGACCGTCTGAACCAGGACTGTGTTGAAAATCTGTTTTCAGTTGTTCGGTCAAAGGAGGGCATGGTGACAACCCCAGTCCACAACAGTTTCGCAACAATTTTCGCCAGGTCATGGTGGACTCTTTCTTCGTGCAGAGTGATGCAAGCAACTGTATTGAGGACTGTGACAAGTGGCTGCTCACCCTGACAGCGCTGACATCAGCACCGCAGTCAGTAGTTGAAGATGAACTAGAAGATGGTGTCGTCCCTGATTGGCCACAGGACCATATGGAAAATGATGGTGACACATATCAGTTGATGCAGCTGATTTTGCCAGTGCCAGAGACTCGAGACCCACGGCTCGTCCAAGTGCAAAAAAAAACGTACTTTTGTATATTGCTGGCTGCATGGCAAAGAAGATGCAGGCAAAACCTTTATGTCAGGAATGTAACAGTCTCCTCACAGGTGCCTCTACTGGTTCTCGGGCTGAAACGTTCATCATGAACAAACAGTATCAAGGCATTACAGGGGGGCTTACAGTTCCGAGCACCAGACTGCAACACCTGGTGCAGGCGTTCGAAGAAGCCTATTTTGCCAACATCGGAAAAATTCTGCACTTGGACAAAGTAAAGATGCGCTTGGTAGCACTGTTGAAAAAACATGACACTTTTTTTTGCCGCATGGGAAAGTGTGCCATCCAGCATTTTCTGCTGCAGTTGTTCATCAATGTGCGGCTGCATTTCACTCTGAAAGAGAGCAACAGGTCATTCGTGCAGAAGTCACAGAAAAGAAACAGAAAAATGTTGAAAGTGCGTCACCTTTAAAATAAGAAAACAGTCCACTAAGTCCAGACACCATAAAAATGACTCTTCTTTCTCTGAACACTTTTTTAATTTGTTGAAGCAATTTACTGATTGAGTAATTACTTTACTTTTTTAGTGCTACCAAGCGCATGTTCAGGATCTTTCGGACAGCTGCACTGTGTTGTACTTGTAGCCATGTGCAAGTGTATACAAGACTCTTCTTTCATATGACATTTGATTATGTTCTGTTATTATTTTTTCCTTTTCGCCTGTTATGAAGATAGTTTATCTGCCACTAGATCATTTCAGAGGAATACAATAGAGAATACTTTTTGCTCTTATGCCAGACTTTACCTGCGTTGTCTCATTTCTTACATGATGTGTATGTTAGCACGTATTTGTGATTTGTGTGGGTGTTCGTGTGAGTGTGTTTTTTTAAATGTTATTTGTGTTAAATGTTATTTGTAGAAATTGTTTAGGTAACCCATTTAGCCTCAAGCAGGCAGGCATCGGATTGATCAATAATTCAAGGGTCATGTCAGATTAGCTTGGCGCCTGAGGCTAATCTGGCACTGACATTGAATTATCATGGTAGATCCATCTCCTGCAACTGGTACACAGTCGAGTGGTGACTCTTCCAAAAATTGTTGAATGTGGGCTTGGGATTAATTGGGCGAAAATAATTAAGCATAAATTAAACAAAACAAACACACTACAAGATCATAGAAAGCAAGAATCATGGCTGGTTGATACTTGCTAAACTTGTGCTTCTCACTAACACATGAATAAATAATACAGAAAAATTAAAATAAAGAGAAATGATAACATTCAAATACACTAGCAGTAAGCATTATTAAAACAACACAGCTTGAAATACATGTTAACACTTAGACATGTAAACAACTCTGTAGATTCACACCATTTAAAACAAAAAATATTGCACACCACCCCCCCCCCCACACCCCCCTCCATTCCACATCACAGATTTTATTATCAAACAGGTCTGTAGCATGAAACATCTAGGGATACACTGCATTTGCTTGTGCTGATGTTTTTCTAATGGTAATACCATCGTGTGTTTACGGGCTGCGATCATGGTCAGAACAAGGGAAGCAACTCCTCGGCTGACCTCGTTTTTCTGCTATACGCTAAAGAGGAGCTGGTTTATCTTTCTATGTAGGATCTTTGGTTCAATGAAGAGTGCCGCAAGGCCCAAAAAGCGCGCAAAACTGCTCAGCGACGCGCTTTCCGTAATCCGTCGCAAGTGAATATTTTAACCTTTAAAAGACAGAGGGCGAAAGCCCGTTACATTTTTAAACGTGAACGCCGTGCTTCCTGGAGACGCTTCGTTTCATCTTTAATTTCTCGGACTCCGTCCCAAAAAGTCTGGAAGGCTGTGCGAAGAATTAGGGGCAGGGGTGGCTCGGCTTCTGTCGGCCATCTTAGAGATGGTGCCAGCTTGGTCACGTAATCAAATTTCAAATACAAACGATTTTGAATTTCCAAAAACTACAGTAGCTCGCTTGAGCTTGCCCTTAGCACCACGTGAATGTTCTGTGTTTATGTACAGTGTGTGAGTGAATGCGCGTGATTCACGTGAGCGTGCTTGTTGGGTTCAGTTCGCGGCGGCGCTTTGAGCCGATTTTCAATTGGGATAAAGCGCCTATTTAATGAGCTTATTATTATTATTATAGATAGAAAAGCTGTGGCCAATTTGCGTGCCTCCACCATTGCCCATAATTCTTCAACCGAGCATTATTCACCCTTCTTCCAGAGAGAGAAGGAGAAACGAGAGTCTCGTATTTGTGATTTTAAGTCCGATAACTCAGAAGACTATAATGCCCCTTTTACATTATCAGAATTGTAGCAAGCCTTGCAGAAATGTAATGACTCTGCTGCTGGCCTAGATACCATCCACTATCAATTCCTAACGCATCTGCCTGAGAGGTCACTCCTTGTACTTCTTAAGGCCTTTAACCATATCTGGAGAACTGGCCAGGTTCCGCCGTCTTGGCACCAGGCTGTGGTTGTACCGATCCCCAAGCCGGGTAAGGATCCTTCCGACCCGGGCAACTACCGGCCTGGTGTGGCAACTTGAGTCACAGGGTCTCCTCACAGACATACAGTGCGGTTTCCGGCGCTACCGTAGTACAACTGACCATTTAGTCCGCTTTGAATCATTTATTTGAGATAATTTGTCAACAAGCAGCATGTCTATGCAATTTTCTTCGATCTTGAGAAGGCGCATGACACTACCTGGAAGTATGGCATAATGTCTAACTTGTTGGACATGGGTTTTAAAGGGCACCTGCCCGTGTTTATTCACACTTTTTTGACTAACCGGTCGTTCCATGTCCGTGTGGGCTCCACCCTCTCCGACTCCTTTGAACAGGAGATGGGTGTCCCGCAGGGCAGCATTATATCTCCTGTTTTATTTAGTATTAAAATTAATAACATTGTAAAGGCCGTCAAGGATGATTCTCAATGCTCTTTGTTTGTTGACGACTTTGCTTTGTGCGCACGTGGTCGAGGACTTGCGTCCCTTGAGAGGCGCTTGCGTTGATCGCATCCAGCGGTAGGTGTCTCTCAATGGATTCAAGTTCTCGCCCTCCAAGACAGTCTGTGTGCATTTTACTCACCAGACGACATTTTTTCCAGAACCTAGTCTGAGCATTGCTGGAGTGCCAATTAAGGTGGCCGGGGAGGCGAAGTTTCTGGGGGTCATCTTTGACAAAAGACTTACCTTCCGCAACCATATTAATTACCTCAGAATCTCTTGTCAGAAGGCTCTCGACGTTCTTCGTGTAGTTGGTCGTACTGACTGGGGTGCGGACCGTACTGTCTTACTTCAACTGTACCGGGCCCTTGTTCGGTCCAAACTGGATTACGGCTCCGTGGTGTATGGCTCAGCTTCCAAGTCTGTGCTACAGCGTCTGAACACAATTCACCATCAGGGTCTGCGGATATGTCTTGGGGCCTTCAGGACGTCTCCAGTTCCTAGTCTGTATGCCGAGGCAGGGGAGCCTTCTCTCAAGATCCGCCGCATCCGCCTCATGCTCAGCTACGTTCTGAAGCTGAAGGCCCATCCAGACAATCCTGCCTATGATTGTGTTTTTAACCCATCGTTTGCAGAGGTTTACGATGCTCGTCCGGGAGCTGTCCGTCCACTTTCCTTCCGTGTCCGACCTCATCTGCAGGCGGCCGGATTGGACCTGGACAGAGTTTCGGAATCCCTGCAACACCTGGCTCTTACCAGTTCCTGAGATCTTGCTGGACTTGACTGCCCACAATAAAGACTCTACTCCACAACCATATTTTTAAGCACCGCCTCCCAGACCACTCATCTGTATTTAGTGCAGAACTGCAGGCGGTTCTGCTGGCACTCAGGCATGCTTATCAATCTAGAGAAAGGAACTTCCTGATTCTGTCTGACTCTCTTTCTGCCCTGCAGGCCCTTCAGGGCACGGGAAATGAACACCCACTGCTGGTGCAGATCAGAGAGCTCTACGCAGATTTGATGAAGGAATATTATGACATCATTTTTATTTGGGTCCCAGGGCATGTGGGCATCGAAGGCAACAGGATCGCAGATTCTGCTGCCAACGATGCCCGCAACGACCCTGTCCCTGACACACAGACTGTTTATAGTGATTTTAGACATGTGGTTAGTGCGTACATAGCCCGTGAGTGGCAGTCCGAGTGGGACAAAGAGGAAGCTAACAAGCTGCATGAAGCCCTTTCTAAGTTGTCCGACGGCCTACATTATCGCTGCGGCAGCCGCCGTGAGGAGACTGTCCTTGCTCGGCTCCACATCGGGCACACGTATGTTACGCACTCTTATTTACTAAAACAGGAGAAGCGTCCATGGTGTTATGCCTGCGACGAGCAGTACTCTGTTCAACACTTTATGCTGTCTTGTGCTGATCTAATCGACACAAGGTATAGTGAACATTTCACAGCAGACTCCTTGAAGGTTTTGTTCCGGGATGTACCCCCGGACAAGATCTTCAGTTTTCTGAGAGAGTGCCATATTTTTCATAAGATTTGAACGTTTATTGACTATGATGTTTCTATTATTTTGGCCTTTTTGAGAATCTGTCGACGTTTTCTTTAAAGACCTGTGCGACTTTTTAGCCTGACATATTTTTAAGGTATATTTACATCATGTCTTAAGACCTTTCTTTTAGTCTGAGTGACCAGATTTTAAATCTTCCGCCTTGAGATGGCCTTAGTTGCCTGCTCGGCGTTAAACCCAAATAACTAACTAATTAACCATAATCTATCCTTTACCTAGCATGCATATGTCCCAGGTACCTTAGACTTACTTTATCTTATTTATTTAAATTATTTATATATTTATTTTGTTTGTTTGTAATGTAGGTTTTGTACATACACATCAGCATGCAGCATAAGAACAAACACGTACATGGTAATAGGTGCCATACCGCTCGCTTCCAACCCCACTCCAGTTACACACACAAAACCGCAGAACACCCACCAAAAGAATGTACATCTATGCATGTTCATAATCTATCCTTTACTTAGCATTCATATGTCCCAGGTAGCTTTGACTTACTTTATCTTGTTTATTTAACCGCCGTGAGATGGCCGTAGTCGCCTGCGCGGCGTTAAACCCAATAACTATTTATTTAAATTATTTATTAATGTTTGTTTGTAATGTAGGTTTTGTACATACACATCAGCATACAACATGAGAACATACACATGCATGGTAATAGGTGCCATACCGCCCCTCTTTTAACCCCACCCCACATACACACACACAAAACCGCAAAACACCCACAAACGACATGCACAATTGTATACTGATGGGCACTAGTGGACTGTAAAACCTATATAATAGAGACTTGAGGTTATACGTTAGGAAAGTGGCTTGTATTGACTGCCTGTATTTTAGCTGCACACAGGGGCATCAAAACATAGAGATAAGTCCACACCTGATAACAATAACATTACTAATATACATACTCAGCCACGAGTCTTGTAAACAGCACCTGTGTAAACAGTACCAATGGCCAAATGCACACAGACATCATGGATCATGCCACCACTGATCACTTCAAACAATAGGTCACATTGATCAGTGATACCATGAACTAGCCTGCACATGCAGCTATCAATTCTGTAAATAGTACTGCTGGCCACATGCACAGGGGCACCAAACTTAAAGGTGAGGCCACAACTGCCACCTCAAACAAAACGCTACCTACACACACATACCAATGATACAGTCAACCTCAATGTGCGTTAGGCGGGACAGGCTTAAAGTATGCGACTGTAAACCTTACAGCGAAATGTCAATGCCAGTAAGAAAATAATATAACAGCAGCAAGTACATGTATTTTGTAAATCACTCAAATAAAACATGAGAACTCATCGAGCCCAATGGTGTTATGAGTTGGTGATGGAAACACTGAAAGAAATAGTACGTGTACATTATAAAGTATGTGCCTCCTCTCCCCCCTTTAACTAGCTGTTCAACATAAAACATATCTCATTCATTTGATCACTTGACTGACTGATTTATTAAATCATCTCTGTGTCGCCTTTCTCCGTTTTGTTTCTCGTTTTAAAATCCCAATATATATGAGTGTCAGTGCTAATGCCAGCTGCTAATAATCTTTGCAGCGAACTGCAAATGTCTGTTATGCAGACAAACTGCAAATTATGCAGCAGCAAAATAGTTCCTCTATTGTGCAGTAGACTACTGCTAGCAAGATAGGGTTTAATTTTAAACAAAGCATTGCATGAACTTCCAAGCGTGTTCACATTGTGCTGTGTATTTTTTATGTGTGAAGTGCACTGTACCATATGTGATCACCGAGACTGCATTGGCACTGGCAGTGATCGCACATCACAACATAGCTTGCCAGTGCAACTGATCGAATTAAGTGTTACAGTAATGAATAATTAATCAAGTTCCGAAACTTTGTTCAGCCATGACAGTTACAAGCAAGTGGTGTGGCACTCTTTCTCTTTTACAGCAGCCCCACCCGGGTCTGCCCTGGGGGGACTTGGTGGGGTTAACTACGTTTTAGTTCCCAGGGTCATCCTGGTCAGCCCCACAGGGTGGGTTTTCCCCTCTATTCTGGGGCATGTGTTTCTGTCTACCCTTGATCCATTCACCTGTATTTTCCTTTTTTTAAACTCTCCCTACCGTCTCCGCTGTCTGTAGCTCTTGATATTGGATGTGTGTTGCTAAATGGTCTTATATTTATTTATCGTATTAGACCGGCTGTATACATACATTCAATATTCTGTTTAGGTTTTATTTTCACAAGCAGTGTAGGCACGTCCTGAAAAAGTCTTGTTGCTGTCGGGACGTTAAGCAATGTACAACCAACCAACCAATCTTTTACAGCATGCAGCATGTTGCACTTCGGGCGTAGGTTTCGAAGATAGCGTTTGTTTTGGTGCTGTGGTGTCGACATGAAACGGCAAAGCGATGGTAAAATGAATGAAAATAAACGTGACAAACCTTTATCAAGACGTAAAAATGCACAAAGCAACTTTGCACGTACGCTTTTTGGGGAAACAAAACAAGCTTATGTAGAACAATTAAAAAAGAACTCGTCGGCAGACCGAAATTCACAACAATGAGTCCGCGGGTATCGTGTATCACGTGTTGATTACGTGATTTCGGATACCTTATTGTTGAGTAATGATATTTGAGCTCAAAGCAAGCTTTTTCGTAATTGTTCTTCTCTTATTATAACCAAGTGTGAAAATGTATTTAAAAAGTAAATGAAATCCTTTTAAGTGACATATAGTGCATACTACCACTGAATACAGGAACAATGAGGCCCGTGTAAACTACTTATCCCCAATGAACATGGCTGCGACAGTCCTGGTTTCGTCTGCAGCCGTACTGGAAACAAAATGTGCTACAGAAAAATGTCTCCATCCTCCGGCGGTTTAAAACGAGTGCGCACTGCTTTTATTCATACTATACTTCATTTTGATATACCCAAACCTTTGTTACTCTCTAGAAAATCACTATCTCGCAAACGGCTGATCGTCTATGAAGGGCAGCTGCTAGACTATATCCAATGCACGTTCAGTCGAGTCTCCGGAGAAACGAACTGAAATAAGCAACGTCATCAATGACATTGATGTCTTGTTTTTGACTGAAACTTGGATAAAACCGGGTGGTGACGAGGTGAAATGTACCGAACTTGCCCCTGCGGTTTCACCGTCAAGTCATCCCACGTCCGTTTGGGGTAGCGGTTTTGCCATTATTTTTCGAGGTGACCTCGTGCCCTACTTCTCCTGTAACACTGCATTTGCCTTCGAACATTGTTCCTTTGAACTAGCACACGTAACACGTACGCTACCAAGCAAGCCACTACAGTTCTTCATCCTCTACCGGTCCCTCCTAATCGCAAAAAAAGCTGACTGATACCATGTTCTTTGATCAGTTTTCTGATTTACTTGAATACAGCAACTCACTCCATGTAACCTTGCTATTTTGGGAGACTTTAACTTCTACTTTGACTGCCCGCAGAACTCTAGTACTATGAAACTAATGGATCTTTTGAGTGTTTTTAACCTTGAACAGTCTGTTCGTCAGCCAAGTCACAAGCATGGTCATACTCTTGATTGGCCGCTACTACACCGACCAAGTGATAATTTTGTTCAGTCCACTTATGTGTCATATGCACTTGAGTCTTATCATCTATGCGTGATTGCTGAACTAGTTGTGTCTGTGCCACCCTTTCAGCCTGTATTTTTGAAAAAAAACAAAACAAACAACAACAACAACAACAAAAACCCGAAACATTCGTGCTATTGATAGCCTGGCTTTCAAAGCTGATTTGCATGAATATCTCAGCGAACACCCTGATCCCTGTGGGACAGTTGAACTCGGATCTGAGGTCACTACTTGACAAGCATGCTCCATCTGCTCGCCGTAAAATGTCATGTCGGACGTCCTCACCGTGGTTCAGCGCCGTGGGAGGCAAGCTTCTCGCTGCATCGAGAGAGCGACGACAAACTGAGAGACTGTGGCTGTGCACTGGACTTACTGTGCACAAGCAGACTTTCTGCGCTGCTAAGAAATATGTAACTCATCTGGTACTCGCGGCGAAGACAGCTTTCTTCAATACCAAGATTGCAGCAAGCAGCTCTGTAATGTGACCAACAAACTGACTGCTAGAAGGGATCCATCTCCACTCCCGACCATTTTCTCGCCAGCAGAGCTGCCTGACCAGTTCTGTAATTTCTTCAATGAAAACGTTCAGAACATTCGTCTTAGACTTGATGGACTTATTTCAAAGTCTCCATCACAGTATGACGTTCCCTTTTCTGGTCAGTGTCTCTCGTCCTTAAGACCTGTCAGTGAACAAAAACTTCATACTGTGCTGAAGAAAACAGAACAAAAGACTTGTAGTTTAGACCCACTTCCTACTACATTACTGTACGAGTGTATTGATGTTGTGCTTCCAGTCATGACCAAAGTTGTCAATGAGTCCCTGCGGACTCCGTCGAATTTCAAGTCCGCCATTGTTAAACCTTTGCTAAAAATGCACTCTCTAGATCCTAACAGTCTACAGAATTACCGTTCTGTCTCAAACCTCCTTTTCCTCTCTAAGATCGTTGAGAAAGATGTGTTGTCGGAACTTTTCGACCATCTGACCCCGAATCATATTCTTACTCCCAATCAGTCTGCTTACCGTGCAGGTCATTCCACTGAAACTGCGCTTGAAAAAGTTCTGAATGACCTCATGGAGGCTCTTGATGATGGCAAAGTATCTGTTCTTGCACTGTTAGACCTATCTGCTGCCTTTGATACGATTGACCATGACATTTTGCTACAACGTCTCTATTCTGTGTACAGCATTCATGAAACTGCTTTATCGTGGTTTAGATCATATCTGACAGACAGAACTCAATGCGTAGAAGTTAATGATAAGCTTTCCAGCCAATCCGCTGCACTTTGGCGTCCCACAAGGTTAATTTCTTGGACCAGTCCTCTTTACCCTGTATGTTCAGCCAAATTAATCGTTTTTCCATATCACATCATGCGTTTGCCGATGACAGTTCACCTGATCAGATTATGGGCACAATCGAGAGTCTTCAAGAGTGTGTCTCGGAGACTAAGATGTGGATGACTTTAAACAAATTACAGCTGAATGACGGAAAAACTGAGGCCATGATCATTGCTTTCCCGAGATTGATGAAGACGCTTACACTCCCCCAGTCATTACAAATATGTGGTGCCACTGTCCCCTTCTCCCCCCATGTAAAAAATCTGGGTGTCACACTTGATAGTAGCCTGTACATGCGCCTTCAGTGGCGGACCCCGGGGGGGGGGGGGTGGGGGCAAACTTTTTAAAAATGGTTATTTGTGGAAGTTGTATTTTACTATTCGATGGTTCTTATTTTCTTGTACGGTGTATTGTACAATTATCTCACGGGATCGGTGGGTGAGCATAGTGTGTTCATGGACCTATAGTCAAATATCCTCACTTGGTACTCATCACCTGCACCTGTCACAGTACTTCACGAAGACAGAGAGTGCCATGTGCCCCGCACTCACAGGAACTCATGTAAATCAGTGCCTCTTGCTGTGCGATACAATCCTCAGACTGATGCAATACGCCGCTGACTGCTGGTCAACCCCAGCGGTGGAAAAGTGTCCGATCATTGCTGGATTGGGGCCCAACTCAGCCCCTCAGCCAGGCATAGAGTTTCATGTGCCCCTTCAGTCACAGGGGCTCATGCAAAGCATTACCTCTTTCTGTGTCATACGAATGGTATTGCATCCTCATACGTGGCAGTCATCTAGGTCATCCTGCCACAATACCTTGCCTCTCTTCTCCAACTGTATACACCCTCAAGACCGAATTTGCGCTCTGCTGCCGACTCTCGAGTTTTACGTATCCCTCAGGTCTAAACAAAGTCGTTCGGTGAGAGCTCATTCAGGTAACAGAGCCCAGTTGTTTTGAATGGCCTTCCACGCGAACTGAGATCTGTGGATTCGAGAAGCGAGCCCTAAAGACCCATCTTTTTTCTGTCTGCTACGAATGTCACAGACCTGTCATGTTGAAGTCATCTCTATCTCTATTAGAAGTAGTGTGTGTGTGTGTGTGTGTGTGTGTGTGTGTGTGTGTGTGTGTGTGTGTGTGTGTGTGTGTGAGTGTACGCGCGCGTGCGTGAGTGCGAGTATGAGTCCATAAGCGTAGTATTTTTGAATGGTGACTTTATAGATTGTTTATAGAGTGCGTTGTATTTTGTTTTTAATACTTTTTGTAAATTGCGTTTTTGTAATTAGTTATTTTTGTACAATTAGTTTTTGTTAAGCGCCTAGAGCTCTAATCGGAGGTTAGGCGCTATACACGTACTCATTATTATTATTATTAGTCGGCACGTCTCGAATGAGTTAACCCTTTCCCTGCAACTGTACGCACATTTGTGTTTATGACATCCTTTTTCATTCAACCACCAAAAAACACAACCGTCCAAGAAACATTGATACAAATTGGTCTCAGCAAGAGGCATAGATCATGAGCCTCCTCAGTCGCGATGCCTCATGAGGATCTATGTCTCTTGCAGTTGGATCGTGTTCATTTTTTTTCTCAGCAGCGAAGGAGTTAAGAAGCTTTCTCTAATTATACAACTGTCACTAATACGCATTACTATATTATTATTATTATTATTATTATTATTATTATTATTATTATTATTATTATTATTATTATTATTTATTATTATTATTATTATTATGAGTCACAGTATCCTCATGTGCCCCCGCAGTTGCGGCGGCCCCTGAGGATCTGTTCCTCTTCTCTTCACGGATGATAATATTTGTCGTTGAATTTACGATGATTTCTAAATCACAATCTGCGTCCACAGGCAATAGAGGGAAATACAAATCTAGATTACGTTGCTTTTTCTTTTTACTGCACTTACTTTTTTTGCAATACTTTTTACTTGTCATGTCACGCAGTGTCCACCAAGCCACAGATTTGGTTACCGCACCTAACTGAGAATTTTACGTCTCCTGCAAACTCAGCTCATCACTTAACTGAAAACTTTACATCACCAAGTCCTGCAAAATCAACTCATCACCGAGCTGAAAACTGTACATCACCAAGCCCTGCAAACTCAACTCCTCAACCTTCAGTCACATGTGTACCATTTCCAGTCAAGTTTCCCACCAATGCCAGCTTCTTCCCTGCGATTTTCGGCCCACCATCCCTCCTGTATGTACACACAGACTTTGTGCTCGTCTCTCCTGTACCACCTCGTCCGGGGATATTCTGTATGAGTGGGTCAATGCTGACACGCCACCGGCCACATACAGGTAAGAGTGACTGACACACGTAGGGATTTTGTCACATTTATCATATTTCAAGGGAAGGTGCAGCGTGTTGCAACAAAAAGCACTCAACGAACCCGCATTTAACAGTCTTGCCTGTGAAGGCAAAAGACAGCGAGTCCATTTTTGCAAAAACCAAGATTTTCATTGTAATACAACGGAATTCTCGCTTTTAAAAAATATGGACTTACTGCCCTTTGTGTTCACAAGACAGCACGGATACGCTACAACAAAAGACAGAACGACTGTGATAGCTGAAAATTAATGTGATGCCAGATGATTCTTTAACTGTGACTGTCAATATCTTTACTGATGTGTGTAGTTTTCAGTGAATAACTCCCAATTCTGAAATTCAGCTTATTTCTCAAGTGTTGATATCGGCGCTATTTAGGTCATTGTTTTCACTGGGTGTTTTTGTCTTCACCAGATCGAAGGCATGGGGTGACTGTTGTAATCGATCACCTTTATTTACACTGACTGATTACACAATGATCATCCAATACCTTTGACCAGTCCGTACACATTCAGCACAACGTGAACTCATTCAAGGGGAACCTTAAATGTGTTAACCCTTTTAGCCCCGGATCTCTACAGCAGGAGATGGCTTGACCATGATAATTCAAGGGTAGTGCCAGATTAGCTTGGCACCGTCAGGCGCCAAGCTAATCTGGCACTACCCTTGAATTATCATGGTCAAACCATCTCCTGCAACGGGTACATAGTCGTTAAGCAACGCCTCCAAAATTTGAGAAATGGGACCTTGGGGCTAAAAGGGTTAACGCGAACGCGAATAACGCAGCCAGCTATCGTAATATCTTGTGGTCGACCGGTAGATTAGTTTGCAAGTGAGTTTTACAACCAGCGGAAATGTTTGCAGTTCTGACTACATCACTGTCGGTATAATAAAACTGTAATTACGGTATTTATGATGCGCTTATCTTATAATAATTATAACTCTAAACGCGCACTCACAACTCGCGCACACATGCGCACGCTTTTGACAATGACTCACGTACCATAAATACATGACGACAGTCAGCTTGGGATGGGGAGTGTGGTGATGTCATAGTGCTAGAACTGTTTAAATAGGTGAGTTTCGAGGGCGGACTGGAAGGAGGAGAGAGTGTTTCTGACGGAGATAGAGTGGGAGAGTGTTCCAGGTGGATGGACCGTAGACGGAGAAGGAGCGGGGGCCGAAAGTGCTGAGTTTGGTGCGGGGGATGTGGAGGCAGAGAGGATCGGAGGCGGAGCGGAGGGAGCGGGAAGAAGTGTAGGGGTGAAGTAAGTTGGAGAAATAGGCAGGAGCGTAGTTGTTAAGGGATTTGTAGCAGAGAGACAAAATCTTGTATTGCATGCGTTGGGGGATGGGGAGCCAATGAAGGAGTTTGAGCAGGGGAGTGATGTGGGCGGATTTCTTCTTTCTGAGGACGAGGCGGGCAGCATTGTTCTGGACGCGCTGGAGAGTGAAAGTGGTGGAGTGAGGGAGGCCGGAAAGGAGAGACTTGCAATAGTCGATGCGAGATAATATGAGAGAGACAAGAAGTTTGGTGGCAGCTTCGGTAGTGAGGTATTTTCTGATCTGATTGATGCGGCGGAGGTGGAAATATCTATCTGAAACCATGTAATACCTACCCAGTATGATAAAACTCTCCATTATATAAACATGGCAAGCAAGAAGCACATATCTAGATCATCATGAGCCCCCGCGACTGATGATCTGTGCCTCTTGCATTTGGTTGTCATTTAAAATTGGTTTGTCTGAAGAGTTTAATGGAAATTTGTACTGAAATGTGCATTATTATTATTATTTTTTTTTTGCATATGTGCAGCTTTACAGACAAGTGTCTGGATCAAGTGATACGTGACCGTTGCTATGACAACAACTACAAGATCCCTAGGCTGATGCATTTCGTCAACTTCGGAGGGCGCCCCATGCCCTTCCACACGTTCGTCGGCTTTTTGAGCGCGCTTCGCTTTATGCAGGTTTGTACTTCCATCTGGTACGGATAGTTAGTTCCATTATTACACATAAATAATAATAATATTTAATAATAATAATAATATGACAAAAGTAATAATATTATATTGATAATAATAATAATAATAATAATAATAATAATAATAATAATAATAATAATAATAATAATAATAATAATAATATAAACTTTACAAGTGATAAAATGATAAAATAAATAAATAATGAAATAGATACATAATAAAAAATAATAAATAAATAAATAAATATGTTGACAGTAACATGAACACAGGAAAGAACAATAAATATACCTTTGAAGCCGCCTATATACCATGCCTTTATGACATGTGCGGCTTATAATCATGTCATCTTGACAACGGATTCTGTCCCTTCTTTGCTATGCTTCATACGGAAGACCTAAATGGCACATCCGACACAGTCTATTTCGGAGTCTAAAATAAAACCTAACGCAAATACTCCACGCATAACTCCGATTAACACTCAACAGAAATCTAAGCGTAATTTTTAAAAACCAGTAAGTAGTACAGTGAAACTTCCTGAGCATCACAGTAATGAATTAGCCCTGTGACTGCCAGAACATAACGAGCAGAATCCAAATGCAAGAGGCATAGATCCTCATGAGCCCCCGCATTTGCGGGGGCTCATGAGGATCTATGCCTCTTGCTGACCTCACTTTGTATCCATGCTACTTGGCCGAAACTAAATTTGTTGGCGTTGAGTTAACAAAGATTTTAGAAACACAATCTGCGCACACTAGCAGGAAAGAGGTTTGCCCCAAAACACGTAATGTATGGTGTGACTAGTACCATCACACCACACGCTGATCATAAATTGTAACTACAGTACTAATCTTTAATAATACATGGTATTTATATAGCGCATTTCTCATATTTATAATAAGGGGAGATTTGGCGGCTCGGTGGTAGAGCGTTTGATTCTTGTCCAAAAGGTCGTGGGTTCGAACCCAGCTGGGGTCAAAATTTGTTCAGGCCTCTTTTCGGCGCCCCGTCTTTGAAATCACCGGTGGACAAAAGACGTTAAGTCCTAAACGTTTACCGTTTCGTCATATTTATAATATAACTCAATGCTCTGTCTCTCTCTGTCTCTCTCTATCTCTCTTCAACACACACACACACACACACACACACACACACACACACACACACACACACACACACACACACACACACACACACACACACACACGCACACACACACACACACACACACACACAGAGTCTGCAGGGGATGTGTACAGAAATACTGTAGAAATTACTCGAAAGTCTGAGAGAAAAAGTAAGTTTTCACACATTATCTTTTTTACACAGCCCTGTCTGCTGCTGTACCATGCAGACCGGCTGCCCACAGGTGACTACTGGAAAACGCTGGTCCGCCTCCTGCCCCATATTCTGCACGTGAAGCTCAAGCCACCCAAGTCTATTTTTAACCGCACGGTCAAGGCCGTGGAGCACCAATCAGACATTGTGCGCCTGGAGGCCGTGAAAAGTAAGTACGTGTTTGTTTAGCCTTGTGTTAACCTCCTTGCTGAGTGCAAAATTGCAAGAGGCATAGACCCTTATGAGCCCCCGCATATGCGGGGGCTCATGAGGTTTTATGTCTCTTGATGATCACATGCATGTGTGTAAGCCAGATACAAAGAACAGTATTCAGTAGTGCACGATTCTCTCTTGGCTTGACTTCGCGAACGAAGATTCTATAGGGGTTGCCCACGGCGTCTGCAGGCATGCTCATGACTGCGGAGTCCAATCTGGGACAGGCAGGTACGACCGCAGTGGCTGCAGAGGGAGGTCTGGTCAGGGTTCCGAGTTGTGGCATCTCTGTTTTTTCTCCTGAGCCGCTTGTCTTTAAGACTGGCTCTGCAAGAGTCCTCAAAGGAGACGGCTGCCTTGTAGATGGTGGAGCGCCAGGTGTCGCGGTCCGCAGCAAGTGAAGACCACTGGCGGTGGTCGATTTGGCAGGCACTAAGTGACTTCTTGAGACAGTCTTTGTGTCTCTTCTTTGGTGCCCCTCTGTCTCTGTGTCCAGTGGTGAGCTCGCCGAACAGGGTGATCTTGGGTAGGCGATGATCCTCCATCCTGGAGACGTGCCCAGCCCAGCGGAGCTGTGTCCGCAGCAGCAAAGCCTCGATGCTCACAGTTTCTGCCTGTTCAAGGACCTCGACGTTTGTGACACAGTCACTCCAGTGAATGCCAAGGATGGTACGCAGGCAGCGCTGGTGGAAGTGTTCGAGGTGTCGTAGTTGGCTGCGTTAGAGAGCCCAAGACTCGGAACCATACAGCAGGGTGGTGAGGACGACAGCTCTGTACCCGCTGATCTTGGTGCCTGTTTTCAGCTGTTGATTGTGCCACACCCGCTTGTATAGACGCCCGAAAGAACTGTTCGCTTTTGCCAGCCTGCTGTCCATCTCCTTGTCCAGCTTGGCGTCTGACGTGATGATGCAGCCGAGGTAGGTAAACTGGTGCACTGATTTCAGTTCAGACTCGCCGATGGAGATGTGGGGAGGGCGATGTTCTACCTTGGGTGCCGGCTGATGGAGGACCTCTGTCTTTTTCAGACTGACCTCGAGTCCAAAGATCTGGGCAGCATCTGCGAAGCAGGACGTGATGCGCTGCAGGGCTCTCTCGCTGTGTGCAACGAGGGCAGCGTCGTCAGCAAAGAGCAGCTAACGAATCAATTGGTCTAGGGTTTTCGTGTGGGCCTGCAGTCGTCTGAGGTTGAACAGATTGCCATCGAGACGATACCTGATGTACACTGCATCATCATCGTCGAAGTCCACTGTGGCCTTCTTCAACATCATGCTAAAAAAGATGGTGAAGAGGGTCGGCTCCAGCATGCAGCCCTGCTTCACACCGTTGAGAATGGGAAATGGTTCTGAGAGGTCATTGTTTAGTCTGACCTGGCCTTGCTGGTCCTCGTGTAGCTGGATGATCATGCTGAGGAACTTTCGGAGACAGCCAAGTCGCTCCAGTATCTGCCACATGCCTTGCCTGCTCACAGTGTCGAACGCTTTTGTTAGGTCGACAAACGTTATGTACAGCCCTTTGTTCTGCTCGTGGCACTTCTCCTGAAGCTGTCTCAGCACAAAGACCATGTCGGTGGTGCTCCTGTTGGTTCTGAAACCACACTGGCCCTCTGGGAGGTGGTCTTCAGCGATGGCAGGTACCAGCCGATTCAGGAGCAGCCTTGCAAGAATTTTTCCGGCAATGGACAGCAGTGTAATTCCACGGTAGTTGGAGCAGGCAGACGTCTCTCCTTTGTTCTTGTAGAAGGTGATGACGACTGCATCGCGGAGATCCTTTGGTAGTGTTTCTTCCTCCCAGTAGCAGAGAAAGAGGTCGTGGAGCTTGTTGTGGAGTGCAGGGCCTCCATGTTTCCAGATCTCTGGTGGGATTCCGTCAATGCCTGCTGCTTTGCCACTCTTGAGCTGGTGGATGGCCGTGAGGGTCTCTTCTGCGGTGGGCGGTTCGTCCAATTTAACCTTCACTGGGAGGTGTGGGATTTGGAGGATGACTGCTTCTTGAACAGTGCGCTCAGCGCTGAAGTGGTCCTGAAAGTATTCCGACCAGCGGTTCAAGATGGAGGTATTATCTGTGAGGACTGCCTGTCCATCAGCGCTTCGCAAGGGACTTTGTAACAGGTGCCTGGGGCCATACACTGCTTTCAGTGCTTCGTAGAAGCCCCTGTAGTCACCGTTGTCAGCGCAAAGCTGGGTCCTCCGTGCAAGTCTGGTCCACCACTCATTCTGTAGATCTATGAGCTTGCGCTGGAGACTGCTGCAGACGAGGCGGAAGGCAGACTTCTTCACAGGGCATGAGGGCTGGGCTAGGTGGGCCTGGTGGGCGGCTCTTTTTTTTTTGCTAGGAGTTCCTGGATCTCTACGTCGTTTTCGTCAAACCAGTCTTTGTTCCTCTTTCTAGCGAAACCCAAGACTTCTGCAGAGGATTTTGCAATAGCAGTTTTCAGTTGTTCACAGAGTGTTTCAGGGGAAGAGTCTGCTGGGTCAGCTGTGTCTTTGAGCCTGCGCTGTAAATCTGTCTGAAAGGCCGCTTTCACGTCGTCACGCTGAAGGCTGGCAACATCAAGCTTTTTTTTGGGGGGCCCCCCTTTCTTGGGTTTTGGCTTGAAGTGGAGCCTGAGTTTGCAGCGGACGAGGCGGTGGTCAGTGTGGCACTCTGCGCTGGGCATCACTCTGGTGTGGAGGACGTCACTGCGGTCCCTCTGACGCACTAGGACATAGTCGATAAGGTGCCAGTGTTTGGAGCGAGGATGCATCCAGGTGGTCTTTCGACTGTCCTTTTGCTGGAAAGTGGTGTTGGTGATAACAAGCTGCTGCTCTGCACAGAACTCCAACAGTAGGCGGCCATTGTCATTGCAGTTCCCAACGCCATGCTTGCCGAGGACTCCTTTCCAGGCTTCAGAGTCCTGGCCCACTCTGGCGTTGAAGTTGCCAAGGACAATGACTTTGTCGTCTGCAGGGGTGCTCTGTAGGAGGCTGCGCAGGTCAGCGTAGAACTTGTCCTTTTCTGCAGGCTCTGCCAGGAGGGTTGGGGAGTACACACTGAAAAGGGTGACGTGTTGCTGGTGTCTCAATGGGAGGCGCATGGACATGATGCGGTCTGAGTGACCGGTTGGTAGGTTTTCCAGCTTAGTCGCAATGGAGGTCTTGACCAGGAAGCCCACACCTGAGAGCCGTCTTTCTGATGCAGACCTGCCTGACCAGTAGAGGGTGTAGCCAGCGCCAAGTTCTTGGAGACTGCCTTCGTCCGGGAGACGTACTTCGCTGAGCGCGGCGATGTCGATGTTAAGCCTCCGCACTTCATGGGCAATAAGGGCGGAGCGACGTTCAGGGCGTCCTCTGTCTGCTGTGTCGAGCATGGTTCGGATGTTCCAGCATGCTACATTAAGTCCGGTCGTGGTCGTCATGAGAGTGGATCCATTGTTTTTACTTGTTTTCTGACCGCAGGAGAAGATGCCCGTTGACCGCGGCTAGCCAACTGGGGTTGTGAGGGGATGAGCTTTGGTTAGGCCACCTTTTCTAGGCCCCTCTCCGTGTGGAGCAAGCAGTGCTGTCCCTAGAGAAGGCTGCTTGGTCGTTCAGGGTGTGCCGAGTGACATTGTCATCCCCAGGTCAACATTAGGCGACCAATATCCTGAACCGCCTGCATGCAGGTTTGAGACTGCGGCTTCCAGTGACATCTTTCACCTGCCGTTTCGCCCCTCGCCCGTCGCTACAGGACTTGGAATGGTCTGTGTCATGGTCCGTGGACGTTTCCTAAAGCCTGCGCGGTGGAGCTTTTTGGTGGAGTGCAGTGTGCGCAATACTGGCCCCACCCTTTAAACCCTTGGTTCGTCTGCCATGGTCTAGCAAGCTGGGACGGTGGCATCGAGGTCCTCGGGTCGTAGGTTTTATATCAGACTGTCCTTGTCCTAGTCTCTGGCTCAAAAACCTTCCCCGGAGACACTGGGGCTTTGAGGTCAGGGTTTTCCTCCCCTAGCCTTTCCGCAGCCAAGCGGCCAAGCCTTTGGTTATACAAACCTAACCTGCAAGGCAGCAGGGGACTCGTGGAGGGCGGGGTCGTCTATGTCCCGTGCAAATGTGAACATCTGCCCACTGCTCACGAATCTACAATGTATACTACTTACAACATGTTAAGGGCCACCCTGAAAAATGGTCATGATTTCAAATGAGTCTACAGTCTTGTCTAAAAGTTCCATACAAAATCTTAACTCGTTCGAGACGTGTCGCCTCCGCATAAGCCGCGTATCTGGAGGCGGCACGTCTTAAATGAGTTAACATATTTGGCAGAGTTGTGCTCTCAGGAGAACGCACGCGGGCGCTAACAAATATTTTGCTATGTTTTTGTTTTTAGAGTGGGGCGGAATGTACATAGACACGGACTACTTCATCCTGAGAAGCCTGGACGATTTGCGGAATTTCTCCACCGTCATGGGCGTGGCAAAGCCGAGGTTCAACTACGCCAATGGTGTTTTTCTGGCCGAAAAAGACGCCCCGTTTCTGGAGCTGTGGTACGGAAACTACCAAACATTCGACGACAGCAACTGGGCATACCACTCCACTCAGCTGCCCTTCAAACTTCATAGGCAAAACCCCAAAGTTTCTTTTCACGAAGTGAACACGTTTATTGGACCGACCTACCTAACTATTAAAAGAGTATTTTACCAGAATTTTTTTCCTTGGTGGAGAATGCACGGTATCCACCTTTACATGCGCTCCAATAGACAGTATGTTAGAGGAAATTTTGAAAACCAGAACAGTTCTCTAGGGCAAGTGACGAGACACATTCTGTTTGGCGACCACAGGAATTGTTTTGCGGAAAGAGGTATAAATGGAAACGTGACCAGAGTGGATATTGCGGAACAGATGTTATCTGTTTTGCGAAAAGAGGTCTAATTGGAAACGTGTTTAGAATGGATTTCTACGCCGCACGACTCCCAACAACGAACGAGAGCGAAGACACGGTGGATAAACAACTTCTGCTAAAAGAATAGACAAGACTCCACACATCTCCAAGAGGCATAGATCCTCATGAGCCCGTGGGCTCATGAGGATCAATGCCTCTTGGAGATGTCTGAAGTCTTGTCCACACTTACGGTTCAATCTGGTTATTGTGTAATATTTCCTTGCGCGTAGGTACGGGGCATTTTATCATGTATAGTTGTCTTATAAATCTTTATTATTATTATTATTATTATTATTATTATTATTATTATTATTATTATTATATTATTATTATTATTATTATTATTATTATTATTATTATTATTATTATTATTCGTAGTAGTAGTAGTAGTTGTTGTTGCTGTAGTAGTATATGAATACTGAAGAACGTATGTCTGCGAAAATAGAATAAATAGAAACATGATTAAAATGAATATTGGAAAACAGTATATGTGGCCGTATGAACATGCTAATGAGGATTTCTAATGAGGAGGCCTAAATGCATATCGGGCAACAGTTAACCCCTTAACTGCCGGGGCAAGGTGAACGCTATCCATCTGCACGAGACATAAACCCTCAAGAGCCCCCGCAGTTGAGGGGACTCATGAAGATTTATGCCCCTTTTTCGTCCTGTAATCTTGATGCTTTCATTATATATGTTTCACGTCACACCTTCAGTTTGGACACACACACACACACACACACACACACACACACACACACACATGAACACAAAACCCTCAGACTGGGTGACCTACCATTTTATGTGAAAATGGGTTCCCATATTTCTATTTATTCTAGGGCTCTGGAGTTGATGCCAATGTTTAGAACTCACCTTATAACTAAGCTCTACAACTTAAAATAAAATAGACATTTTCTAGAAACAGAGCCACTGGATGGAAAAAAAATGGGTGTTTACCCCAAAAGTGGGTGCCTCTCACACAAAACTGGGATTACAGTGAAAATACCTCACTAAAGATACCTTTGGTTGATTTTACTATTATGATTGTTTGAGTGGGGTTGTAAGGGGGTTGGGGGGGGGGGAGAAGTGTGTGTGTGTGGGGGGCGGGGCGGGGGGGGGGGGGGGAGGGGAGGGTGGAGGGGGGTCATCACTTTTGGTTTATAGAGCTGCTCAATGCACTCTTATGAATGAAAGAGTTTCATTATCAGTGGAATCAGTAGGTCATTTCAGAGGCGCACACTGAGTTGCACGTCAAACCACTCACAAATACTCATTTGGAGTGCACCAGATGGATCCAGTTGGCAAAGTCCCACATTCCACACTATAGGACAGCTAAGACTGAAAAGCAATCGTGGCGTTTATGGCGCGGTACAAGGTTTAAAACTAAGAAAATGTTGTTTTTAGAAGCGTGTCGGGCAAAAGTTTTTATGAAAACTGTTTTAAAACCTCTTTTAACTCAACTTTTCTTAATGTTAAAAGTGTTTTATTGTACATTACTTAACGTCCCGACAGCAACAAGGCTTTCTCAGGACGTGCCTGCACTGCTTGTGAAAAAACAACAACTAAACAGAACATTGAATGTATATCGCCAGCCGGTCAAATACATTAAATAAACCTAACACATGGGGCCTACATAAAGCTAAGACCATTTAGCAACACACATCCAATATCAAGAGCTACAGGCAGTGCAGACAGTAGGGAGAGTTTTAAAAAGTCAAATACAGGTGAATGGACAAAGGGCCGACAGAGACACATGCCCCAGAATAGAGAGAAAAACCCACCCTGTGGGGCTGACCAGGGTGCCCCTGGGAAATAAAAAGTAGTTAACCCCACCCAAGGTTTTATTTAACGTATTGGACCGGCTGGCGACATACATTCAATATTCTGTTGAGTTTTTGTCACTAGCAGTGCAGGCACGTCCTGAGAAAGTCTTGTTGCTGTCGGGACGTTAAGCTATGTACAATCAATCAACCTTCCTTCAAACGGACAGCATTCACACAAATAATACTTTACTATTACATCAGAAAATGGCCCATCCAAGCCTGCACTCTTTTAACTGCACTAAACGACTGACTGGTGCAGACGACGCATGAAACGACGCTGACTCTGTGACGTCATTTCCATTCAATCAATTTGTGCATACAATCCAAAAGGAGATGCGGCATTGATAACATCGACAAACCTACAAAATAAAGCAACAGGTTCAACCAAAAGGTCGGGCAGGACAAAAGACAACAGCAGCCTCACCCAAAGTCTAAACGTCCTCTCTTACAATGCGCACTCATACAATCACTTCACTTCTTAGCAACCGGCGCACGAATATAATTATAGGCCAAGTCAAACTAAAACAGAAGATAGTGGCGAAAAACCCTTTAAAATAGAAACAAAGAACGACGTTTCAGATCAAATATTCTTCATCTGACATGGAAACAAACGTAGAAAACGTATAGGCTAAGTCCCTGGTGAACGTATACATGAATCTCAAATCTGCCACTAGACATCACCTTTCTCCACATCACCCCGGAAGTACATTACAACTCAACACTTTTTTTTAACAAAACAACCACACCCTCAAATAACAAACCTAATTCTGTAGAAACATAAACAATTTACTCCCTAAAACAACAAAATATCCCCCCTGACCCATATCAGCTATGAAGTTATTTATAGCTAGCTGAGAAGGGTGATGTAATACATACACGCTCATTTTCAGGGTTCTGTGTCACAACACACACACACACATTGCTGAGAGGGACAAGTTTTCAAACACACTACCGGCGTGTCTGTTAAACACAAAAGTGCATGTGTTAACGCCAAAATGAGAAAAACGGATTTTTTTACTTTTTATGAATCTTTACCGCAAGACAATGCAGAAACAACCCTCAGAAAAAATGGGTGTCTGACTTGGAAACCCAGAATTATACACATACCCAGTTTCCATAAGGATGGTAAAGACAGTCACCCGTTTTAGGTCTTTCGTCTACACACACACACACACACACACACACACACACACACACACACACACAAGGAAAAAGGAAGATATAAGTAGCAAATTGTGCACTCGTAGTTATATCTAGGTTTGAAAAATGTTAACATTAAAAATGGTACATTTTGATAATTTGTATTGTAATTGTCTTTTCTAAGCGTGTTTCTTTCTTTGTTCTCTAAGTTAGAGAGTGATCATCGATTGAGCGATCAACTGAGTGTTTGTGTGTGACCGAAATCCGCAAATTTTGAAGTTGCTCCCTGAAGGCTGTATTACACTTCTGGAAACAGATCGAGCGTGATAGTTCAAGGGTTTTGCTAGAATACCTTGGCTCCTATAGGCGCCAAGCTATTCTGGCACAACCCTTGAACTATCACGCTCGATCCATGTCTTGCCGTGGCATGTAGGAGTTGAATGATAACTGAAACAGAGACTGTTTCAATCAACTGTGCATTATAAACCAATACATGATCATCGACCTAGTTGGTCTTAAGACAAAGCCATAGGAATGGGCGGGTTGTGTGTGTGTGTGTGTGTGTGTGTGTGTGTGTGTGTGTGTGTGTGTGTGTGTGTGTGTACTAAATAAGTGACACGAAGCATTATTTGCAAAGTCACTCGAAAGGGTAGCTCGTACTTCTTGCGCTAAGTCTTAGAATCCCCACCCCCCAAAAAAACCAAACAAACCCAAAACAAACAAAGCAAAACACAAACAAACAAACAAACAAACAAACAAACAAATAACAAACAAACGAAAACTCGCCCAAAATCAAACAAACAACAACAACAAAACAAAAACCAAACAATAACAGCAAAAACAAACAAAAACAAACAAAGCAACAAAGAAACAAAGCAACAAACAAACAAAGAAACAAAGAAACCAACAAACACACACACACACACACACACACACACACACACACACACACACACACACACACACACCTCCCCCTACCCATTCCACACCAGGAAAACCACTGGGCATACACTTTTTGACATCACCCTATTTCACAGCAACCGTGATTGCTCGGTACGGTTTTCACTCACACCGCAAAAATGTAAAAAGCCTGCCGCAAAAGGGTAATTTCACTTGGCAGTACTCTCGAGCCGCGCCCGGATCAGTGTAAAAGGCCGCCCGCAAACGGAGGTGGTTAGTCATTAACTAGTGAAATTGCGACAGTGTCGAATTTATCTAAGGTTTCTGCTTGACCCTTTACATCACTTCGCAGCGGCTATTTCGTGGACAACACCAACCACTTGTCCACAAACGCAGGTCAAGACAAACCGTGCCGCAAGATCGGCCTTGAGATGCTGTCCTCGGTAACTGCATTCGTGGGAAACGGGCTGAGGTTGTCCAGGGATATCGTTACTGTGAAGTGAAATCATGGAAGGGTTCACTGAATTTTTCCACGTTTTCACGCAGGCCCTTTATACTTTTGTATTGTGACAAATTTCCAGTCGGGACGCAAAACGGCGGTGGTAAGTGTAAAGTGAAATTGCGGCAGTGTCAAATTTATCTAAGGTTTCCGCTTGACCCTTTCTACTTTTTTTTGTCTTTGGCATTTTATACCGCGGAGCATTTTTCACTTGACAGTAACTATTTCGTAGACAAAAGCCAACCACTTGTCCACAAAAACACGTCAAGGAAACCGTGGCGCACAATCGGTCTTAAGATTCTGTCCTCGGTAACTGCAATCGTGGGGAACGGGCTGAGTTTGCCCACGGATATCGTTACTGTGAAGTGAAATCAGAGTAGGGTGCAATCACTGGTCAAAGAATACAGGCCTTCTTCAAAACTTAGAAAACTATCTTTCCCCTTTGATTCTCGAGACATCACAACTGCGGTAGTGCAATGAAGACAGTGCCTGGGGGAAAAAAAAAAAAAAAAAAAAAAACGGCGACGGGATTCTCTGCTCAGTAACTGCATTCGTGGGGAACACGCTGAGGTTCACCACGGAAATCGATACTGTAATGTGGAATCACGGGATTCAGTTCTCTGCTCAGAAACTGCATTATTGAACAACGCGCTGAGTTTCTCCACGGAAATCCATACTGTGAATGTGGAATCACGGTAGGGAAGTAAAATAGGGTGTGTAACGTCTCTTCTGGACGCGCTGACGGTCATGCAAAAACGCCGAGCGAGTGAAAATCGTACCTCCAAACCAACGGCGATGGTTACGTCAGTAGGCCCTTGAACATTTTTGTCTTTGGACAAGTTCAAAAGTTCATTTTACCATATACAGTAACCACTGCCGTTTCAGTGGAGGTACAGTTTTCACTCGCGCGGTATTTTCGAATGACAGTCGGCCCCGTCTAGAGGAGAAGCTACACGCCCCATTTCACTTACCATGGATTCCACATTACAGTATCGATTTCCGTGGAAAAGCTCAGCGCGTTCCCCACGAATGCAGTTACTGAGCATAAAATCCCGTCAGAGAATACAGGCCTTCCTCAAAGCTTAGAAAACTATTTTTCCCCTTTGATTCTCGAGACATCACGGTAACTGCGGTAGTGCAATGAAAACAGTGCCTCCAAAACGGAGACAGGATTCTCTGCTCAGTAACTGCATTCGTGGGGAACGCGCTGAGGTTCACCACGGAAATCGATACTGTGATGTGGAATCACGGAATTCTCTGCTCAGAAACTGCATTCATGGGGAACGCCCTGAGTTTCTCCACAGAAATCGTTACTGTGAATTGAAATCACGGTAGGGTGCAATCTTGACAAATTTTGAGTCGGAACCTGTCCTCATCATGTCTGTTTTGGTGACACCGATGTCAAAAAGTGGATTTGAGAACTTTCACTTCACAGTATCGATATATGGGGACAAACTCAGCGCGATCGCCACGAACGCGGTTGAGTGCACGGAATCCCAATGCCGTTTTTGCGGTACGGGCCGTTTTCCTTGCACTACAAGTTTTCCGGTTATAGCAACCGTTGTCTTGGAGAAAGTCAATGCGTTCTCCACAACTGCAGCTGCTGTGAAGAGAATCCCAGTCATGAAAATTTTGGAATAATTTGGAAAAAAACAACATTATCATGACTGGGATTCTCTGCTCAGTAACTGCATTCGTGGGGAACGTGCTGAGGTTCACCACGAAAATCGATACTGTGATGTGGAATCACGGGATTTTCTGCTCAGAAACTGCATTCGTGGGGAACGCCCTGAGTTTCTCCACGGAAATCGTTACGGTGAATTGAAATCACGGTAGGGTGCAATCTTGACAAATTTTGAATCCCAACGCCGTTTTTTTGCGGTACGGGCCGTTTTCCTTGCACCACAACTTTTCCAGTAATAGCAACCGTTGTCTTGGAGAAAGTCAATGCGTTCTCCACGACTGCAGTTGCTGTGAAGAGAATCCCAGTCAAGATAATGTTGTTTTTTCCAAAGTTTTACGGCAGGCCCTTCACATTTGCGCGCCTCCTGACTTCCTTGGATGTGGTCGGGGTTATCCGTTTATCATGCTCCCTCATCACTCTGTTATTGAACCCCGATTCTCCGCTACCCGTTTGCATGGTCGGCATTTCACCGACCTTCGTCATTTGATAGGGCCGGCAGACATTTGAAAGATGCTTCCCCGACGGGGCGCCCCATACCCCCGGGACTGGTTTTCAACTAATAAAAGCGCTACCTCTTTCCATGAGCTTAATGAGCCATTCGCTGTTTCACCGTACAAGAGTGTGTGTAACTTGGACATTGCTATGCTTAATCTTTGAGACAAGCACATGACATTAGTGGCAGGATCAGCCAGAATGCACCACCTTCCCACGCAATCTCTCCTGCCACTCATCACGAGGAGCAGATGGGAGTCGTATCGCCCTAATACACCTCAACAAACTGCCAGCACGCGTCGCAAAAAGCCAGACAAAATGCACGTACGGTCTGTGTGTTGTGCTCGGTAAACGATATGCACCGTCAGCCAAGTACGCTTCGATGGACCAAAAGGAAAAGGCGAGACCCGGTGAAACCAACAAGAGCCTGAACGCCCGCGCTCGAGTCCCCATGGCACAGCACCAGAGCATTACGACTCGAGGCGGAAAACCACGGTACAGTTGACTCGCAGAGCTTGCGACAAGGACTTTGACACTTTGCTGAACGGCGACTCGGTGAGAACGCACACGAGCTAGCAAGCCGAACGACTCTCGGAGTTTGTCACTTGTGTCACCACATGAGCAAACCCACCCACACCAGCTTCGCATCGTACCTTACCTTCTCCTGACCGTAGGCTGCCGAGTAATTTCCGTCGCGTGCCGCGAAACAACTCGTGTACCTTCTTTTCTTGGACGTGCCTACGGGAAGACGTGAGCGGGAAAACAAGTTTGCCACCCACACTTCGCACGCCGAGCGGTCACCAAGTCGCCTGAAATGCGGGGGGAATGCTTACATCGATCGACCTTCGCTGACAAGCCCACCCATATATGTATAGTGATCACCTTAGACAGGCATTGAAGAGCGCTGTATAGCACTAAAACAGCCTGACCACAACCAACCCCGCCAACACCTCCACCACGATAAAATGTCGCAGTGCACACGCTATCCCAACAAAGAACTACACCTCCCCCCCCTCCCCCCCTCCTCACCTCCCTACCCATTCCATACCACAACAACCACTGGGCATACACTTTCTGACATCACCCTGTTTCACACCAAGCGCGATTGCACGCCACATGAACGATTTCCTTGGGGGAAACTCAGACGCGGTGGTTAGTGTAAAGTGAAATTGAGGCAGTGTTGAATTTATCTAAAGGTTTGCGTTTGGCCCTTTACATTCTTTTTGTCTGTCATTTTCTGCCGAACATTTTTTACTTTGCAGTAGACAAAACCAACCACGTGTCCACAAACGCAGGTCAAGGAAACCGTGCCGCAAAAATCGGCCTTGAGATTCTCATCCGCAGTAATTGCATTTGTGGGGAACGGGCTGAGTTTGTGTACGGATATCGTTACGGTGAAGTAAAATCACGGTAGGGTGCAATTTTGACAAATTTCGAGTTGGGACCTGTCCGCGGCATGTCTGTTTTGGTGACACCGATTACAAAAAGTCGATTTGAAAGGGCCTGCCTCAGAACTTGTAAAATTGTCATCCTAAGTCAACTTTCACTTCACAGTATCGATATCCGGGGACAAACTCAGCGCGATTGCCACGAATGCGGTTCATTACTGAGCACACAATCCCAATGCTGTTATGTGGTACGGTTTACCTTGCACTACAAGTTTTTCACGTAATAGCATCGGTTGTCTTGGAGAAAGTCAATGCGTTCTTCACGACTGCAGTTGCTGTGAAGAGAATCCCAGTCATGATAATTTTGTTTTTTCCAAAAACTGTACCGCAAAACGCCGTTTTTTGTGACACGGGCCGTTTTCCTTGCACCACAACTTTTCCGGTAATAGCAACCATTGTCTTGGAGAAAGTCAATGCGTTCTCCACGACTGCAGTTGCTGTGAAGAGAATCCCAGTCATGATAATGTTGTTTTTTCCAAAGTTTTACGGCAGGCCCTTCACATTTGAGCGCCTCCTGACTTCCTTGGCTGTGGTCGGGGTTATCCGTTTATCATGCTCCCTCAGCACTTTTGGACTGATGTGCTGGGGTAGAAATATAATATGTAAAAGAGATCAAGATCGTCTTAACAAAGTAATCCAGAAAGGGGGCGCAGTGATTGGTAGGGCAGAGGATACTTTGGACACACTGTCCAACAGACGGACTACGAACAAACTGGCTGACATTCTTGATGACAAAACACATCCTGTGACTTAGATATGAATTTGACAGCAGACGTATCGAACGAAGTGACAGATTTTGAGTACCCAAAAGTAGTACGTCACATTATGCCAACTCTTTTGTCCCTCAGGCTGTTACCCTTTTCAACAGTAATATCAGTAGATCATAGTGTCTGTCAACATTCTTTAGTTCTTTCAGTAGTTCACTGGAACATTGCTGACACCAGAAGCACAGGGGAAATCCACCATAAGTCTTTCTGATGCCAAGAGTGTTACAAAGGTAACAATACCTCTGTTACAGTTCATCTCTTTAATTGAGAATTATAGGTTGTTATTTAATTATTTCAATGAGTGCATGATGATGCCATGTGTTGCCTAGGCAGAAGGGAATTTCCCCAAGAGGGATTAATAAAGTATTATTGTATTGTATTGTATTGTATTGTATTGTATACATATGTGTGACCTTTGTGACAATAAGTAAAGGTCTGGCTTCCGCACCACCAAAATCCATTTTTTCTCAAAATAGAGTCGAGTAAATTAGTATGCACAGGAAAGTCTTATCACCAGTTACCTTTGTGTGCTAAATTTGATTGAACGACCACGGGCCCTAAATATACTCATTTTTGCTTCGCATGGTGTTAGCCCAAAAATTACCAAAATCACCATAGAATATCCTCCTCCCCCCCAACCACCATCCTTTTTGTTTTGTTTGTTTGTTTGTTTGTTTGTTTTGTTTTGTTTTGTTTGCTTGTTTGTTTGTTGCTTATTTTAAAATGTTATTTATTAATTTTTATTATTTTGTTTTTCATTTGTTATTTATATATTTATTTTATTTTATTTTACTTATTTTATTATTTATTTAATTTTTTTTGGAGGGGGTATTATTTCTTATTTTTATTTACTTTTTAGTTTAGCTAAAAAGAAAATGGGAAGGGATTTACAATATGAGCAGGGGGAAAAAAATGTCATCTCCAGGGTTTGAACCTGGATTACCTGCGTGCTGAGAAAGTATCGTAACCGGTGTTCTATCAGGACTATTAACTGAAGGTGAAGATTTGAAAGGGATAGGGACTTCCAGCTCTCGCTGATTTCGTCCAGGGGGCGGGTGGGCCAGGGGAGAGGGGGGGGGGGGGGGGGTCGTCTCGCTGTCTGTCTGCCGCTCCGTTGCGCAGTGGCTGATGATATTGCCGGGGCCGGGTGGTTGTTGGTGGAGGAGGCGGGTGGTTGGCCGGTGGTCCGCTGCTTCAGTGCCAGGCACTCAAGTAGTTCTTGAATGAGTGGTGACGGGGGTGGTGGCGGCAGGAGAATCCGTCGCTGGCTGTGGTATGGCCTGGGGAGTTGGGGTGGTGGTGGTGGTGGCCACTGGAGCATGGGGTTGGTACCAGGGTTGCGTCGGTGCCTGCCTCTTGCGTAGGCGGAACGGTGTTACCGCAACCCTTGTGTTTGGTGGTGGTGGTGGTGGTACCAATTTTCTTTGCTGCTGTCATTGGGGCAGCTGTTGTCCCCGTTGTCTTACGGTCGGGCGCTACCTGACATTCGCCGTCTTGGTAGGTGGTGGTGGCTTGGCTGGCCGTATTTGCTAGCTTTGGGGAGAGAAGACTATTAACTGATTACAGGTGCATTTAACTACTTATAGATAAATTTTCGCATCGCATCGCGTATCAGGCAATGATCCGCTGTATGTCATTCTTTATTCAATACGTACACGCAAATGGCCCTGAAGTGCCATATTTTGTGAGGGATCCCATAGTTTCTTCATAGCCAATGTGATAGATACGATCTAAAGTACGCTTTTCTCGATGAGAAAGGGTCCGAGCAATAGCCGTCCAACACTAATGTAAACACTGACTTGTAATGTTATTGATAACATCTGGGCAACTCGCGAGTTAAAAACTGAAATACACTTTTGTAGATGGCACTTAGAATTCAAATTATCAGAACAAACTTTTGTGCCTGTGCATATTGCACAAAAATACATGATTTACTGAAGTCGCGCATGAATACTGATGGAACCTACAATAATATTGATAACATCAGGTCAACTTGCGAGTTAAAAACTGAAATACACTTTTGTAGATGGCACTTAGAATTCAGATTATCAGAACAAACTTTTGTGCCTGTGAACATCACGCAAAAATACATGATTTACTGAAAAATGCGCACAAATAATGATTGAACCTAGAAATAAACTAGACATGACCTCAACAACTTGACCCCACAACCAAAACACAACCAAAACATTTTTTCCTCTTTTTGCAACAAAAACAATTTACTCTCTCACACAAATATAAAACCCCGGCATGGATAGAGCCATATTGGCTTCATGTTCCAAGCTACTAACCTGGCACTATACCCTTCAAAAATCATGGTCCATCTACCCACACAAACACACTCAGCTAAACACACACCCACACACACATGGAGACAAATGCCTCAGAGTGGGTTACCTACCATTTTATGTGATAATAGGTTTCCATATTTCTATTTATTCTAGGGCTCTGAAATTGATGCGAATGTTTAGAACTCACCTTATAACTAAGCTCTATAACTTAAAATAAAATAGACATTTTCTAGAAACAGAGCCACTAGATGGAAAAAAAAGTTTTTCTACCAATAAAGTGGGTGCCTCTCACACAAAAACTGAAATTACAGTGAAAATGGGTGTCTTCACAACATTAGGCGTCTGTAATAAGGTCAAGTTTACCATAGCTGACACTTAGTTCACTTCCAGCTGCCAGAGATATAAGGCTGCTGCGAGGTCAAATTCCACTCTCGCCCGCTCATTCTATTTGAATACTTCTTTTTCACAATAATTTTCTTTTCTTTTTCAACTTAATGTGTATGTATGCTTTAACATTTTTAACATTGTATGGTGCAAAATTCAATAAACACTGGCCCGTAACCTTTGATTATGATTTTTACAGAGGAAATCTTTTAAACATTGCTGCGTTTTGTCCTTCTGAAGCAAAACAGTTTATCATGGCATTTATGTGAGAATCAACATAATGTACTCTGGAAATTAAAGGACTTTTAAAAAAATATTTTGTTTAATGTACTCTGGAGTTTCAGACAAACAGCAACAGAGCATTTCGAATATTAACCCTTATCATTCGGAATACACCAGTGTGTGCAACAAGTGTGACTGAAATAGTCCAAAGGTAGTGCCAGAATAGCTTGGCGCCTCTAGGCACCAAGCAATTGTGGCACCACCCTTGAACTAAAGCCATTGGTCTATGTCCTCATCTGTAAGTACTGTAATGTAGCTTGCATATAATTATGGCAGTGAACAAATTTGAAGCTTTTAGCCTCAGTATGATGCAGGTCAAAAAGTGTGGAAAAATATGAAAGATAGAAAAAGACCCTGACAAAGAAACTAACACTTGACTTATTCTACCCCAGACACACCACATCAAAATAAAGATCCACCATGATAGTTCAAGGGTGATGCCAGAATAGCTTGGTGCCTTTGGGCGCCAAGCTATTCTGGCATCACCCTTGAACTATCATGGTGGATCTGTGTCCTGCACTACAACACAGTCTTCAGAAGACGACTTCAACATTTGGGGATTCCGGTCTTGGGGTAGAATGAGTTAAAATGACAGAACAGAACACTGACATTAATTAATTAACTGACAACATAAGAAATCACTTGAAACCTCAGCCTTTATTAATCACATCAAAGGTGCATGCATTTAAAAACACAGTAATTGTTTGTAAACACTTCAAATCAAACAATGAAGAGCAGTCAAACCTTTTTCTGGCAACTTTGTGATGAGGAAAACTAGTTCTTGCCTTCGGCACGTAAAGGGTTTCCGCGACTTATGTGCCTCTATTGATAAAATGAAGAGAGAAATATAATACCGAGTTCTAGCAAGAGCGACAATAAAGTTTAGCCGAGTTGGTATACCTCATCCAGTGGCCTAGGTTAAACGCACCAGTGGTGCCAATGTTGCTATTTTGGCAACAGACCGGTCGCTCGGACCGGTCTGGTGCACCCGATCGGTTTAGAGCGTGTGCTTTCTGCACCTGTAATGGGCAACCTCGGAGAAAGAATCACGTGACCGTCGTTTGATTGCTGCAAAATAACATGAATAAAGAATAAACCCTTTTCCAATCCGGCAATAATGCATCCATCCATATGCTAGCACCACGAAACATTACGCAATTTGGCAGATTTGAAAAATAGCTTTTTTTAATCCTCAACGGAGGTGATTTTGTGACATCTGCGTCGTTTGCGACAGAAAGCACCATCATAGTTGAAGTTCGAGAAATGAGCACACTGCATGTACAATGGACTTGATTCGGTGCCGTGTGGGGCATGACACAAGCCTCTGCCATCTCAACACAAAACTGGCGTGTTAGGGGAGGTAAAAGGCGCGGCTAAAAGTTAAAACTGCAAACGAACCTTTTTTTTTCGACTGCCATTACAATCTTCCGTGTGAACGTACGAGACCACACTACAAGTGCAGAAGCCAACCTGCGCGCACAGTTCTGGTGCACATGACCGGTCCGAGCGACTGGTCTGGTGCGAAAATAGCAACAATGGCGCCGCTGGTGCGTTTAACCTAGGTAGAGGGCGAGGTATACCAACTCAGCTAAGGTTTACACTACCTGTGACTTTTGAAACAATGCACCGCAGGCAAAGTGTACTATATAGTAACCAAAAAGTTAGAGACATTTCCAAAATGATCCAGGTGTATATCAGATAAAAGCAAGCTATACACACTGAAATAATAACACTCTTGTAATAAATCTTTAGGTTGACAATGGTTTTCTTATCTTATTATTGCCTTTCGTCCCGATTGGTTGTACATTGCTGAACGTCCCGACTTTTTCAGGACGTGCCAGCACTGCTTGTGAAAAAAAGAAAAGAAAAAAAGAACAGAATATTGAATGTATGTCGCCAGCCGGTCTAATACACTAAATAAACCTAAGACCACTTAGCAACACACATCCAAAATCAAGTGAGATACAAAACAAATTATTCAGACCAAAAGGTGACTGTCAATCGCGTAAAAAAATGCAAAGAAGTACCCAACGGAGAAATAAACACGCTTAGAAAAGATGGTTACAGCACAATTTATTAATATTTCGGGTAAATCCTCCGCTTTGTCAAAGCTGACAAACAAACAGAGAGATCAGTCGCTACTTATCTTCATTCGCAGAAGGAATGTGCCACATTCCTTCTGCGAATGAAGATAAGTAGCGACTGATCTCTCTGTTTGTTTGTCGGCTTTCAGAAAGCGGATTTACCCGAAATATTAATAAATTGTGCTGTAACCGTCTTTTCTAAGCGTGTTTATTTCTCCGTTGGGCACTTCTTTTCAAGAGATACAGGCAGCACAGACAGTGGGGAGACTTAAAAAAGAAAAATACAAGTTAATGGTCCAAGGGTAGACAGAAACACATGCCCCAGAATTGAGAGGAAAACCCACCCTGTGGGGCTGACCAGGGTGACCCTAGGAACTAAAACGTAGTTAACCCCACCCAAGTCCCCCAGGGCAGACCTGGGTGGGGGCCACTGTATTAGTGCAAAGTAAGGTTAATGTTACACAGTATGCAAAATGAACAAGGTGTACATCAAATAAAAACAGAGATATACATGCTGAAAACAACCGAATAATAAAGCTCTTGTAATAAGTCTTTATGTTGACAATGGGTTTCTTACCCCTTATTATTGTCTTCCGTCCCCAACCATTCTTCCGTTTGCAGAGTTTTAAATGTTATGCAGTATACAAAATGATCCAGGCGTCCATCAGATAAAAAAGCAGGCTATACATGCTGAAACCACCCCAATAATAACACTCTTGTAATAAATCTGTATGAAAACGAAAATGCCGCGAGTGGCGGGGAATCTCAATTCATTTCTTTTGTAACTTTTGTAACTTTTTTAGTCTGTTGCGGATGTAATCCTTAATGTTTGACCAGCGCCTATGTCTAAGTGCGGGCTCTTCTGCGATTGCTTGCTGTATCTCGGCCTTTCCAGGAAGTTTGTTCATGACGAGGTGTGTCTTGAAACGAGTTTGAACAGCTATCTCTTCAGCTTTCCCCCATGGTTTCCTTGTAAATCTAGCTTTCTTTTGAACAGGAGCTGACGCAGTACTGTTATCATCAAAACTATCTAGATTGTCATCAGGCTCTGGACATCTTTTCTGTGTCATGCTCATTGATTCCTGTGTTGTTGACTTGCTACTTGCTTCATTCACAGGTGCTGTTTCCCCCGAGACCTCTCTGCGAGTTTCTGATGTATCTTCATTGTCAAAGTCAATCTCTTCATCATCGCCCAGCTCAGCTCTAATGCAACTCTCCAAATCTGTCATCCCATTGTTAACTGACAGAAGAATCTTTGCCACTTTTGCCTTTTGAAGGATGTCTTGAGGTTGGCGATGTATCCGGATATCATGACCAAGGAAGTGTGCCAGCTGATCCTGGTCTAACTCCGAGATGGCCATTGACTGAGACAATGTTGCAACCTGCTTCCGTAACTGAGTAAATGTGAACATGGCTGGGTATGACACCCGTGCTTCTAGGGCATGGGCCTTCAGAAAATCATGGCCTCTGTATGGCCTCTGACCAGAAGTTGTGGCAAAGATGTACTGGGAACCAGCAAGAGCTGGCACCGATTGCCTCATTTGAAGGATTCTGTCCACAGTTGTCATCATCTTCTTCGTCAGCAAAACGGGAACACTCCTATTAAACTTGCCTCTGATTTCCACTCACTGAAAATGATTCAGCATTTTCTTCTCAACCTCTGTGAGACCTTTCAAGATATCTTGATTGGTGATCGATCCAATCTTAGCATTCTGGAAGTCTGACACCTTCATTCTCTGAACTTCTCCCCCTCGTTTTCGGTTGAAAAGTGATACAGCACAAAGAGTTGTTTTAACCACTGTCGGATAATCTTCCGAAACCATCCTTGTCTCAAGAAGCTGTTGGACCTTCCTCACATCTTCACATGATGGGATCAGCTTGGGTTTGTTCATGGTCATTTTCTCTGAACTTCTCCCCCTCGTTTTCGGTTGAAAAGTGATACAGCACAAAGAGTTGCTTTAACCGGTCGGATAATCTTCCGAAACCATCCTTGTCTCAAGAAGCTGTTGGACCTTCCTCACATCTTCACATGATGGGATCAGCTTGGGTTTGTTCATGGTCATTTTCTCTGAACTTCTCCCCCTCGTTTTCGGTTGAAAAGTGATACAGCACAAAGAGTTGCTTAACAACTGTCGGATAATCTTCCGAAACCATCCTTGTCTCAAGAAGCTGTTGGACCTTCCTCACATCTTCACATGATGGGATCAGCTTGGGTTTGTTCATGGTCATTTTCCTGACCGACTGGGTTGCTGTAGCGGACACACAATCATACCAGTCCCCGTTGAAGACAGAGTCAAACCGCTGTGCCTCAGAGAGCTCCTGTCGCCACCTGTCGTCTGAACCCTGCCCAAGCTGTTTGGATGTCTGTGACTGTTTGATCTGTGAACATTTTTTCAAAGCATGGCCTATGCGCATTGCGAGATTGCCTTTTTTGAACTGATGTGTGTCCTCATCAAAATCTGCTAGCTCTTTTACAGCCAGTACAACATGATCAAAGCAAGCTGAATTGATCACAGCATTTAAACTTGCAATTTTCATTTCTGACCTCACTCTGACAATCTTTAATAGTCTCCCTAACTCCCGCATCCTGGAGCTGATTTGTCCAGCCGTGTGTTCTTTAATGTCCCTGCGGTCAAATAATCTCTTTCCATACTCAAGAAGCAAGGGGTCAGTTCTGATGAGATGGCTTATCTCATTATCTCTCTGCCTGGCTAATACCTTATGATAGAAGGAAAATTCAACGTCTAAGGGTGTTGGAAGCATTAGCCGACCATGGCGTGCCGCCTCACCTCTCTTAGCGATCTGAAACCCTCCTGGTTTCTGACAGCAACCTTTTGAGTGTACAGAGATCAGCTTTTTTTGATAGAGCCCTTTGCAATGGCTACAGGCGAGAAAGTCGTCTACCTTACTAGTTTTGGTGCGATACTTAGGAATTAAACATCCCGATTTGTTTTCAAGAACAGCAAAGTTATGCATGTAATCACCTTCATCTTGTAGTCTGATCCATGCTCGACGTCTCTGCTTTGTCCCTTTTTTCATCAACAAAATTATAGCAATGTCTGCCTCATCTGCATGAACATCTTGTAAATGCGTGCTCATTTTCAAGACAAGCTTGCCACACAATTTGCATGCATGTTTCTTGTCCCATCTGTACTTTCCTTTCCCTCTCTACAACACGTGCACACCTGTTTCTTCTGCAAGTGCTTTTTCCCCACCCGCAACATCATGTTCCTTCTGCCTATCCACATTCTCATTGCCACCCCCTAATTCACCCCCTAACGCACACTGCACCTTGCTGGTACTAGCTTCACTGACACCTGCCCACCCTGAACCTGCCACTTTGATGAAATCTAACATAGTCAATACAATACTGTCTGTGTCAGAGATCCCAGCGATTGATGCCGACACACCGTCTGAATCCGGTGAGCTCGAGCCAGGAACAAACTCCTCGTCATCACTGTCCTTGAAATGCGATGCGCTTGCACTCTCAGTCTCAGGTCCATCCCAGGCTCCATTTGTCAACTGGAAAAAGAAAGAAAGAAAGAAAGAAAGAAAGAAAGAAAGAAAGAAAGAAAGAAAGAAAGAAAGAAACAAAAGCTGCATTAGGACAGAAACAGCCCAATTTTGGTTTAAGGGGCCTTGCACAAGAATAAAAAGAGTAATCCCGTGTATGACCGATTTACATATGTGTGACCTCGGTGACGAGGGCTGGCTTCTGCAGCAGCAAAATCCACGTTTTCTAAAAATGTAAGCAGTTTTCACACATCTGTCAACCCCGCGTGACCCTTTGAGAGAGGTCACTCAAATTGGTATGTTTAAAAAGGTCTTGCCACAAAGTATCCTTGGGCCAAGCTTGAAGAATGTGGCTTGAATAGTCTCCGAGAAAATGCCACCGTTAACTCATTCTACCCCAGACAAACCAGCAGGATAAGGATCCACCAGGATAGTTTAAGGGTGATGCCAGAATAGCTTGGCGCCTACGGGCGCCAAGCTATTCTGGCATCACCCTTGAACTATCATGGTCGATCTGTGTCCTGCACTGCAATGCAGTCTTGAGAGGACAGGGGCAAAATTTAAGGATTTTGGTTTTGGGGTAGAATGAGTTAAAGTTTACCATGGACAAAGGATGGACGACCAGTGGCCCAGAAGATAAACTCACTTTTGCTTCGCACGCGAGCCAATAAAATGAAGATGATCATAGAATCACTTACCAGTTTGTAATTGGGGGCATTCCGCTGCCGTCTATG